>JANJXV010000263.1:1172500-1207500 GCA_024803745.1 Megascapheus bottae
GTTATTGTAAGGGTAAGTTTTAGGGTTAAGGTCAGGGTTACGGTTAGGGTTAGGGTTACTCTTAGGGTTAGGGTTAGGGTAAGGGTTAGGGTTAGGGTTCGGGTTAGGGTTAGGGTTAGCGTTAGGGTAAGGTAAGGTTAGGTTTAGGGTTAGGGTTAGAGTTGTGGTTAGGTATAGGGTTAGGTTTAGGGTTAAGGAAAGGGTAAGGATAAGTGTTATGGTTAGGGTTAGGGTTAGGATAAGGGTAAGGGTTATGGTAAGTGTAAGTGTTAGGTTTAGGGTTAAGGTTAGGGCAAGGGTTAGGGTTAGGGTTAAGGTTAGGTTTAGGGTTAGGTTTATGGTTAGGTTTAGGGTTAGGGTTAGGGTAAGGGTATGGGTTAAGGTTAGGGTTAGGTTTAGGGTTAGGGTGAGGGTAAGGGTTAGGGTTAGTGTTAGGGTTAGGGTTAGGGTAAGGGTTAGGGTTAGGGTTAGGGTTAGGGTAAAATTTGAGGTTAGGGTTAGGGTTAGGGTTAGGGTAAGGGTTAGGTTTAGAGTAAGGGTTAGGGTTAGGGTTAGGGTTAGGTTTAGGTTAAGGGTAAGGTTTAGGGTTAGGTTTAGGCTAAGTGTTAGGGTTAGAGGTTAGGGTAAGTGTTAGGGTTAGGGTTAGGGGTAGGGTTATTGTAAGGGTAAATTTTAGGGTTAGGGTTAGGGTTAGGGTTAGGGTAACTCTTAGGGTTAGGGTTAGGGTAAGGATATGTGTTAGGTTAGGGTTAGGGTTAGGGTTAGGGTTAGGGTTAGGGTTAGGATTAGCGTTAGGGTAATGGTAAATTTAGGGTTAGGGTTAGGGTTATGTTTAGGGTAAGGTTAAGGCTTAGGGATATAGTTAAGGTTAGGTTTGGTTTACATTTAGGGTAAGGGTAAGGGTTAGACTTAGGGTTAGGGTTAGGGTTAAGGTTGAATTTAGGGTTAGGGTTAGAGTAAGGGTTAGGATTAGGGTTAGGGTAAGTGTTAGGGTTAGGGTTATGGTTAGGGTTAGAGTTAGGTTTAGGATTAGGGTAAGGGTAAGGGTTAGGTTTAGGGTTAGGTTTAGGTTTAGGGTTAGGGTTAGTGATTGGGGTTAGTGTTAGGGTTTGGTTAAGGTTTAGCGTTAGTGTTAGGGTTAGGGTTAGATTAAGGGTCAGGGTTACGGTTAGGGTTAGGGTAAGGGTAAGGGTTAGGGTTAGGGTTAGGGTAAGTGTAAGGTTTAGGGTTAGGGTTGGGGTTAGGTTAGGTTAAGGGTTAGGGTTAGGGTTAGGGTTAGGATTAGCGTTAGGATAAGGGTAAGAGTTAGGTTTAGGGTTAGGGTTAGGGTAAGGATATGGGTTAGGGTTAGCGTTAGGGTTAGCGTTAGGGTAAGCTAAGTGTTAGGGTTAGAGTTAGGGTTAAGGTAAGGGTAAGGGTTATGGTTAGGGTTAGGTTTAGGGTCAGGTTTAGGGTAAGGGTTAGGGTTAGGTTTAGGGTAAGTGTAAGGTTTAGGGTTAGGGTTCGGGTTAGGTTAGGGTAAGGGTTAGGGTTAGCATAAGGGTAAGGTTTAGGGTTAGGGTTAGGGTTAGGGTTAGGATAAGGGTAATGGTGAGCGTTAGGGTTAGGTTTAGGGTTAGGGTAAGGGTAAGGGTTAGGTTTAGGGTTGGGGTTACGTTTAGGTTTAGGGTTAGTGTTAGAGTTAGGGTAAGGATAAGGGTTAGGGAGAAGGCTGGGGTTAGGGTTAGGGTTAGGGTTAGGGATAAGGTTAGGGTTAGGGTTAGGGTTAGGGTTAAGGTTAGGATTCAGGTTAGGTTTAGGGTAATGGTTAGCCTAAGGGTAAGGGTTAGGGTTAGGGTTAGGGTTAGGGTAAGGGTAAGGGTAAGGGTTAGGGTTAAGGTTAGGATTCGGGTTAGGTTTAGGGTTAGGGTTAGGATTAAGGTAACGGTAAGAGTTAGGTTTAGGATTAGGGTTAGGGTTAGGGTAAGGGTTAGGTTTAGGATTAGGGTTAGGTTTAGGGTTAGGGTTAGGGTAAGGGTAAGGGTTAAGGTTACGGTTAGGGTTAGGTTTAGGGTTGGTTTTAAGGTTATGGTTAGGGTTAGGGTAAGAGTAAGGGTTAGGGTTAGGGTTAGGGTTAAGGTAAGGGTAAGGGTTAGGTTTAGGGTGAGGGTTAGGGTTAAGGTTGGGGTTAGGGTTATGGTTAGGGTTAGGGTAAGGGTTAGGGTTAGCATAAGGGTAAGGGTTAAAGTTACGGTTAGGGTTAAGTTTAGGTTTAGTGTTACGGTAAGGGTAAGGGTAAGGTTTAGGGTTAGGGTTAGGGTAAGTGTAGGGTTAGCGTTAGGGTTAGGGCAGGGTTTAAGGTAAGGGTAAGTGTTAGGGTTAGGTTAGGGTTAGGAAAAGTGTAAGGGTTAGAGTTAGGGTTAGGGTTAGGCTTAGGGGTTAGGGTTAGGTTTAGGGTTAGTTTTAGGGTTAGGGGTTAGGGTTAGCGTTAGGGTTAGGTTTAGGGTTAGGGTTAGGGTAAGGGTAAGGGTTAGTTTTAGTGTTAGGGTTAGGGTTAAGGTTGAGGTTAGGGTTAAGGTAGGTTTAAGGTAAGGGTTAGGGTTAGGGTAAGGGTTAGGGTTAGGGTTAGGGTTAGGTTTAGGGTAAGGGTAATGGTTAGGGTTAGTGTTAGGGTTAGGGTTAGTGTTAAAGTTGAGGTTAGGGTTAGAGTAAGGTGTAGGATTATGGTTAGGGTAAGTGTTATTTTTAGGGTTATGGTTAGGGTTACAGTTAAGGTTAGGATTAGGGAAAGGGTAAGGGTTAGTGTTAGGATTAGGATAAGGGTTAGGGTTAGTGTTTAGGGTTAGTGTTATGATTGGGTTAAGGGTTAGGGTTAGGGTTAGATAAGGTTAGGGTTAGGGTTAAGGTTAGGGTTACGGTTAGGGTTAGGGTTACTGTTAGGGTTAGGGTTAGGGTTAGCATAAGGATATGTGTTAGGGTTAAGGTTAGTGTTAGGGTTAGGGTTAGGGTTAGGATAAGGGTAAGGGTTAGGGTTAGGGTTAGGGTTTGGGTTAGGGTTAGGGAGAGGGTAAGGGTAAGGGTTAGGGTTAGGTTTAGGGTTAGAGTTAGGGTTAGGTATAGGGTTAGGTTTAGGGTTAGGGCTAGGCTAAGGATAAGTTTTAGGGTTAGGGTTAGGGTTAGGATAAGGGTAAGGGTTAGGGTAAGGGTAAGGGTTAGGGTTACGGTTAGGGTGAAGGTTAGGTTCAGGTTTAGGGTTAGGGTTAGGTTTAGGTTTAGGGTTAGGGTTAGGGTTAGTGTTTGGTAAGTGTAAGGGTTAGGGTTAGGGTTAGGGTTAGTGTAAGGGTTAGGGTAATGGTAAGGTTTAGGGTTAGGCTTAGGGTTACTGTTAGCTTTAGGGTTTGGGTAGGGGTTAGGGTAAGGGTATGTGTTAGTGTTAGGGTTATTGTTAGGTTTAGGATAAGGGTAAGGGTTAGGGTTAGGGTTAGGTTTAGGGTTAGGTTTAGCGTTACGGTTAGGGTTAGGGTGAGGGTAAGGGTAAGGGTGAGGGTTAGGGTTAGGTTTAGGGTTAGAGTTAGGTTTAGGTATAGGGTTAGGTTTAGGGTTAGGGAAAGGGTAAGGGTATGGGTTAAGGTTAGGGTTAAGGTTAGGGTTAGGGTTAGGTTTAGGGTTAGGGTTAGGGTAAGGGTATGGGTTAAGGTTACGGTTAAGGTTAGGGTTAGGGTGAGGTTAAGGGTAAGTGTTAGGTTTAGGGTTAAGGTTAGGTTTAGGTTTAGGGTTAGGTTTAGGGTTATGGTTAGGGTAAGGGTATGGGTTAAGGTTAGGGTTAAGGTTAGGGTTAGGGTGAGGGTAAGGGTTAGGGTTAGGGTTAGGGTTAGGGTTAGGGTAAGGGTTAGGGTTAGGGTTAGGTTTAGGGTTAGGGTTAGGTTAAGGGTAAGGGTTAGGTTTACTGTTAGGGTTAGGGTAAAATTTGAGGTTAGGGCTAGGGTTAGGGTTAGGGTAAGGGTTTGGGTAAGGGTAAGGTTTAGGGTTAGGGTTAGGGTTACTGTTATGGTTAGGGTTAGGGTAGGGGTTAGGGTAAGGGTATGTGTTAGTGTTAGGGTTTTTGTTAGAGTTAGGATAAGGGTAAGGGTTAGGGTTAGGGTTAGGGTTAGGGTTAGCGTTACGGTTAGGGTTAGGGTGAGGGTAAGGGTAAGGGTTAGGGTTAGGTTTAGGGTTAGAGTTAGGGTTAGGTATAGGGTTAGGTTTAGGTTTAGGGAAAGGGTAAGGATAAGTGTTAGGGTTATGGTTAGGTTTAGGATAAGGGTAAGGGTTATGATAAGGGTAAGTGTTAGGTTTAGGGTTAAGGTTAGGTTTAGGTTTAGGTTTAGGGTTAGGGTAAGGGTATGGGTTAAGGTTAGGGTTAAGTTTAGGGTTAGGGTGAGGGTAAGGGTTAGGGTTGGGGTTAGGGTTAGGGTTAGGGTAAGGGTTAGGGTTAGGGTTAGGGTTAGGTTTAGGGTTAGGGTTAGGTTAAGGGTAAGGGTTAGTTTTAATGTTAGGGTTAGGGTTAGGGTAAAATTTGAGGTTAGGGTTAGGGTTAGGGTTAGGGTTAGGGTAAGGGTTAGGGTTAGAGTAAGGGTTAGGGTTAGGTTAGGTTTAGGTTTAGGGTAAGGGTAAGGGTTAGGGTTAGGGTTAGGGTAAGTGTTAGAGTTAGAGGTTAGCGTAAGTGTTAGGGTTAGGGTTAGGGTTAGGGTTGTTGTAAGGGTAAGGTTTAGGGTTAGGGTTATTGTTAGGGTTAGGGTTACTCTTAGGGTTAGGGTTAGGGTTAGGGTAAGGATATGTGTTAGGTTAGGGTTAGGGTTAGGGTTAGGATTAGCGTTACGGTAATGGTAAATTTAGGTTTAGGGTTAGGGTTATGTTTAGGGTAAGGGTAAGGCTTAGGGTTATAGTTAGGGTTAGGTTTGGGTTACGTTTAGGGTAAGGGTAAGGGTTAGACTTAGGGTTAGGTTTAGGGTTAAGGTTGAGGTTACGGTTAGGGTTAGAGTAAGGGTTAGGATTAGGGTTAGGGTAAGTGTTAGGGTTAGGGTTATGGTTAGGGTTAGAGTTAAGTTTAGGATTAGGGTATGGGTAAGGGTTAGGTTTAGGGTTAGGTTCAGGTTTAGGGTTAGGGTTAGTGGTTAGGGTTAGTGTTAGGGTTTGCTTAAGGTTTAGCGTTAGGGTTAGGGTTAGGGTTAGAATAAGGGTTAGGGTTAGGGTTAGGGTTAGGGTAAGGGTAAGGCTTAGGGTTAGGGTTAGGGTTAGGGTTAGTATTAGCGTTAGGATAAGGGTAAGATTTAGGTTTAGGTTTAGGGTTAGGGTAAGGATATATGTTAGGATTAGGGTTAGGGTTAGCGATAGGGTTAGGGTTAGTTTTAGGGTAAGCTAAGTGTTAGGGTTAGAGTTAGGGTTAAGGTAAGGGTAAGGGTTATGGTTAGGGTTAAGGTTAGGGTTAGGTTTAGGGTAAGGGTTAGGGTTAGGGTTAGGGTAAGTGTAAGGTTTAGGGTTAGGGTTAGGGTTAGGTTAGGGTAAGTGTTAAGGTTATGGCTAGGGTTAAGCTTAGGTTTAGGGTTAGCATAAGGGTAAGGATAGGGTTAGGGTAGGGGTTAGGGTAAGGGTAAGAGTTAGGGTTAGGGTAACGGTTAGGTTTAGGGTTGGGGTTAAGTTTAGGGTTAGGATTAGGGTAAGGGTAAAGGTTAGGGTTAGTGTTAGGGTTAGAGTTAGGGTTACGGTTAGGTTCAGGGTTAGGGTAAGGATATGTGTTAGGGTTAGGTTTAGGGTTAGGGTTAGCGTTAGGGTAAGGGTAAGTGTTAGGGTTAGAGTTAGGGTTAAGGTAAGGGTAAGGGTTAAGTTTAGGGTTAGGGTAAGTGTTAGGGTTAGAGGTTAGGGGTAGTGATAGGGTTAGGGTAAGGGTTATGGTTAGGGTTAGGGTTAAGATAAGGTTAGGGTTAGGGTTAGGGTTAGGGTTATTGTGAGGGTAAGGGTTAGGGTTACAGTTAGGGTTAGGGTTACTGTTAGGGTTAGGGTTAGGGTAAGGATATGTGTTAGGTTAGGTTTAGGGTTAGGGTTATCATTACTGTTAGGGTAATGGTAAATTTAGGGTTAGGGTTAGGGTTAAGGTTAGGTTTAGGGTTAGGGTAAGGGTATGGGTTAGGGTTAGGGTTAGGGTTAGGGTAAGGTTAGGGTTAGCGTTAGGGTTAGGGTAGGGGTTAGGGTAAGGGTAAGTGTTAAGGTTAGGTTTAGGGTTAGGATTAGGGTTACGGTTAGCGTTAGAGTTAGGGTTAGGTATCGGGTTAGGGTTAGGGTTAGAGTTAGGGTAAGGATAAATGTTAGGGTTAGGTTTAGGGTTAGGGTTAGGATAAGGGTAAGGGTTAGCGTAAGGTTTAGGGTTACGGTTAGGGTTAAGGTTAGGTTTAGGGTTAAGGTTAGGGTTAGGGTTAGGGTTAGGGTTAGGTTTAGGGTTATTGTTAGAGTTAGGGTTAGGTTTAGGGTAAGTGTTAGGGTTAGGGTTAGGGTTAGGGTAAGTGTTAGGGTAAGGTTAAGGTTAGGGTTAGGTTTAGGGTAAGTGTTAGGGTTAGGGTTAGGTTTAGTTTTAGGGTGAGGGGTTAGGGTAAGGGTTAGGGTTAGGTTTAGGGTAAGGGTAAGGGTAAGGGTTAGGGTTAGGTTTTGGTTTAGGGTTAGGGTAAGGGTAAGGGTTAGGGTTAGGTTTAGGGTAAGTGTTAGGGTTAGGGGTTAGGGTTATGGTTAGGGTTAGGGTTAGGTTAAGGTTAATGGTAAGGATTAGGGTTAGCTTTTGGTTTATGGTTAGGGTTATGGTAAGGGTAAAGGTTAGGTTTTGAGTAAGGGTAAGGGTAGGGTTAGGGTAAGGGTTAGGGTTTGGGTTAGGGTTAGGGTTACGTTTAGGGCAAGGGTAAGGGTTATGGTTAGGGTAAGTGTTAGGGTTAGGGTTATGGTTAGGGTTAGAATTTCGGTTAGGATTAGGGTAAGGGTAATTGTTAGGGTTAGGGTTAGGGTTTCGTTTAGGGTTAGGGTTACTGTTAGGGTTAGGGTTAGGGTAACGATATGTGTTAGAGTTAGGGTTAGGGTTAGGTTTAGGGTTAGCGTTAGGATAAGTGTAAGAGTTAGGGTTAGGGTTATGGTTACGTTTAGGGTAAGGGTAAGGGTAAGGGTTAGGTTTAGGGTTAGGGTTAGGGTTAGGGTAATGTTTAGGCTAAAGGTAAGGGTTAGGGTTAGGGTTAGGGTTAGGTTTAGGGTTATGTTTAGGGTAAGGGTAAGGGTTAGGGTTAGGGTACGGTTAGGATTAGGGTTATGGTTAGGGTTACAGTTATAGTTAGGATTAGGGTAAGGGTAAGGGTTAGGTTTATTGTTAGGGTTAGGGTAAGGGTTAGGGTTAGTGATTATTGTTAGGGTTAGGGTTAGGGTTAGGATTAGAATAAGGGTTAGGGTTAGGGTTAGAGTAAGGGTAAGGGTTAGGTTTATTGTTAGGGTTAGGGATAGGATAAGGGTAAGGGTTAGGGATAGGGTTAGGGTTATGTTTAGGGTTTGGCTTACTGTTAGGGTTAGGGTTAGGGGAAGGATATGTGTTAGGGTTAGGGTTAGGGTTAGGTTAGGGTTAGAGTTTGTGTTAGGTTTAGGGTAAGGGTAAGGTTTAGGGTTAGGGTTAGGGTAAGGGTAAGGCTTAGGGTTAGGGTTCGGGTTAAGGTTAGGTTTAGGGTTAGGGTAAGGGTAAGGGTTAGGGTTAGGGTTAGGGGTATGGTTAGGGTAAGGTTAGGGTTAGCGTTAGGGTTAGGGTAGGGGATAGGGTAAGGGTAAGTGTTAGGGTTAGGGTTAGGGTTAGGTTTAGGGTTAGGGTTAGGGTTAGGGTAAGGGTAAGGGTTAGGTTTAGGGTAAGGGTTAGGTTTAGGGTTGGGGTTAAGTTTAGGGTTAGGGTTAGGGTAAGGGTAAAGGTTAGGGTTAGGGTTAGGGTTAGAGTTAGGGTTATGTTTAGGGTTAGGGTTAGGGTAAGGATATGTGTTAGGGTTAGGGTTAGGGTTAGGGTTAGCTTTAGGGTAAGGTTAAGTGTTAGGGTTAGAGTAAGGGTTAGGTAAGGGTAAGGGTTAGGGTTAGGGCTAGGGTTAGGGTTAGGGTTAGGGTAAGGGTTAGGGTTAGGGTTAGGGTAAGTGTAAGGTTTAGGGTTAGGGTTAGGGTTAGGATTAGGGTAAGGGTGAGGGTTAGGGTTAGGGTTAAGGTTCGGTTTAGGGTTAGCATATGGGTAAGGGTGAGAGTTAGGGTTAGGGTTAGGGTTAGGCTAAGGGTAAGGGTTAGGGTTAGGGTTAGGGTTAGGTTTAGGGTTAGGGTTAGGGTTAGGGTAAGGGTAAGGGTTAGGGTTAAGGTTATTATTAGGGTGAGGTTCAGGTTTAGGGTTAGGGTTAGGGTAACGGTAAGGGTTAGGGTCAGGATTAGGGTTAGGTTTAGGGTAAGGGTTAGGCTTAGGCTTAGGGTTAGGGTTAGGTGTAGGGTTAGGGTTAGGGTAATGGTAAGGGTTAGGGTTACGATTAGGGTTAGGTTTAGGGTTGGGTTAAAGGTTATGGTTAGGTTTAGGGTAAGAGTAAGGGTTAGGGTTAGGGATAGGGTTAAGGTAAGGGTAAGGGTTAGGGTATGGTTAGGTTTAGGGTAAGGGTTAGGGTTTGGTTTAGGATAAGGGTAAGGTTTAGGCTTAGGGTTAGGGTTAGGATAAGGGTAAGGGTTAGGGTTAGGGTTATGGTTAGGGTTAAGGTTAGTTTTAGTGTTAGGGTAAGGGTAAGGGTAAGATTTAGGGTTAGGTTTAGGTTAAGGGTTAGGGTGAGCGTTATGGTTAGGGCAGGGTTTAAGGTAAGGGTAAGTGTTAGGGTTAGGATTAGGATAAGGTAAGGGTTAGGGTTAGGGTCAGGGTTAGGCTTAGGGGTTAGGGTTAGGTTTAGGCTTAGTTTTAGGGTTAGGGTTTAGGGTTAGGGTTAGGGTTAGGTTTAGTGTTAGGGTTAGGGTAAGGGTAAGGGTTAGGTTTAGGGTTAGGGTTAGGGATAAGGGTGAGGTTAGGGATAGGGTTAGGGTTAGGGTAAGGGTTCGGCTTAGGGTAAGGGTTAGGGTTAGGGTTAGGGTTAGAGTTAGGGTTAGGATTAGGGTAAGGGTAAGGGTTAGGTTTAGGGTTAGTTTTAGGGTTAGGGTAAGGGTTAGGGTTAGTTGTTTAGGGTTAGTCTTAGGGTTAGGTTAAGGGTTATGATTATGGTTAGGATTAGGACAAGGCTTACGTTTAGGTTTAGGATTAGGGTAAGGGTTAGGGTAAGGGTAAGGTTTAGGGTTAGGGTTAGGGTTACGGTTAGGTTTAGGGTTACTGTTAGGGTTAGGTTTAGGGTAAGGGTTAGGGTTAGGGTAAGGGTTAGGGTTAGGGTTAGGGTTAGGGATAGGGTCAGCGTTAGGGTAAGGGTAAGGTTAGGGTTAGGATTAGGATAAGGGTAAGGGTTAGGGTTAGGGTTAGGGTTAGCGTTACGGGTTAGGGTTAGAGTTAGGGTTAGGGTTAGCGTTAGGGTAAGGGTAAGTGTTAGGGTTAGAGTTAGGGTAAGGATATGTGTTAGGTTAGGGTTAGGGTTAGGGATAGGATTAGCGTTAGGGTAATGGTAAATTTAGGGTTAGGTTTAGGGTTAGGGTTATGTTTAGGGTAAGGGTAAGGATTTGGGTTAGATTTAGGGTTAGGTTTGGGTTACATTTAGGGTAAGGGTTAGACTTAGGATTAGGGTTAGGGTTAAGATTGAGGTTAGGATTAGGGTAAGGGTAAGGGTTAGGTTTAGGGTTAGGGTTAGGGTTAGTGTTATTGTTTGGTTAAGGTTTAGCTTTAGGGTTAGGGTTAGGTTTAGAATAAGGGTTAGGGTTAGGGTTAGGGTTAGGGTTAGGGTAAGGGTAAGGGTTAGGGTTAGGTTTAGGATTAGCGTTAGGATAAGTGTAAGAGTTAGGTTTAGGGTTAGGGTTAGGGTAAGGATTTGTGTTAGGATTAGGGTTAGGGTGAGGGTTGGGGTTAGGGTTAGGGTTAGCGTTAGGGTAACCTATGTGTTAGGGTTAGAGTTAGGGTTAAGGTAAGGGTAAGGGTTATGGTTAGGGTTAGGGTTAGGGTTAGGGTAAGGGTTAGGGTTAGGGTTAGGGTAAGTGTAAGGTTTAGGGTTAGGGTTAGGGTAAGGGTTAGGGTTAGGGCTAGGGTTAAGGTTAGGTTTAGGGTTAGCATAAGGGTAAGGTTAGGGTTAGGGTAGGGGTTAGGGTAAGGGTAAGTGTTAGGGTTAGGGTAACGGTTAGGTTTAGGGTTAGGATTAGGGTAAGGGTAAAGGTTAGGGTTAGTGTTAGGGTTAGAGTTAGGGTTACGGTTAGGGTTAGGGTTAGGGTAAGGATATGTGTTAGGGTTAGGGTTAGGGTTAGCGTTAGGGTAAGGGTAAGTGTTAGGGTTAGAGTTAGGGTTAAGGTAAGGGTAAGGGTTAGGGTTAGGGTTAGGGTAAGTGTTAGGGTTAGAGGTTAGGGTTAGTGGTAGGGTTAGGATAAGGGTTAGGGTTAGGGTTAGGGTTAGGATAAGGTTAGGGTTAGGGTTAGGGTTAGGGTTAGGGTTATTGTAAGGGTAAGGGTTAGGGTTAGGGTTAGGGTTACTGTTAGGGTTATGGTTATGGTTAGGATAAGGATATGTGTTAGGTTAGGGTTAGGGTTAGCATTAGCGTTAGCGTTAGGGTAATGGTAAATTTAGGGTTAGGGTTAAGGTTAAGGTTAAGTTTAGGGTTAGGGTAAGAGTAAGGGTAAGGGTTAGGGTTAGGGTTAGGGTAAGGTTAGGGTTAGCATTAGGGTTAGGGTAGGGGTTAGGGTAAGGTTAAGTATTAGGGTTAGGGATAGGGTTACGGTTAGCGTTAGGGTGAGGGTAAGGGTAAGGGTTAGAGTTAGGTTTAGGGTTAGAGTTAGGGTTAGGTATCGGGTTAGGGTTAGGGTTAGGGTTAGGGTAAGGATAAATGTTAGGGTTAGGGTTAGGGTTAGGATAAGGGTTAGGGTTAGGGTAAGGGTTAGGGTTACGGTTAGGGTTAAGGTTAGGTTTAGGGTTAGGGTTAGGGTTAGGTTTAGGGTTAGGGTTAGGTTTAGGGTTATTGTTAGAGTTAGGGTTAGGGTTAGGGTAAGTGTTAGGGTTAGGGTTAGGGTTATGGTAAGTGTTAGGGTAAGGGTTAGGGTTAGGGTTAGGTTTAGGGTTGAGGTTAAGTTTAGGGTTATAGTTAGGGTAAGGGTAAGGTTTAGGGATAGGTGTAGGGTAAGTGTTAGGGTTAGGGTTAGGGTTAGTTTTAGGGTGAGGGGTTAGGGTTAGGGTTAGGGTTAGGTTTAGGGTAAGGGTAAGGGTAAGGGTTAGGGTTAGGGTTTGGTTTAGGGTTAGGGTAAGGGTAAGGGTTAGGGTTAGGGTTAGGGTTTGTTTTAGGGTTAGGGGTTAGGGTTACGGTTAGGGTTAGGTTAAGGGTAAGGGTAAGGATTAGGGTTTGCTTTTGATTTATGGTTAGGGTTATGGTAAGGGTAAAGTTTAGGTTTTGGTTAAGGGTAAGGGTTAGGATTAGGGTAAGGGTTAGGGTTAGGGTTAGGGTTAGGGTTAGGGTTACGTTTAGGGTAAGGGTAAGGGTTATGGTTAGGGTAAGTGTTATGGTCAGGGTTATGGTTAGGGTTAGAGTTTGGGTTAGGATTAGGGTAAGGGTAAGTGTTAGGGTTAGGGTTTGGTTTTCGTTTAGGGTTAGGGTTACTGTTAGGGTTAGGGTTAGGGTAACGATATGTGTTAGAGTTAGGGTTAGGGTTAGGTTTAGGGTTAGCGTTAGGATAAGGGTAAGAGTTAGGGTTAGGGTTAGGGTAACGTTTAGGGTAAGGGTAAGGGTTAGGTTTAGGTTTAGGGTTAGGGTTAGGGTTATGTTTAGGGTAAAGGTAAGGGTTAGGGTTAGGGTTATATTTAGGGTTAGGGTTACGTTTGGGGTAAGGGTAAGGTTTAGGGTTAGGGTAGGGTTAGGGTTAAGGTTGAGGTTAGGGTTAGAGTTAGGGTTAGGATTAGGGTAAGGGTAAGGGTTCGGTTTAGGGTTAGAGTTAGGGTAAGGGTTAGGGTTAGTGGTTAGGGTTAGGGTTAGGGTTAGGGTTAGGGTTAGTATTAGAGTTTGTGTTAGGTTTAGGGTAAGGGTAAGGTTTAGGGTTAGGCTTAGGGTTAGGGTTAGGGTTAGGGTAAGGGGAAGGGTTAGGGTTAGGGTTCGGTTTAAGGTTAGGTTTAGGGTTAGGGTAAGGGTAAGGGTTAGGGTCAGGGTTAGGGGAAGGGTTAGGGTAAGGTTAGGGTTAGCGTTAGGGTTAGGGTAGGGGATAGGATAAGGGTAAGTGTTAGGGTTAGGGTTAGGGTTAGGTTTAGGGTTAGGGTTAGGGTTAGGGTAAGGGAAAGGGTTAAGTTTAGGGTAAGGTTTAGGTTTAGGGTTAGGGTTAGGGTAAGGGTAAATGTTAGGGTTAGGGTTAGGGTTAGAGTTCGGGTTACAGTTAGGGTTAGGGTTAGGGTAAGGATATGTGTTAGGGTTAGTCGTAGGGTTAACGTTAGGGTAATGTTAAGTGTTAGGGTTAGAGTTAGGGTTAAGATAAGGGTAAGGGTTAGGGTTAGGGTTAGGGTTAGGTTTAAGGTAAGGGTAAGGGTTAGGGTTAGGGTAAGTGTAAGGTTTAGGGTTAGGGTTAGGGTTAGGGTTAGGGTAAGGGTTAGGGTTAGGGTTAGGGTTAAGGTTAGGTTTAGGGTTAGCATATGGGTAAGGGTGAGGTTTAGGGTTAGGGTTAGGGTTATGGTTAGGATAAGGGTAAGGGTTAGGCTTAGGGTTTGGGTTACGTTTAGGGTTAGGGTTAGTGTTAGGGTTAGGGTAAGGATAAAGGTTAGGGTCAAGGTTAGGGTTAGGTTAGGGTCAGGGTTAGGGTTAAGTTTAGGGTTACGGTGAGGGTAATGGTAAGGGTTAGTGTTAGGTTTAGGGTTAGGGTTAGGATAAGGGTAAGGGTTAGGGTTAAGGTTATGGTTAGGTTTAGGGTTAGGGTTAGGTTTAGGGTAAAGGTAAGGGTAAGGGTTAGGGTTAAGGGTAGGATTAGGGTTAGGTTCAGGTTTAGGGTTAGGGTTAGGGTAACACTAAGGGTTAGGGTTAGGATTACGGTTAGGTTTAGGGTAAGGGATAGGGTTAGGGTTAGGGTTAGGGTTAGGTTTAGGGTTAGGGTTAGGGTAAGGGTAAGGGTTAGGGTTACGGTTAGGGTTAGGTTTAGGGTTGGGTTAAAGGTTATGGTTAGGTTTAGGGTAAGAGTAATGGTTAGCGTTAGGGTTAGGGTTAAGGTAAGGGTAAAGGTTAGGGTATGGTTAGGTTTAGGGTAAGGGTTAGGGTTAGGTTTAGGGTAAGGGTAAGGTTTAGGGTTAGGGTTAGGGTTAGGATAAGGGTAAGGGTTAGGGTTAGCGTTAGGGTTAGGGTTAAGTTTAGGTTTAGTGTTAGGGTAAGGGTAAGGGTAAGGTTTAGGGTTAGGGTTGGGTAAGGGTTAGGTTGAGCGTTATGGTTAGGGCAGGGTTTACGGTAAGGGTAAGTGTTAGGGTTAGGGTTAGAGTTAGGATAAGGGTAAGGGTTAGGGTTAGGGTCAGGGTTAGGCTTAGGGGTTAGGGTTAGGGTTAGGGTTAGTTTTAGGGTTAGGGGTTAGGGTTCGGGTTAGGTTTAGTGTTCGGGTTAGGGTAAGGGTAAGGGTTAGGTTTAGGGTTAGGGTTAGGAATAAGGGTGATGTTAGGGTTAGGGTTATGATAAGGCTTAGGGTTAGGGTTAGGATTAGGGTAAGGGTTATTGTAAGGGTAAGTTTTAGGGTTAGGGTTAGGGTTACTGTTAGGGTTAGGGTTACTCTTAGGGTTAGGGTTTGGGTAAGGTTTAGGGTTAGGGTTCGGGTTAGGTTTAGGGTTAGCGTTAGAGTAAGGTAAGGTTAGGGTTAGGGTTAGGGTAGGGGTTAGGGTAAGGGTATGTGTTAGGGTTAGGGTTATTTTTAGGGTTAGGATAAGGGTAAGGGTAAGGGTTAGGGTTAGGGTTAGGGTTAGCGTTATGGTTAGGGTTAGGGTTAGGGTAAGGGTAAGGGTTAGGGTTAGGTTTAGGGTTAGAGTTATGGTTAGGTATAAGGTTAGGTTCAGGGTTAGGGAAAGGGTAAGGATAAGTGTTAGGGTTAGGGTTAGGGTTAGGATAAGGGTACGGGTTATGGTAAGGGTAAGTGTTAGGTTTAGCGTTAAGGTTAGGTTTTAGGTTAGGTTTATGGTTAGGTTTAGGGTTAGGGTTAGGGTAAGGTGTGGGTTAAGGTTAGGGTTAATGTTAGGGTTAGGGTGAGGGTAAGGTTAGGGTTAGGATTAGGGTTAGGGTAAGGGTTAGGGTTAGGGTTAGGGTAAAATTTGAGGTTAGGGTTAGGGTTAGGGTTAGGGTAAGGGTTAGGGTTAGAGTAAGGGTTAGGGTTAGGGTTAGGGTTAGGTTTAGGGTAAGGGTAAGGGTTAGGGTTAGGGTAAGTGTTAGGGTTAGAGGTTAGGGTAAGTGTTAGGGTTAGGTTAAGGGTTAGGGTTAGGGTTAGGGGTAGGGTTAGGGTTAGGTTTAGGTTTAGGGTAAGGGAAATGGTTAGGGTTAGGGTTAGGATTAGGGTGAGGGTTAAAGTTGAGGTTAGGGTTAGAGTAAGGTTTAGGATTATGGTTAGGGTAAGTATTAGGTTTAGGGTTATGGTTAGGGTTACAGTTAAGGTTAGGATTAGGGTAAGGGTAAGGGTTAGTGTTAGGGTTAGGATAAGGGTTAGGGTTAGTGGTTAGGGTTAGTGTTAGGATTAGGTTAAGGGTTAGGGTTAGGGAAAGGGTAAGGATAAGTGTTAGGGTTAGGGTTAGGGTTAGGATAAGGGTACGGGTTATGGTAAGGGTAAGTGTTAGGTTTAGGGTTAAGGTTAGGTTTTAGTTTAGGTTTATGGTTAGGTTTAGGGTTAGGGTTAGGGTAAGGTATGGGTTAAGGTTAGGGTTAATGTTAGCGTTAGGGTGAGGGTAAGCTTAGGGTTAGGGTTAGGGTTAGGGTTAGGGTAAGGGTTAGGGTTAGGGTTAGGATTAGTGTAAAATTTGAGGTTAGGGTTAGGGTTAGGGTTAGGGTAAGGGTTAGGGTTAGAGTAAGGGTTAGGGTTAGGGTTAGGGTTAGGTTTAGGGTAAAGGTAAGGGTTAGGGTTAGGGTAAGTGTTAGGGTTAGAGGTTAGGGTAAGTGTTAGGGTTAGGTTAAGGGTTAGGGTTAGGGGTAGGGTTAGGGTTAGGGTTAGGTTTAGGGTAAGGGAAATGGTTAGGGTTAGGGTTAGGGTTAGGGTAAGGGTTAAAGTTGAGGTTAGGGTTAGAGTAAGGTTTAGGATTATGGTTAGGGTAAGTGTTAGGTTTAGGGTTATGGTTAGGGTTACAGTTAAGGTTAGGATTAGGGTAAGGGTAAGGGTTATTGTTAGGGTTAGGATAAGGGTTAGGGTTAGTGGTTAGGGTTAGTGTTAGGATTAGGTTAAGGGTTAGGGTTAGGGTTAGGGTTAGATAAGGTTAGGGTTAGGGTTAGGGTTAGAGGTAGGGGTAGGGTTACGGTTAGGGTTAGGGTTACTGTTAGGGTTAGGGTTAGGGTAAGGATATGTGTTAGGGTTAGGGTTAGTGTTAGGGTTAGGGTAGGGTTAGGATAAGGGTAAGGGTTAGGTTTAGGGTTAGGGTTTGGGTTAGGGTTAGGGAGAGGGTAAGGGAAAGGGTTAGGGTTAGGTTTAGGGTTAGAGTTAGGGTTAGGTATAGGGTTAGGTTTAGGGTTAGGGTTAGGCTAAGGATAAGTGTTAGGGTGAGGGTTAGGGTTAGGATAAGGGTAAGGGTTAGGGTAAGGGTAAGGGTTAGGGTTACGGTTAGGGTTAAGGTTAGATTCAGGGTTAGGGTTAGGGTTAGGTTTTGGTTTAGGGTTAGGGTTAGGGTTAGTGTTAGGTAAGTGTAAGGGTTAGGGTTAGCGTTAGTGTTAGGGTTAGGGTAAGGGTTAGGGTAAGGGTAAGGTTTAGGGTTAGGGTTAGGGTTACTGTTACGGTTAGGGTTAGGGTAGGGGTTAGGGTAAGGGTATGTGTTAGTGTTAGGGTTATTGTTAGGGTTAGAAAAAGGGTAATGGTTAGGGTTAGGGTTAGGGTTAGGGTTAGCGTTACGGTTAGGGTTAGGGTTAGGGTGAGGGTAAGGGTAAGGGTTAGGGCTAGGTTTATGGTTAGAGTTAGGGTTAGGCATAGGGTTAGGTTTAGGGTTAGGGAAAAGGTAAGGATAAGTGTTAGGGTTAGGGTTAGGGTTAGGATAAGGGTACGGGTTATGGTAAGGGTAAGTGTTAGGTTTAGGGTTAAGGTTAGGTTTTAGTTTAGGTTTATGGTTAGGTTTAGGGTTAGGGTTAGGGTAAGGTATGGGTTAAGGTTAGGGTTAATGTTAGCGTTAGGGTGAGGGTAAGCTTAGGGTTAGGGTTAGGGTTAGGGTTAGGGTAAGGGTTAGGGTTAGGGTTAGGATTAGTGTAAAATTTGAGGTTAGGGTTAGGGTTAGGGTTAGGGTAAGGGTTAGGGTTAGAGTAAGGGTTAGGGTTAGGGTTAGGGTTAGGTTTAGGGTAAAGGTAAGGGTTAGGGTTAGGGTAAGTGTTAGGGTTAGAGGTTAGGGTAAGTGTTAGGGTTAGGTTAAGGGTTAGGGTTAGGGGTAGGGTTAGGGTTAGGGTTAGGTTTAGGGTAAGGGAAATGGTTAGGGTTAGGGTTAGGGTTAGGGTAAGGGTTAAAGTTGAGGTTAGGGTTAGAGTAAGGTTTAGGATTATGGTTAGGGTAAGTGTTAGGTTTAGGGTTATGGTTAGGGTTACAGTTAAGGTTAGGATTAGGGTAAGGGTAAGGGTTATTGTTAGGGTTAGGATAAGGGTTAGGGTTAGTGGTTAGGGTTAGTGTTAGGATTAGGTTAAGGGTTAGGGTTAGGGTTAGGGTTAGATAAGGTTAGGGTTAGGGTTAGGGTTAGAGGTAGGGGTAGGGTTACGGTTAGGGTTAGGGTTACTGTTAGGGTTAGGGTTAGGGTAAGGATATGTGTTAGGGTTAGGGTTAGTGTTAGGGTTAGGGTAGGGTTAGGATAAGGGTAAGGGTTAGGTTTAGGGTTAGGGTTTGGGTTAGGGTTAGGGAGAGGGTAAGGGAAAGGGTTAGGGTTAGGTTTAGGGTTAGAGTTAGGGTTAGGTATAGGGTTAGGTTTAGGGTTAGGGTTAGGCTAAGGATAAGTGTTAGGGTGAGGGTTAGGGTTAGGATAAGGGTAAGGGTTAGGGTAAGGGTAAGGGTTAGGGTTACGGTTAGGGTTAAGGTTAGATTCAGGGTTAGGGTTAGGGTTAGGTTTTGGTTTAGGGTTAGGGTTAGGGTTAGTGTTAGGTAAGTGTAAGGGTTAGGGTTAGCGTTAGTGTTAGGGTTAGGGTAAGGGTTAGGGTAAGGGTAAGGTTTAGGGTTAGGGTTAGGGTTACTGTTACGGTTAGGGTTAGGGTAGGGGTTAGGGTAAGGGTATGTGTTAGTGTTAGGGTTATTGTTAGGGTTAGAAAAAGGGTAATGGTTAGGGTTAGGGTTAGGGTTAGGGTTAGCGTTACGGTTAGGGTTAGGGTTAGGGTGAGGGTAAGGGTAAGGGTTAGGGCTAGGTTTATGGTTAGAGTTAGGGTTAGGCATAGGGTTAGGTTTAGGGTTAGGGAAAAGGTAAGGATAAGTGTTAGGGTTAGGGTTAGCGTTAGGATAAGGGTAAGGGTTATGGTAAGGGTATGTGCTAGGTTTAGGGTTAAGGTTAGGTTTAGGTTTAGGTTTAGGGTTAGGTTTTGGGTTAGGGTTAGGGTAAGGGTATGGGTTAAGGTTAGGGTTAAGTTTAGGGTTAGGTTGAGGGTAAGGGTTAGGGTTAGGGTTAGGGTAAGGGTTAGGGTTAGGGTTAGGGTTAGGTTTAGGGTTAGGGTTAGGTTAAGGGTAAGGGTTAGGTTTAGGGTTAGGGTTAGGGTAAAATTTGAGGTTAGGGTTAGGGTTAGGGTTAGGGTAAGGTTTAGGGTTAGAGTAAGGGTTAGGGTTAGGGTTAGGGTTAGGTTTAGGTTAAGGGTAAGGGTTAAGGTTAGGGTTAGGGTAAGTGTTAGGGTTAGAGGTTAGGGTAAGTGTTAGGGTTAGGTTAAGGGTTAGGGTTACGGATAGGATAAGGTTAAGGTTAGGGTTAGGGTTAGGGTTAGGTTTTTTGTTAGGGTAAGGTTTAGGGTTAGGGTTAGGGTTACTCTTAGGGTTAGGGTTAGGGTAAGGATATGTGTTAGGTTAGGGTTAGGGTTAGGGTTAGGATTAGCGTTAGGGTAATGGTAAATTTAGGGTTAGGGTTAGGGTTATGTTTAGGGTAAGGGTAAGGGTTAGGGTTATAGTTAGGGTTAGGTTTGGGTTACGTTTAGGGTAAGGGTAAGGGTTAGACTTAGTGTTAGGGTTAGGGTTAAGGTTGAGGTTACGGTTAGGGTTAGCGTAAGGGTTAGGATTAGGGTTAGGGTAAGTGTTAGGGTTAGGGTTATGGTTAGGGTTAGAGTTAGGTTTAGGATTAGGGTAAGGGTAAGGGTTAGGTTTAGGGTTAGGTTCACGGTTAGGGTTAGGGTTAGTGGTTAGGGTTAGTGTTAGGGTTTGCTTAAGGTTTAGCATTAGGGTTAGGGTTAGGGTTAGAATAAGGTTTAGGGTTATTGTTAGGGTTAGGGTTAGGGTAAGGGTTAGGGTAAGGGTAAGGTTTAGGGTTAGGGTTAGGGTTACTGTTACGGTTAGGGTTAGGGTAGGGGTTAGGGTAAGGGTATGTGTTAGTGTTAGGGTTGTTGTTAGGGTTAGAATAAGGGTAAGGGTTAGGGTTAGGGTTAGGGTTAGGGTTAGCGTTACGGTTAGGGTTAGGGTTAGGGTGAGGGTAAGGGTAAGGGTTAGGGTTAGGTTTATGGTTAGAGTTAGGGTTAGGCATAGGGTTAGGTTTAGGGTTAGGGAAAGGGTAAGGATAAGTGTTAGGGTTAGGGTTAGCGTTAGGATAAGGGTAAGGGTTATGGTAAGGGTATGTGTTAGGTTTAGGGTTAAGGTTAGGTTTAGGTTTAGGTTTAGGGTTAGGTTTAGTGTTAGTGTTAGGGTTAGGGTTAGGGTTAGGTTTAGGGTAAGGGTTAGGGTTGGTGGTTAGGTTAGTGTTAGGGTTAGGTTAAGGGTTAGATTTTTATTAGGGTTAGGATACGGATTAGGGTTAGGGGTAGGATTAGGGTTATGGTTAGGGTAAGGGTTACGGTTAGGGTTAGGGTTACGGTTAGGGTTAAGGTTACTGTTTGGGTTAGCGTTAGGGTTAGGGTTAGCTTTAGGTTTAGGGTTAGGGTAAGGGTAAGGGTAAGGGTTAGGGTTAAGTTTAGCATTAGGGTTAGGTTTAGGTTTAGGTTTAGGGTTAGGGTTAGGGTAACGGTAATGGTTAGGGTTAGGATTAGGGTTAGGTTTAGGGTAAGGGTTAGGGTTAGGGTTAGGGTTAGGTTTAGGGTTAGGGTTAGGGTAAGGGTAAGGTTTAGGGTTAAGGTTAGGGTTAGGTTTAGGGTTGGGTTAAAGGTTATGGTTAGGTTTAGGGTAAGAGTAAGGGTTAGGGTTAGGGTTAGGGTTAAGGTAAGGGTAAGGGTTAGGTTATGGTAAGGTTTAGGGTAAGGGTTAATGTTAGGTTTAGGGTAAGGGTAAGGTTTAGGGTTAGGGTTAGGGTAAGGGTTAGGGTGAGCGTTATGGTTAGGGCAGGGTTTAAGGTAAGGGTAAGTGTTAGTGTTAGGGTTAGGGTTAGGATAATGGTAAGTGTTAGGGTTAGGGTCAGGGTTAGGGTTAGGGGTTAGGCTTAGGGTTAGGGTTAGTTTTAGAGTTAGGGGTTAGGGTTAGAGTTAGGGTTATGTTTAGTGTTAGGGTTAGGGTAAGGGTAAGGGTTAGGTTTAGGGTTAGGGTTAGGGTTAAGGTTGAGGTTAGGGTTAGAGTAAGGGTTAGGATTAGTGTTAGGGTAAGTGTTAGGGTTAGGGTTATGGTTAGGGTTAGAGTTAGGATTAGGATTAGGGTAAGGGTAAGGGTTAGGGTTAGATTTAGGGTTAGCGTAAGGGTTAGGGTTAGTGTTTAGGGTTAGTGTTAGGGTTAGGTTAAGGGTTATGGTTATGGTTAGGATTAGGATAAGGCTTAGGGTTAGGGTTAGGATTAGGGTAAGGATTAGAGTAAGGGTAAGGTTTAGGGTTAGGGTTAGGTTTAGGATAAGGTTAAGGATTAGGGTTAGGGTTAAGGTTCGGTTTAGTGTTAGGGTAAGGGTAAGGATAAGGTTTAGTGTTAGGGTTAAGCTAAGGGTTAGGATGAGCGTTATGGTTAGGGCAGGGTTTCAGGTAAGGGTAAGTGTTAGTGTTAGGTTTAGGGTTAGGATAAGGGTAAGTGTTAGGGTTAGGGTCAGAGTTAGGCTTAGGGGTTAGGCTTAGGGTTAGGGTTAGGGTTAGGGTTAGGCTTAGCGTAAAGGTAAGGTTTAGGGTTAGAGTTAGGGTTACGGTTAGGGTTAGGGTTCCTGTTAGGGTTAGGGTTAGGGTAAGGGTTAGGTTTAGGGTTAGGGTCAGGGTTAGGGTTAGCGTTAGGGTAAGGGTAGGGTTAGGGTTAGGGTTAGGGTAGGGGTTAGGGTAAGGTTATGTGTTAGGGTTAGGGTTAGGGTTAGGGTTAGGATAAGGGTAAGGGTTAGGGTTAGGGTTATGATTAGGGTTAGGGTTAGGGTTAGCGTTAGGGTTAGGGTTAGGTTGAGGGTAAGGGAAAGGGTTAGGGTTAGGTTTAGGGTTACAGTTAGGGTTAGGTATAGAGTTAGGTTTAGGGTTAGGGAAAGGGTAAGGATAAGTGTTAGGGTTAGGGTTAGGGTTAGGATAAGGGTAAGGGTTAGGGTAAGTGTAAGTTTAAGGGTTAGGGTTAAGGTTAGGTTTAGGTTTAGGTTTAGGTTTAGGGTTAGGTTTAGTGTTAGGGTTAGGGTAAGGGTATGGGTTAGGGTTACGGTTAAAGTTAGGGTTAGGGTGAGGGTAAGGGTGAGGGTTAGGTTTAGGGTCAGGGCAAGGGTTAGGGTTAGGGTGAGGGTTAGGTTTAGGTTTATGGTTAGGGAAGGGTAAGGGTTAGGTTTAGGGTTAGGGTTAGGGTAAAATTTGAGGTTAGGGTTAGGGTTAGGGTTAGGGTAAGGGTTAGGGTTAGGGTGAGGGTTAGGGTTAGGGTTAGGGTTAGGTTTAGGGTAAGGGTAAGGGTTAGGGTTAGGGTTAGTGTTAAGTTTAATGTTGAGGTTAGGGTTAGAGTAAGGGTTAGGATTAGGGTTAGGGTAAGGGTTAGGGTTAGGTTTAGGTTTAGGGTAAGGGTTAGGGTTGGTGGTTAGGGATAGTGTTAGGGTTAGGTTAAGGGTTTGATTTGCATTAGGGTTAGGATAAGGGTTAGAGTTAGGGTTAGGATTAGGGTTATGGTTAGGGTAAGGGTAAAGGTTAGGGTTAGGTTTACGGTTAGGGTTAGGGTTACTCTTTGGGTTAGCGTTAGGGTTAGGGTTAGGGTAAGTGTAAGGGTTAGGGTTAGGGTTACGGTTAGGGTTAGGGTTACTGTTAGGGTTAGGGTTAGGGTAAGGATATGTATTAGCGTTAGGGTTAAGGTTAGGGTTAGGGTTAAGCTTAGGTTTAGTGTTAGTGTAAGGGTAAGGGTAAGGTTTAGGGTTAGGTTTAGGGTCAGGGTTAGTTTTAGCGTTAGGGTTAGGGCAGGGTTTAAGGTAAGGGTAAGTGTTAAGGTTAGGGTTATGTTTAGGGTTAGAATAAGGGTAAGGGTTAGGGTTAGGCTTAGGGGTTAGGGTTAGGGTTAGGGTTAGTATTAAGGTTAGGTGTTAGGTTTAGGGTTAGTGTTAGGTTTAGTGTTAGGGTTAGGGTAAGGGTAATGGTTAGGGATATTGTTAGAATTAGGGTTAGGTGTTCTGTTAGGGTTAGGGTTATGATAAGGGTATGTGTTAGGTTTAGGGTTAGGGTTAGGGTTAGTGTTAAGGTTAGGTTTAGTGTTAGAGTAAGGGTAAGGGTAAGGTTTAGGGTTAGGGTTAGGGTAAGGGTTAGGGTTAGCGTTACGGTTGGGGTAGGGTTTAAGGTAAGGGTAAGTGTTAGGGTTAGGGTCAGGGATAGGATAAGGGTAAGGGTTAGGGTTAGGGTTAGGGTTAGGCTTACGCGTTAGGGTTAGATTTAGGTTTAGTTTAGGGTTAGGGGTTAGGTTTAGGATTAGGGTTAATTTTAGGTTAGGGATATGTTTAAGGTTGATGTTAGGGTTAGGGTAGGGTTAGGGTAAGGGTTATGGTTAGGGTTAGGGTTAGGGTAAGGGTAAACGTTAGGGCTGTGGTTAGGGTTAAGGTTAGTTTTAGCGTTAGGGTAAGGGTAAGGGTTAGGGTTAGCGTTACGGTTAGGGTTAGGTTGAGGGTAAGGGTAAGGGTTAGGGTTATCTTTAGGGTTAGAGTTAGGGTTACGTATAGGGTTACTTTTAGGGTTAGGTTTAGGGTAAGGATAAGTGTTAGGGTTAGGGTTAGGGTTAGGATAAGGATAAGGGTTAGGGTTAAGATTAGTGTTAGGGTTAGGTTTAGGGTTAGGGTTATGGTTAGGGTAAGGTTAAGGTTTAGGTTTAGGGTTAGGTTTAGGGTTAGGGTAAGTGTTAGGGTTAGGGTTAGTGTTAGGTTAAGGGTAAGGGTTAGTTTTAGGGTTAGGTTTAGGGTTAGGGTTAGTGTTAGGGTTAGGGTAAGGATAAGGGTTAGGGTTAAGGTTAGGGTTAGGGTTAGGGTTAGGGTTAGTGTTAAGTTTAGTGTTAGGGTGAAGGTAAGGATTAGGGTTAAGTTTAGGTTTAGGGTTAGGGTAAGGGTAAAGTTTAGGTTTAGGGTTAGGGTTAGGCTTAGGGTCAGGCTTAGGGTTAGGGTAAGGGTAGGGGTAAGGTTAGGGGAAAGGTTAGGGTTAGGGTTAGGATTAGGGTTAGCGTTAGTGTAAGATAAGGATTAGAGTTAGGATTAGGGTTAGGGTTAGGGTAAAGGTTAGGTTTAGGGTTAGGGTTAGGGTTAGTATTAGGGTTAGGGTAAGGGTAAGGATTAGGGTTAGGGTGAGGGTTAGGGTTAATTTTAGAGTTAGGGTAAGTGTAAGGGTTAGGGTTAGGCTTAGGGTTAAGGTAAGGTTAAGGGTTAGGGTTAGGGTTAGGTTGAGGGTAAGAGTTAGGGATAGGTTTAGGGTAAGGCTAAGGTTTAGGGTTAGGTTAGGGTTAGTGTTAGGGTAAGGGTAAGGGTAAGGTTTATTTTTAGGGTTAGGGTAAGGGTTAGGGTTAGCGTTAGGGTTAGGACAGGGTATAGGGTAAGGGTAAGTGTTAGGGTTATGGTTAGGGTTAGGTTTAGGGTAAGGGTAAGGGTTAGGGTTAGGGATAGGATTAAGCTTAGGGGTTAGGGTTAGGGTTAGGGTTAGGGTAGGGTACGGGTTAGGTTTAGGGTTAGAGTTAGTGTCAGTGTTAGGTTTAGGGTTAGGGTTAGGGTAAGGGTTAGGTTTAGGGTAAGGGTAAGGATTAGGGTCAGGGTTAGGGTTAGTGTTAGCTTAAGGGTTAGGGTTAGGGGTTAGGGTTAAGTTTAGGGTTAGGGTAAGGGTGAGGGTTAGGGTTAGGATAAGGGTTAGGGTTAGTGTTAGGGTTAGGGTAAGGGTAAGTGTTAGGGTTAGGTTTAGGGTTAGGGTAAGGGTTATTGTTAGAGTTAGGGTTATGGTTAGGTTTAGGGTAAGTGTTAGGGTTAGGGTTAGGGTTAGGGTAAGTGTTAGGGTAAGTGTTAGGGTTAGGGTCAGGTGTAGGGTTGGGGTAAAGGTTAGGGTTAGGGTTAGGATAAGGGTAAGGTTTAGGGTTAGGTTTAGGGTTAGTTTTAGGTTTAGGGGTTAGGGTTAGGGTTATGGTTAGCTTTGGGGTTAGAGTTAGGTAAGGGTAAGGGTTAGGATTAGGGTTAGGGTTAGGGTAAGGGTAAGGGTTAGGATTAGGGTTAGGTTTAGGGTTAAGTTTGAGGTTAGGGTTAGGGTTAGAGTAAGGGTTAGGATTAGGGTTAGAGTAAGGGTTAGGGTTAGGGATAGGGTTAGGGTAAGGGTTAGGGTTAGTGGTTAGGATTAGTGTTAGGGTTAGGTTAAGGGTTAGGGTTAGTGTTAGGGTTAGGGTTAGGATAAGGATTTGGTTTAGGGTTAGGTGGAGAATTAGGGTTAGGGTTAGGGTTACTGTTAGGGTTAGGGTTAGGGTTAGGGTAAGGATATATTTTAGGGTTAGGGTTAGGGTTAGGGTTAGGTTTAGGGTAAGGGTAAGGTTTAGGGTTAGGGTTTGGGTAAGGGTAAGGGTTAGGGTTAGCGTTAGGGTTAATGTTAATTTTAGGGTTACGGTAAGGGTAAGGGTTAGTGTTAGGGTTAGGGTTAGGCTTAGGGGTTATGATTAGGGTTAGGGTTAGGGTTAGGTTTAGAGTAAGGTAAGGGTTAGGTTTAGGGTTAGGCTTAGGTTTAGCGTTAGGGTTAGTGTTAGGGTTAGGGTAAGCATAAGGGTTAGGGGCAAGGTTA
Organism: Megascapheus bottae; assembly: GCA_024803745.1. Classification (NCBI taxonomy): domain Eukaryota; kingdom Metazoa; phylum Chordata; class Mammalia; order Rodentia; family Geomyidae; genus Megascapheus; species Megascapheus bottae. The sequence goes on from JANJXV010000263.1 coordinate 1,197,073, forward strand.
GGATTAGCGTTAGGGTTCGGGTTAGGGTTAAGGCTAGGTTTAGGGTGAGGGTAAGGGTAAGGGTTAGGCTAAGGGTAAGGGTTAAGGTTAGGGTTAGTGATGGGTTAGGGTAAGGGTAAGGGTTAGGGTTAGTGTTAGGGTTAAGGTTCGGGTTATGTTTATGGTTAGGGTTAGGGTAAGGTTAAGGGTTAGAGTTAGGTTTAGGCTTAGGATTAGGGTAAGTGTTAGGGTTAGGGTTAGTTTTATGGTTATGGTTAGGGTTAGGTTTAGGGTTAGGGTAAGGGTAAAGTTTAGGGTGAGGGTTAGGGTTAGGGTTAGGGTTTGGTAAGGATATGTGTTAGGATTAGGGTTAGGGTTACGGTAAGGGTTACCGTTAGGGTAAGGGTAAGTGTTAGGGTTAGGGTTAGGTTTAAGGTAAGGATAAGGGTTAGGGTTAGGGTTAGGGTTAGGTTTAGGTTAAGGGTTAGGGTTAGGGTTAGGGTAAGGGTAAGGTTTAGGGTTAGGGTTAGGGTAAGTGTAAGGGTTAGGGTTAAGGTTAAGTTTAGGGTTATGTTTAGGCTAAGGGTAAGGTTTACTTTTAGGGTTAGGATTAGGGTTAGGCTTAGGGTTAGGATAAGGGTAAGGGTAAGGTTTAGGGTTAGGTTTAGGGTTAGGGTTAGGGTTAGGGTAAGGTAAGGGTTAGAGTTAGGATTAGGGTTAGGGTTAGGGTAAAGGTTAGGTTTAGGGATAGGTTTAGGGTTAGGGTTAGGGTAAGTGTTAGGGATAGGGTTAGGGTTAGGCTTAGGGGTTAGGGTTAGGGTTAGGGTTAGGGTAGGGTAAGGGTTAGTGTTAGAGTTAGAATTAGGGTTAGTGTTAGGTTTAGGTTTAGGGTTAGGGTAAGGGTAAGGGTTAGGTTTAGGGTGAGGGTAATGTTTAGGGTCAGGGTTAGTGTTAGGTTAAGTGCTAGGGTTAGGGGTTAGGGTTAGGTTTAGGGTTAGGGTAAGGGTTAGGGTTAGGGTTAGGGTAAGTGTTAGGGTTAGTGTTAGGTTTAGGGTAAGGGTAAGTGTTAGGGTTAGGGTTAGGCTTACGGTAAGGGTTATTGTTAGAGTTAGTTTTAGGGTTAGGGTAAGTGTTAGGGTTAGGGTTATGGTTAGGGTTAGGGTAAGGGTTAGGGTTTGGGTTAGGTTTAGGGTTGGGATAAAGGTTAGGGTTAGGGTTAGGGTAAGGGTAAGGGTTAGGGTTAGGGTTAGGGTTAGTTTTAGGGTTAGGGGTTGGGGTTAGGGTTAGGGTTAGCTTTGGGGTTAGAGTTAGGATAAGGGTAAGGGCAAGGGTTAGGGTTAGGGTTAGGTTTAGGGTTAAGGTTGAGGTTAGGGTTAGGGTTAGAGTAAGGGTTAGGATTAGGGTTAGGGTAAGTGTTATGGTTAGGGTTATGGTTAAGGTTAGAGTTAGGGTTAGGGTTAGTGTTGGGATAGGGTTAAGGTCACGGTTAGGGTTAGTGGTTAGGATTAGTGTTAGGGTTAGGTTAAGGGTTAGGGTTAGTGTTAGGGTTAGGGTTAGGGTTAGGGTTAGGGTAAGGATATATGTTAGGGTTAGGGTTAGGGTTTGGGTTAGGGTTAGGTTTAGGGTAAGGGTAAGGTTTAGGGTTAGGGTTTGGGTAAGGGTAAGTGTTAGGGTTAGCGTTAGGATTAATGTTAGGTTTAGGGTTAGAGTAATGGTAAGGGTTAGGGTTAGGGTTAGCGTTAGGATTAGGGGTTACAGTTAGGCTTAGGGTTAGGGTTAGGGTTAGAGTAAGGGTAAGGGTTAGTTTTAGGGTTAGGTTTAGGGTAGGGTTAGAGTAAGGATAAGTGTTATGGTTAGAGTTAGGGTTACGGTTAGGGTTAGGGTTAGGGTAAGGATATGTGTTAGGGTTATGGTTAGGGTTAGGGTTAGCGTTTGGGTAAGGGTAAGTGTTCGAGTTAGAGTTAGGGTTAAGGTAAGGGTAAGGGTTAGGGTTAGGGTTAGGGTTAGTTTTAGGGTAAGGTTTAGGGTTAGGTTTAGGGTAAGTGTAAGGTTTAGGGTTAGGTTATGGTTAAGGTTAGTTTTAGGGTTAGGGTAAGGGAAGGGGTTAGGGTTAGGATTATGGTTAGGGTTAGGATAAGGGTAAGTGTTAGCAATAGGGTAAGGGTTAGGGTTAGGGGTTACGGTTAGGGTTAGGGTTAGGGTTAGGGTAAGGGTAAGGGTTAGGTTTAGGGATAGGGTTACGTTTAGGGTTAGGGTTTGTGTTAGGGTTAGGGTAAGGATAAGGGTTAGGGTTAAGGTTAGGGTTAGGGTGAGGGTAATGGTAAGAGTTAGGGTTAGGATTAGGGTTAGGGTTAGGTTTAGGGTTATGGTTAGGGTGAGGGTAATGGTAAGGGTTAGGGTCAGGATTAGGGTTAGGGTTAGGTTTAGGGTTAGGATTAGGGTTAGGGTACCATAAGGGTTAGGGTTAGGATTAGGGTTAGGGTTAGGTTTAGGGTAAGGGTTAGGGTTAGGGTTAGAGTTAGGGTTAGGTTTAATGTTAGGGTAAGGGTAAGGGTTAGGGTTAGGGTTAGGGTTATCGTTAGGTTTATTGTAAGGGTAAGAGTTAGGGTTAGGGTTAGGGTTAGGGTAAGGGTAAGGGTTACGGTTAGGGTTAGGGTTAGTGTTAGGTTTAGGGTAAGGGTAAGTTTTAGGGTTAGGGTTAGGGTTAGGGTAAGGGTAAGGGTTAGGGTTAGGGTTAGGGTTAAGTTTAGATTTAGGGTTAGGGTAAGTGTAAGGGTTAGGTTTAGGGTAAGGGTTAGGGTTAGGGTAAGGTTAGGATTAGCGTTAGGGTTAGGGTAGGGGTTAGGGTATGGGTAAATTTTAGGGTTATGGTTAGGGTTAGTTTAGGGTTAGGGGTAGGGTAAGGGTAACGGTTAGGTTTAGGGAACGGGTTAGGTTTAGGGTTGGGGTTAAGTTTAGGTTTAGGGTTAGGGTAAGGGTAAGTGATAGGTTTAGGGTAAGGGTAAGGGTTAGGGTAAGGTTAGGATTAGCGTTAGGGTTAGGGTAGGGGTTAGGGTATGGGTAAATTTTAGGGTTATGGTTAGGGTTAGTTTAGGGTTAGGGGTAGGGTAAGGGTAACGGTTAGGGTTAGGGAACGGGTTAGGTTTAGGGTTGGGGTTAAGTTTAGAGTTAGGGTTAGGGTAAGGGTAAAGGTTAGGGTTAGGGTTAGGGTTACAGTTAGGGTTACGGTTAGGGTTAGGATTAGGGTAAGGCTATGTGTTAGGGTTAGGATTAGGATTAGGGTAACGGTTAGCATTAGGGTAAGGGTAAGTGTTAGGGTTAGAGTTAGCGTTAAGGTAAGGGTAAGAGTTAGGGTTAGGGTTAGGGTTAGGGTTAGGTTTAGGGTAAGGGTAGGGTCAGGGTTAGAATAAGTGTAAGGTTTAGGGTTAGGGTTAGGCTTAGGGTTAGGGTTAGGGTAAGAGTAACGTTTAGGGTTAAGGTTAGGGTTAAGGTTAGATTTAGGGTTAGGGTAAGGGTAAGTGTTAGGTTTAGGATTAGGGTTAGGGTAGGGTTTAGTGTAAGGGTAAGTATTAGGGTTAGGGTTAGGGTTAGGATAAGGGTAAGGGTTAGGTTTAGGGTTAGGGTTACCTTTATGGTTAGGTTTAGTGTTACAGTTAGGGTAAGGATAAGAGTTAGGGTTAAGGTTAGGGTTAGGTTTAGGGTTAGGGTTAGGGTGAGGGTTAGGGTAAGGTAAGGGTTAGAGTTAGGATTAGGTTTAGTGTTAGGGTAAAGGTTAGGTTTAGGGTTAGGGTTAGGTTTAGGGTTAGGGTTAGGGTAAGGGTAAGGGTTAGGGTTACGGTTAGGGTTAGGTTTAGGGTTGGGGTTAAGGTTAGGGTAAGGGTAAGGGTTAGGTTTGGGGTTAGGGTTAGGCTTAAGGGATAAGATTAGGGTTGGGGTTAGGGATAGGGTTAGAGTAATGGTAAGGGATAGGTTTAGGGTTAGGTTTAGGTTTAGGGTTAGGGTTAGTTTTAGGGTTAGTGTAAGGATAAGTGTTAGGGTTAAGGTTAGGGTTAGCGTTAGGGTTCGGGTTAGGGTTAAGGCTAGGGTTAGGGTGAGGGTAAGGGTAAGGGTTAGGGTTAGGTTTAGGGATAGGGTTAGGCTAAGGGTAAGGTTTAGGGTTAGGGTTAGGGTAGGGTTAGAGTAAGGGTAAGGGTTAGGGTTAGGGTTAGGGTTAGGGTAGGATTAGGGTAAGGATAAGTGTTAGGGTTAGAGTTAGGGTTACGGTTAGGATTATGGTTAGGGTAAGGATATGTGTTAGGGTTAGGGTTAGGGTTAGGGTTAGCGTTAGAGTAAGGGTAAGTGTTAGAGTTAGAGTTAGGGTTAGGGTAAGGTTGAGGGTTAGGGTTAGGGTTATGGTTAGGGTTAGTTTTAGGGTATGGGTTAGGGTTAGGGTTAGGGTAAGTGTAAGGTTTAGGGTTAGGGTTAGGGTTAGGGTAAGGGTAAGGGTTAGGGTTAGGGTTATGGTTAAGGTTAGGTTAAGTGTTAGGGTAAGGGAAAGGGTTATGGTTAGGATTAGGGTTAGGGTTAGGATAAGGGTAAGGATTAGCGTTAGGGTAAGGGTTAGGCTTAGGGGGTACGGTTAGGGTTAGGGTTAGGGTTAGGGTAAGGGTAAGGGTTAGGTTTAGGGTTACGGTTACATTTACGGTTATGGTTTGTGTTAGGGTTAGGGTAGGATAAGGGTTAGGGTTAAGGTTACGGTTAGGGTTAGGGTTAGGGTTAGGGTTAAGGTTAGGGTTAGGGTTAGGTTTAGGGTTAAGGTTAGGGTGAGGGTAATGGTAAGGGTTATGGTCAGTATTAGGGTTAGGGTTAGGTTTGGGTTAGGGTTAGGGTTAGGGTATCGTAAGGGTTAGGGTTAGGCTTAGGGTTAGGATTATGTAAGGGTTATGGTTAAGGTTAGGTTTAATGTTTGGTTTAGGGTAAGTGTAAGGGTTAGGATTACGGTTAGGGTTAGGGTTGGTGTTAAGGTTAGGGTTAGGGTTAGGGTAAGGGTAAGGGTAAGTGTAAGGGTAAGGGTTAGTGCTAGTGTTAAGGTAAGGGTAAGGGATATGGTTAGGGTTAGGTTTAGGGTAAGGGTTAGGGTTAGGTTTAGGGTAAGGGTAAGGTTTCGGGTTAGGTTTAGGGTTAGGTTTAGGATAAGGGTAAGGGTTAGGTTTAGGGTTAGTTTTAAGGCTAGATTTAGTGTTAGGGAAAGGGTAAGGGTAAGGTTTAGGGTTAGGGTTAGGGTAAGGGTTAGGGTTAGCGTTAGGCTTAGGGCAGGTTTTAAGGTAAGGGTAAGTGTTAGGGTTAGGGTTAGGGTTAGGGTTAGGGTTAGGGTTAGGGTTAGTGTTAGGGTTAGGCTTAGGGTTAGGGTTAGTGTAAGGGTTAGGGTTAGGGTTAGGTTTAGGGTAGGGTTAGGGTAAGGGTTAGGATTACGGTTAGGTTTAGGGTTTTGTTAAGGGTAAGTGTTAGGGTTACGGTTAGGGTTAGGTATAGTGTTTTGATAAGGGTAAGGTTTAGGTTTAGGGTTAGGGTTAGCTTCGGGGTTAGGGTTAGGTTTACGGTTAGAGTTAGGCTTAGGGTTAGGGTTAGGGTAAGGGTAAGGGTTAGGGATAGGGTAAGGGTTAGGGATAGGGTTAGGGTTAGGGTTAAGGTTAGGGTTAGGGTTAGGGTTAGTTTTAGGGTTAGGGTTAGTGTTAGGGTTAGTGTTAGGTTTAGGGTTGGGTTAGGGTTAGGGTTAGGGTAAGGGTAAGGTTTAAGGATAGGGTAGGGTTAGTTTTAGGGTTAGGGTTAGGGTAAGGGTAAGGGTTAGGGATAGGGTTAGTGTTAGGGTTAAAGTTAGGGTTAGGGTAAGGGTAAGAGTTTAGGTTAGATTTTGGGTTTGGGTAAGGGTTAGGGTTAGGGGTAATGTTAGGGTTAGGGTTAGGGCCAGGGTTATTGTTAAGGTTAGGGTAAGGGTTAGGGTTAGGTTTAGGGTTAGGCTTATGGTTAGGGTTAGGGTAAGGGTAAGGGTTAGGGTTAAGGTTAGGTTTAGAGTTAGGATTAGGATAGGATTAGGGTCAGGGTAAAGGTTACGGTTAGGTATAGGTTTTGGGTTATGGTAAGGGTAAGGGTAAGGGTTAGGTTTAGTGTTAGGGTTAGGTTTAGGGTTAGGGTTATGGTTATTGTTAGTGTAAGGATAAGGGTTAGGGTTAGGGTTAGGGTTAGAGTTAGGTTTAGGGTTAGGGTTAGGGTAAGGATATCTGTTAGGGTTCGGGTTAGGGTTAGGGTTAAGGTTAGGGTTAGGGATAGGGTTAGGGTAAGGATAAGGGTAAGGGTTAGGGATAGGGTGAGGTTTAGGGTTAAGGTTAGGGTTAGGGTTAGGTTTAGAGTTAGGTTTAGGGTTAGGGTTAGGCTATGGGTAAGGGTTAGGTTTAGTGTTAGTGTTAGTGTTAGGTTTAGGGTTAGGGTAAGGGTTAGGGTAAGGGTAAGGGTAAGGGTTAGGGTTAAGGTTAGGTTTAGGGTTAGTTTTAGGGTTAGGGTTAGGGTTAGGGTAAGGGTTAGGGTTAGGGTTAGGTTTAGGTTGAGTGTTAGTGTTAGGGTAGGGTAAGGGTAAGGGTTAGGGTTAAGGTTAGGTTTAGGGTTAGTGTTAGGGTTAGGGTTAGGGTTAGGGTAAGGGTTATGGTTAGGGTTAGGTTTAGGGTTAGGTTAAGGGTAAGTGTTAGGGTTACTGTTAGTGTTAGGATAAGGGTAAGGTTTAGGGTTAGGGTTAGCGTTAGGGTTCGGGGTTACGGTTAGGAATAGGGTTAGAGTTAGTTTTAGGGTTAGGGTTAGGGTAAGGGTAAGTGTTAAGGATAGGGTTAGGGATAGGGTTAAGGTTAGGTTTAGGGTAAGGGTTAGGGTTAGGGTTAGGGTTAGGGTTAGGGTTAGGGTTATGGTTACGGTAAGGGTTAGGGTTAGAGGTTAGGGTTAGGGTTAGGGTTAGGGTGAGGGTTAGGTTTAGGGTTAGGGTTAGGATAAGGGTAAGGGTTAGGTTTAGGGTTAGGGTTAGGATAAGTGTTAGGGTTAGGGTTAGGGTAAGGGTAAGGGTTAGGGTTAGAATTAGGGTTAGTGTTAGGGTAATGGTTAGGGTTAGGATTAGGGTTAGGTTTAGGGTTAGGGTAAGGGTAAGGGTTAGGGTTAGAATTAGGGTTAGTGTTAGGGTAATGGTTAGGGTTAGGATTAGGGTTAGGTTTAGGGTTAGGGATAGGGTAAGGGTAAGGTTAGGGTTAGGGTTAGAGTTAGGGTTGGGGTTAAGGTTAGGTTTAGGTTTAGGGTACGTTTAAGGATTACAGTTAGGGGTTAGGCTTAGGGTTATGCTTAGGGTTAGGCTTAGGGTTACGTTTAGGTTTAGGGTTAGGGTTAGGGTTAGGGTTAGGGTAAGGTTATGTGTTAGGGTTAGGTTTAGGGTTAGGGTTAGGGTTAGGATTAGGGTCAGGGTTAGAGTTAGGGTTAGGGTTAGGGTAAGTGTAAGGGTTAGGGTTAGGGTTAGGTTTACGGTTAGGGTAAGGGTAAGGGTTAGGTTTAGGGTTAGGGTTAGGTTTAGGGTTACAGTTAGGGTTAGGATAAATGTTAGAGTTAAGGTTAGGTTAAGGGTTAGGGTAAGGGTTAGGGTTAGGGTTAGGTTAAGTGTTAGGGTTAGGATTAGGGTTAGGTTTAGGGTTGGCGTTAAGGTTAGGGTTAGGGTTAGGGTAAGGATAAGGGTTTGTTAGGTTTAGGGTTAGGGTTAAGGTTAGGGTTAGGGTTAGGCTTAGGGTTAGGATTAGGGTTACGGTTAGGGTAAGGGTTAGGGTTAGGGTTAGGGTTAGGGTTTGGCTTAGTGTTAGGGTAAGGGTAAGAGTTAGGGTTAGAATTAGGGTTAGGGTTAAGGTTGAGGTTAGGGTTAGGTTTAGGATTAGGTTTAGGGTTAGGATTAGGGCTAGGGTTAGGGTAAGTGTTAGGGTTAGAGTTAGAGTTAGGCTTAGTCTAAGTGTTAGAGTAAGGGTAAGGGTTAGGTTTAGGGTTAGGGTTAGGGTTAAGTTTGAAGTTAGGGTTAGGGTTAGGGTTAGGTTAAGGGTTAGGGTTAGGGTTAGGGGAAGTTTTTGGGTTAGGGTTAGAGTTAGGGTTAGGGTTAGGGTAAGGGCAAGGATTAGGGTTAGGGTTAAGGTTAGGGTTAGGGTTAGGGTTAGGTTTAGGGTTAGGGTTAGGATTAGGGTTAGGGTACGGGTAAGGGTTAGGGTTAGGGTTAGGGTTAAGGTTAGGGTTAGAATTAGGGTTAGGGTAAGGGTAAGGGTTAGGGTTAGGGTTAGGGCTAGGTTTAGGGTTAGGGTAAGGGTAAGGGTTATGGTTAGGGTTAGGGTTAGGGTAAGGGTTAGGGTTAGGGTTAGGGTTAGGTTTAGGTTAAGGGTAAGGATTAGGGTTAGGTTTAGGGTTAGGGTTAGAGGTTAGGGTTAGGGTTAGGGTGAGGGTTAGGTTTATCGTTAGGGTTTGGGTATGTGTAAGGTTTAGTGTTAGGTTTAGGGTTAGGGTTAGTGTTAGGTTTAGGGTTAGGGTTAGGGTAAGGGTAAGGGTTAGCGTTAGGGTTAGGGTTAATTTTAGGGTTAGGGTTAGGGTTAGGGTTAAGGTTAGGGTGAGGGTTAGGTTTAGGGTTAGGGTAAGGGTTAGGGTTAAGAGAGGGGTTAGGTTTAGGGTTAGGGTTAGGGTTAGAGTTAGGTTTAGGGTTAGGGTTAGGGGTTAGGTTTAGGGTTACGGTTAGTGTAAGGTTGAGGGTTAGGGTTAGGGTGAGTTTAAGGTTTAGGGTTAGGGTTAGGGTAAGGGCAAGTGTTAGGGTTAGGGTTAGGGTTAAGATTAGGGATAGGGTTAGGTTGAGGGTTAGGATTAGGTTTAGGGTTAGGGTTAGGATTAGGGTAAGGTTATGTGTTAGGGTTAGCTTAGGGTTAGGGTTACGGTTAGGGTAAGTGTTAGGCTTAGGGTTAGGGTTACGGTTAGGGTTAGGGTAAGGGTACGGATTAGGTTTAAAGATAGGGTCAGGGTTAGGGTTAGGGTTAGGGTTAGAGTAAGGGTAAGGGTTAGGTTTTGGTTTAAGTTTAGGGTAAGTTTAAGGGTTAGGTTTGGGGTTAGGGTTAGGTTTAGAGTTATGTTAGGGTAAGGATAAATTTTAGAGTTAAGGTTAGGGTGAGGGTAAGGGTAAGGGTTAGGGTTAAGATTAGGGTTAGGCTTAGGGTAAGGGTTAGGGTAAGGGTTAGGGTTAGGGTAAGGGTTATAGTTAGGGTTAGGGTTAAGGTTAGGGTTGGGTTAAGGTTAGGGTTAGGGTTAGGGTAAGGTTAAGGCTTAGGTTAGGGTTAGGGTTAGGGTTAGGGTTAAGGTTAGGGTTAGGGTTAGGGCTAGGGTAGGGTATGTGTTCGGGTTAGTGTTAGGGTTAAGTTTAGGGTAGTTTTAGCGTTAGGGTAAGCATAAGGGTAAGGGTAAGGTTTAGGGTTACGGTAAGGGTAAGATTTAGGTTTGGGGTTGGGGTTAGGTTTCGGGTTAGTTATAGGGTTCGGTTTAGGGTAAGCGTAAGGGTTAGGGTTAGGGTTAGGGTTAGGTTTAGGGTTACACTAAGGGTAAGTGTTAGGGTTAGGGTTAGAGTAAGGGTTAGGGTTAGGATTAGGGTAGGGTTTAGGGTAAGGGTAAGTGTTAGGGTTAGGTTGAGGATAAGGGTAAGGATTAGGGTTAGGATTAGGTTTAGGGTTAGAGGTTAGGGTTAGGGTTAGGGTTAGGGTGAGGGTTAGGTTTAGGGTTAGGGTTAGGATAAGTGTAAGGGTTAGGTTTAGGGTTAGGGTTAGGATAAGTGTTAGGTTTAGGGTTAGGTTAGGGTAAGGGCAAGGGTTAGGGTTAGGGTTAGGGTTAGGGTTAGGGTAAGGGTTAGGGTTACAGTTAGGGTTAGGGTTAGGGTTAGGGTAGGGGTAGGGTTAGGTTTAGAGTTAGGTTTAGGGTTAGGGTTAGGGGATACGCTTAGGGTTAGGGTTAGGGTAAGGGTTAGGGTTTGGTTTAGTTTAAGGGTTAGGTTTAGGTTAAGGGTAAGGGTTAGGGTTAGGGTAAGTGTTAGTGTTAGGTTTAGGGTTAGGGTTAGGGTTAGGGTAAGGGTAAGGGTTAGGTTTAGAATTAGGGTTAGTGTTAGGGTAATGGTTAGGGTTAGGATTAGGGTCAGGTTTAGGGTTAGGGATAGGGTAAGGGTAAGGGTTAGGGTTAGGGTTAGGGTTATGTTTGGGGTTAAGGTTAGGTTTAGGTTTAGGGTACGTTTAAGGATTACGGTTAGGGGTTAGGTTTAGGGTTATGCTTAGGGTTAGGCTTAGGATTAGGGTTAGGTTTAGGTTTAGGGTTAGGGTTAGGGTTAGGGTTATGGTAAGGTTATGTGTTAGGGTTAGGTTTAGGGTTAGGGTTAGGGTTAGGATTAGG
>JANJXV010000263.1:1212500-1280000 GCA_024803745.1 Megascapheus bottae
AGGGTTAGCTTCGGGGTTAGGGTTAGGTTTACGGTTAGAGTTAGGCTTAGGGTTAGGGTTAGGGTAAGGGTAAGGGTTAGGGATAGGGTAAGGGTTAGGGATAGGGTTAGGGTTAGGGTTAAGGTTAGGGTTAGGGTTAGGGTTAGTTTTAGGGTTAGGGTTAGTGTTAGGTTTAGGGTTGGGTTTAGGGTTAGGTTTAGGCTTACTGTTAGGGTAAGGGTAAGGTTTAAGGATAGGGTAGGGTTAGTTTTAGGGTTAGGGTTAGGGTAAGGGTAAGGGTTAGGGATAGGGTTAGTGTTAGGGTTAAAGTTAGGGTTAGGGTAAGGGTAAGAGTTTAGGTTAGATTTTGGGTTTGGGTAAGGGTTAGGGTTAGGGGTAATGTTAGGGTTAGGGTTAGGGCCAGGGTTATTGTTAAGGTTAGGGTAAGGGTTAGGGTTAGGTTTAGGGTTAGGCTTATGGTTAGGGTTAGGGTAAGGGTAAGGGTTAGGGTTAAGGTTAGGTTTAGAGTTAGGATTAGGATAGGATTAGGGTCAGGGTAAAGGTTACGGTTAGGTATAGGTTTTGGGTTATGGTAAGGGTAAGGGTAAGGGTTAGGTTTAGTGTTAGGGTTAGGTTTAGGGTTAGGGTTATGGTTATTGTTAGTGTAAGGATAAGGGTTAGGGTTAGGGTTAGGGTTAGAGTTAGGTTTAGGGTTAGGGTTAGGGTAAGGATATCTGTTAGGGTTCGGGTTAGGGTTAGGGTTAAGGTTAGGGTTAGGGATAGGGTTAGGGTAAGGATAAGGGTAAGGGTTAGGGATAGGGTGAGGTTTAGGGTTAAGGTTAGGGTTAGGGTTAGGTTTAGAGTTAGGTTTAGGGTTAGGGTTAGGCTATGGGTAAGGGTTAGGTTTAGTGTTAGTGTTAGTGTTAGGTTTAGGGTTAGGGATAGGGTTAGGGTAAGGGTTAGGGATAGGGTTAGGGTTAGGGTTAAGATTAGGGTTCGGGGTTAGGATTAGTTTTAGTGTTAGGGATAGGGTTAGGGTTAGGGTTAAGGTTAAGGTTAGTGTTAGAGTTAGGCTTAGGGTTAGGGTTAGGGTAAGGGTAAGGGTTAGGGTTAAGGTTAGGCTTACAGTTAGGATTATGGATAGGGTTAGGGTCAGGATAAAGGTTAAGGTTAGGTTTAGGTTTAGGCTTAGGGTAAGGGTAAGGTTTAGGTTTAGTGTTAGGTTTAGGTTTAGGGTTAGGGTTATGGTTATTGTTAGTGTAAGGATAAGGGTTAGGGTTAAGGTTAGGGTTAGGGTTAGGGTTAGGGTTAGGGTTAGGGTTTAGGGTTAGGGTAAGTGTAAGGGATAGGGTTAGGTTTAGGGTTAGGGTAAGGGTTAGGGTAAGGGTAAGGGTAAGGGTTAGGGTTAAGGTTAGGTTTAGGGTTAGTTTTAGGGTTAGTGTTAGGGTAGGGTAAGGGTAAGGGTTAGGGTTAAGGTTAGGTTTAGGGTTAGTGTTAGGGTTAGGGTTAGGGTTAGGGTAAGGGTTATGGTTAGGGTTAGGTTTAGGGTTAGGTTAAGGGTAAGTGTTAGGGTTACTGTTAGTGTTAGGATAAGGGTAAGGTTTAGGGTTAGGGTTAGCGTTAGGGTTCGGGGTTATGGTTAGGAATAGGGTTAGAGTTAGTTTTAGGGTTAGGGTTAGGGTAAGGGTAAGTGTTAAGGATAGGGTTAGGGATAGGGTTAAGGTTAGGTTTAGGGTTAGGGTTAGGGTTAGGGTTAGGGTTAGCGTTAGGGTTAGGGCAGGTTTTAAGGTAAGGGTAAGTGTTAGGGTTAGGGTTAGGGTTAGGATAAGGGAAAGGGTTAGGTTTAGGGTTAGGGTTAGGCTGAGGGGTTAGGGTTAGGGTTAGGGTTAGTTTTAGGGTTAGGGTTTAGGGTTAGGGTTAGGGTTAGGTTTAGGGTTAGGGTTAGGTTAAAGGTAAGGGTTAGGGTTAGGGTTAGGGTTAGGGTAAGGGTAAGGATTAAGTTTAGGGTTAGGGTTAAGGTTAACGTTGAGTTTAGGGTTAGGGTTAGGGTTAGGGTAAGTGTTAGGGTTAGGGTAAGGGTTAGGGTGAGGGTTAGGGTTAGGGTTAGGTTTACGGTAAAGATAAGGGTTAGGGTTAGAGTTAGGGTTAAGGTTGTGGTTAGGATTAGCGTAAGGGTTAGGATTAGGGTTAGGGTAAGTGTTAGGGTTAGGGTTATGGTTAGGATTAGATTTAGTGGTAGGATAAGGGTTAGGGTTAGGGTTAGGATTAGGTTTAGGGTTAGGGTAGGGGTAAGGGTAAGGGTTAGGGTTAGGGTTAGGGTAAGGGTAAGTGTTAGGGTCAGAGTTAGCGTTAAGGTAAGGGTAAGGGTTGGGGTTAGGGTTAGGTTTAGGTTTAGGTTAAGGGTAGGGTTAGGGTTAGGATAAGTGTAAGGTTTAGGGTTAGGGTTAGGGCTAGGCTTAGGGTTAGGGTTAGGGTAAGAGTAAGGGTTAGGGTTAAGGTTAGGGTTAAGTTTAGGTTTAGGGTTAGGGTAAGGGTAAGTGTTAGGTTTAGGGTTAGGTTTAGGGTTAGGATAAGGTTAAGGGTTAGCGTTATGTTTAGGGTTAGGCTTAGGGGTTACGGTTAGTGTTAGGGTTAGGGTTAGGGTAAGGGTAAGGGTTAAGCTTAGGGTTAGTGTTACCTTTAGGATTAGGGTTAGTGTTAGGGTTAGGGTAAGGATAAGGTTAAGGGTTAAGGTTAGGGTTAGGTTTAGGGTTAGGGTTATGGTTAAGGTTAGGGTTAGGGTGAGGGTAATGTAAGCGTTAGGGTTAGATTTAGGGTTAGGGTTAGGATTATGGTTAGGGTTAGGGTAAGGATAAGGATTAGGGTTAGGGTTAGGGTTAGGGTTTGGGTTAGGGTAAGGGTAAGGGTGAGGGTTACGGTTAGGGTTAGGTTTAGGGTTGGGGTTAAGTCTAGGGTTAGGGTTAGGGTAAGGGTTAGGGTTAGGGTTAGGGTTAGGGTTAAGGTAAGGGTAAGGCTTAGGGATAGGGTTAGGTTTAGGGTAAGTGTTAGGGTTAGGTTTAAGGTATGGGTTAGGTTTAGGGTTAGGGTTAGGGTTAGGATAAGGGTAAGGGTTAGGGTTAGGGTTAGGGTAAGGGTAAGGGTTATGGTCAGGATTAGGGTTAGGGTTAGGGTACCGTAAGGGTTAGGGTTAGGATTAGGGTTAGGGTTAGGTTTAGGGTATGGGTTAGGTTTAGGGTTAGGGTTAGGGTTAGGATAAGGGTAAGGGTTAGCGTTAGGGTAAGGGTTAGGCTTAGGGGGTATGGTTAGGGTTAGGGTTCGGGTTAGGGTAAGGGTAAGGGTTAGGTTTAGGGTTACGGTTATGTTTACGGTTAGGGTTTGTGTTAGGGTTAGGTTAGGATAAGGTTAGGGTTAAGGTTACTGTTAGGGTTAGGGTTAGGGTTAGGGTTAGGGTTAAGGTTAGGGTTAGGGTGAGGGTAATGTTAAGGGTTAGGGTTAGGATTAGGCTTAGGGTTAGGTTTAGGGTTAAGGTTAGGGTGAGGGTAATGGTAAGGGTTATGGTCAGGATTAGGGTTAGGGTTAGGTTTGGGTTAGGGTTAGGGTTAGGGTACCGTAAGGGTTAGGGTTAGGCTTAGGGTTAGGATTATGTAAGGGTTAGGGTTAAGGTTAGGTTTAGGGTTTGGTTTAGGGTAAGGGTAAGGGTTAGGATTACGGTTAGGGTTAGGGTTGGGGTTAAGGTTAGGGTTAGGGTTAGGGTAAGGGTAAGGGTAAGGGTAAGGGTAAGGGTTAGTGTTAGGGTTAGGTTTAGCGTTATGGTTAGGGCAGGTTTTAAGGTAAGGGTAAGTGTTAGGGTTAGGGTTAGGGTTAGGATAAGGGAAAGGGTTAGGTTTAGGGTTAGGGTTAGGCTGAAGGGTTAGGGTTAGGGTTAGTTTTAGGGTTAGGGTTTAGGGTTAGGGTTAGGGTTAGGGTTAGGGTAAGGGTAAGGGTTAGGGTTACGGTTAGGGTTAGGGTAAGGGTAAGGATTAGGTTTAGGGTTAGGGTTAAGGTTAAGGTTGAGTTTAGGGTTAGGGTTAGGGTAAGTGTTAGCGTTAGGGTAATGGTTAGGGTGAGGGTTAGGGTTAGGGTTAGGGTAAGGGTAAGGGTAAGTGTAAGGGTAAGGGTTAGTGCTAGTGTTAAGGTAAGGGTAAGGGATATGGTTAGGGTTAGGTTTAGGGTAAGGGTTAGGGTTAGGTTTAGGGTAAGGGTAAGGTTTCGGGTTAGGTTTAGGGTTAGGTTTAGGATAAGGGTAAGGGTTAGGTTTAGGGTTAGTTTTAAGGCTAGATTTAGTGTTAGGGAAAGGGTAAGGGTAAGGTTTAGGGTTAGGGTTAGGGTAAGGGTTAGGGTTAGCGTTAGGCTTAGGGCAGGTTTTAAGGTAAGGGTAAGTGTTAGGGTTAGGGTTAGGGTTAGGGTTAGGGTTAGGGTTAGGTTTAGTGTTAGGGTTAGGCTTAGGGTTAGGGTTAGTGTAAGGGTTAGGGTTAGGGTTAGGTTTAGGGTAGGGTTAGGGTAAGGGTTAGGATTACGGTTAGGTTTAGGGTTTTGTTAAGGGTAAGTGTTAGGGTTACGGTTAGGGTTAGGTTTAGTGTTTTGATAAGGGTAAGGTTTAGGTTTAGGGTTAGGGTTAGCTTCGGGGTTAGGGTTAGGTTTACGGTTAGAGTTAGGCTTAGGGTTAGGGTTAGGGTAAGGGTAAGGGTTAGGGATAGGGTAAGGGTTAGGGATAGGGTTAGGGTTAGGGTTAAGGTTAGGGTTAGGGTTAGGGTTAGTTTTAGGGTTAGGGTTAGTGTTAGGTTTAGGGTTGGGTTTAGGGTTAGGTTTAGGCTTACTGTTAGGGTAAGGGTAAGGTTTAAGGATAGGGTAGGGTTAGTTTTAGGGTTAGGGTTAGGGTAAGGGTAAGGGTTAGGGATAGGGTTAGTGTTAGGGTTAAAGTTAGGGTTAGGGTAAGGGTAAGAGTTTAGGTTAGATTTTGGGTTTGGGTAAGGGTTAGGGTTAGGGGTAATGTTAGGGTTAGGGTTAGGGCCAGGGTTATTGTTAAGGTTAGGGTAAGGGTTAGGGTTAGGTTTAGGGTTAGGCTTATGGTTAGGGTTAGGGTAAGGGTAAGGGTTAGGGTTAAGGTTAGGTTTAGAGTTAGGATTAGGATAGGATTAGGGTCAGGGTAAAGGTTACGGTTAGGTATAGGTTTTGGGTTATGGTAAGGGTAAGGGTAAGGGTTAGGTTTAGTGTTAGGGTTAGGTTTAGGGTTAGGGTTATGGTTATTGTTAGTGTAAGGATAAGGGTTAGGGTTAGGGTTAGGGTTAGAGTTAGGTTTAGGGTTAGGGTTAGGGTAAGGATATCTGTTAGGGTTCGGGTTAGGGTTAGGGTTAAGGTTAGGGTTAGGGATAGGGTTAGGGTAAGGATAAGGGTAAGGGTTAGGGATAGGGTGAGGTTTAGGGTTAAGGTTAGGGTTAGGGTTAGGTTTAGAGTTAGGTTTAGGGTTAGGGTTAGGCTATGGGTAAGGGTTAGGTTTAGTGTTAGTGTTAGTGTTAGGTTTAGGGTTAGGGATAGGGTTAGGGTAAGGGTTAGGGATAGGGTTAGGGTTAGGGTTAAGATTAGGGTTCGGGGTTAGGATTAGTTTTAGTGTTAGGGATAGGGTTAGGGTTAGGGTTAAGGTTAAGGTTAGTGTTAGAGTTAGGCTTAGGGTTAGGGTTAGGGTAAGGGTAAGGGTTAGGGTTAAGGTTAGGCTTACAGTTAGGATTATGGATAGGGTTAGGGTCAGGATAAAGGTTAAGGTTAGGTTTAGGTTTAGGCTTAGGGTAAGGGTAAGGTTTAGGTTTAGTGTTAGGTTTAGGTTTAGGGTTAGGGTTATGGTTATTGTTAGTGTAAGGATAAGGGTTAGGGTTAAGGTTAGGGTTAGGGTTAGGGTTAGGGTTAGGGTTAGGGTTTAGGGTTAGGGTAAGTGTAAGGGATAGGGTTAGGTTTAGGGTTAGGGTAAGGGTTAGGGTAAGGGTAAGGGTAAGGGTTAGGGTTAAGGTTAGGTTTAGGGTTAGTTTTAGGGTTAGTGTTAGGGTAGGGTAAGGGTAAGGGTTAGGGTTAAGGTTAGGTTTAGGGTTAGTGTTAGGGTTAGGGTTAGGGTTAGGGTAAGGGTTATGGTTAGGGTTAGGTTTAGGGTTAGGTTAAGGGTAAGTGTTAGGGTTACTGTTAGTGTTAGGATAAGGGTAAGGTTTAGGGTTAGGGTTAGCGTTAGGGTTCGGGGTTATGGTTAGGAATAGGGTTAGAGTTAGTTTTAGGGTTAGGGTTAGGGTAAGGGTAAGTGTTAAGGATAGGGTTAGGGATAGGGTTAAGGTTAGGTTTAGGGTTAGGGTTAGGGTTAGGGTTAGGGTTAGCGTTAGGGTTAGGGCAGGTTTTAAGGTAAGGGTAAGTGTTAGGGTTAGGGTTAGGGTTAGGATAAGGGAAAGGGTTAGGTTTAGGGTTAGGGTTAGGCTGAGGGGTTAGGGTTAGGGTTAGGGTTAGTTTTAGGGTTAGGGTTTAGGGTTAGGGTTAGGGTTAGGTTTAGGGTTAGGGTTAGGTTAAAGGTAAGGGTTAGGGTTAGGGTTAGGGTTAGGGTAAGGGTAAGGATTAAGTTTAGGGTTAGGGTTAAGGTTAACGTTGAGTTTAGGGTTAGGGTTAGGGTTAGGGTAAGTGTTAGGGTTAGGGTAAGGGTTAGGGTGAGGGTTAGGGTTAGGGTTAGGTTTACGGTAAAGATAAGGGTTAGGGTTAGAGTTAGGGTTAAGGTTGTGGTTAGGATTAGCGTAAGGGTTAGGATTAGGGTTAGGGTAAGTGTTAGGGTTAGGGTTATGGTTAGGATTAGATTTAGTGGTAGGATAAGGGTTAGGGTTAGGGTTAGGATTAGGTTTAGGGTTAGGGTAGGGGTAAGGGTAAGGGTTAGGGTTAGGGTTAGGGTAAGGGTAAGTGTTAGGGTCAGAGTTAGCGTTAAGGTAAGGGTAAGGGTTGGGGTTAGGGTTAGGTTTAGGTTTAGGTTAAGGGTAGGGTTAGGGTTAGGATAAGTGTAAGGTTTAGGGTTAGGGTTAGGGCTAGGCTTAGGGTTAGGGTTAGGGTAAGAGTAAGGGTTAGGGTTAAGGTTAGGGTTAAGTTTAGGTTTAGGGTTAGGGTAAGGGTAAGTGTTAGGTTTAGGGTTAGGTTTAGGGTTAGGATAAGGTTAAGGGTTAGCGTTATGTTTAGGGTTAGGCTTAGGGGTTACGGTTAGTGTTAGGGTTAGGGTTAGGGTAAGGGTAAGGGTTAAGCTTAGGGTTAGTGTTACCTTTAGGATTAGGGTTAGTGTTAGGGTTAGGGTAAGGATAAGGTTAAGGGTTAAGGTTAGGGTTAGGTTTAGGGTTAGGGTTATGGTTAAGGTTAGGGTTAGGGTGAGGGTAATGTAAGCGTTAGGGTTAGATTTAGGGTTAGGGTTAGGATTATGGTTAGGGTTAGGGTAAGGATAAGGATTAGGGTTAGGGTTAGGGTTAGGGTTTGGGTTAGGGTAAGGGTAAGGGTGAGGGTTACGGTTAGGGTTAGGTTTAGGGTTGGGGTTAAGTCTAGGGTTAGGGTTAGGGTAAGGGTTAGGGTTAGGGTTAGGGTTAGGGTTAAGGTAAGGGTAAGGCTTAGGGATAGGGTTAGGTTTAGGGTAAGTGTTAGGGTTAGGTTTAAGGTATGGGTTAGGTTTAGGGTTAGGGTTAGGGTTAGGATAAGGGTAAGGGTTAGGGTTAGGGTTAGGGTAAGGGTAAGGGTTATGGTCAGGATTAGGGTTAGGGTTAGGGTACCGTAAGGGTTAGGGTTAGGATTAGGGTTAGGGTTAGGTTTAGGGTATGGGTTAGGTTTAGGGTTAGGGTTAGGGTTAGGATAAGGGTAAGGGTTAGCGTTAGGGTAAGGGTTAGGCTTAGGGGGTATGGTTAGGGTTAGGGTTCGGGTTAGGGTAAGGGTAAGGGTTAGGTTTAGGGTTACGGTTATGTTTACGGTTAGGGTTTGTGTTAGGGTTAGGTTAGGATAAGGTTAGGGTTAAGGTTACTGTTAGGGTTAGGGTTAGGGTTAGGGTTAGGGTTAAGGTTAGGGTTAGGGTGAGGGTAATGTTAAGGGTTAGGGTTAGGATTAGGCTTAGGGTTAGGTTTAGGGTTAAGGTTAGGGTGAGGGTAATGGTAAGGGTTATGGTCAGGATTAGGGTTAGGGTTAGGTTTGGGTTAGGGTTAGGGTTAGGGTACCGTAAGGGTTAGGGTTAGGCTTAGGGTTAGGATTATGTAAGGGTTAGGGTTAAGGTTAGGTTTAGGGTTTGGTTTAGGGTAAGGGTAAGGGTTAGGATTACGGTTAGGGTTAGGGTTGGGGTTAAGGTTAGGGTTAGGGTTAGGGTAAGGGTAAGGGTAAGGGTAAGGGTAAGGGTTAGTGTTAGGGTTAGGTTTAGCGTTATGGTTAGGGCAGGTTTTAAGGTAAGGGTAAGTGTTAGGGTTAGGGTTAGGGTTAGGATAAGGGAAAGGGTTAGGTTTAGGGTTAGGGTTAGGCTGAAGGGTTAGGGTTAGGGTTAGTTTTAGGGTTAGGGTTTAGGGTTAGGGTTAGGGTTAGGGTTAGGGTAAGGGTAAGGGTTAGGGTTACGGTTAGGGTTAGGGTAAGGGTAAGGATTAGGTTTAGGGTTAGAGTTAAGGTTAAGGTTGAGTTTAGGGTTAGGGTTAGGGTAAGTGTTAGCGTTAGGGTAATGGTTAGGGTGAGGGTTAGGGTTAGGATTAGGGTAAGGGTAAGGGTAAGTGTAAGGGTAAGGGTTAGTGCTAGTGTTAAGGTAAGGGTAAGGGATATGGTTAGGGTTAGGTTTAGGGTAAGGGTTAGGGTTAGGTTTAGGGTAAGGGTAAGGTTTCGGGTTAGGTTTAGGGTTAGGTTTAGGATAAGGGTAAGGGTTAGGTTTAGGGTTAGTTTTAAGGCTAGATTTAGTGTTAGGGAAAGGGTAAGGGTAAGGTTTAGGGTTAGGGTTAGGGTAAGGGTTAGGGTTAGCGTTAGGCTTAGGGCAGGTTTTAAGGTAAGGGTAAGTGTTAGGGTTAGGGTTAGGGTTAGGGTTAGGGTTAGGGTTAGGTTTAGTGTTAGGGTTAGGCTTAGGGTTAGGGTTAGTGTAAGGGTTAGGGTTAGGGTTAGGTTTAGGGTAGGGTTAGGGTAAGGGTTAGGATTACGGTTAGGTTTAGGGTTTTGTTAAGGGTAAGTGTTAGGGTTACGGTTAGGGTTAGGTTTAGTGTTTTGATAAGGGTAAGGTTTAGGTTTAGGGTTAGGGTTAGCTTCGGGGTTAGGGTTAGGTTTACGGTTAGAGTTAGGCTTAGGGTTAGGGTTAGGGTAAGGGTAAGGGTTAGGGATAGGGTAAGGGTTAGGGATAGGGTTAGGGTTAGGGTTAAGGTTAGGGTTAGGGTTAGGGTTAGTTTTAGGGTTAGGGTTAGTGTTAGGTTTAGGGTTGGGTTTAGGGTTAGGTTTAGGCTTACTGTTAGGGTAAGGGTAAGGTTTAAGGATAGGGTAGGGTTAGTTTTAGGGTTAGGGTTAGGGTAAGGGTAAGGGTTAGGGATAGGGTTAGTGTTAGGGTTAAAGTTAGGGTTAGGGTAAGGGTAAGAGTTTAGGTTAGATTTTGGGTTTGGGTAAGGGTTAGGGTTAGGGGTAATGTTAGGGTTAGGGTTAGGGCCAGGGTTATTGTTAAGGTTAGGGTAAGGGTTAGGGTTAGGTTTAGGGTTAGGCTTATGGTTAGGGTTAGGGTAAGGGTAAGGGTTAGGGTTAAGGTTAGGTTTAGAGTTAGGATTAGGATAGGATTAGGGTCAGGGTAAAGGTTACGGTTAGGTATAGGTTTTGGGTTATGGTAAGGGTAAGGGTAAGGGTTAGGTTTAGTGTTAGGGTTAGGTTTAGGGTTAGGGTTATGGTTATTGTTAGTGTAAGGATAAGGGTTAGGGTTAGGGTTAGGGTTAGAGTTAGGTTTAGGGTTAGGGTTAGGGTAAGGATATCTGTTAGGGTTCGGGTTAGGGTTAGGGTTAAGGTTAGGGTTAGGGATAGGGTTAGGGTAAGGATAAGGGTAAGGGTTAGGGATAGGGTGAGGTTTAGGGTTAAGGTTAGGGTTAGGGTTAGGTTTAGAGTTAGGTTTAGGGTTAGGGTTAGGCTATGGGTAAGGGTTAGGTTTAGTGTTAGTGTTAGTGTTAGGTTTAGGGTTAGGGATAGGGTTAGGGTAAGGGTTAGGGATAGGGTTAGGGTTAGGGTTAAGATTAGGGTTCGGGGTTAGGATTAGTTTTAGTGTTAGGGATAGGGTTAGGGTTAGGGTTAAGGTTAAGGTTAGTGTTAGAGTTAGGCTTAGGGTTAGGGTTAGGGTAAGGGTAAGGGTTAGGGTTAAGGTTAGGCTTACAGTTAGGATTATGGATAGGGTTAGGGTCAGGATAAAGGTTAAGGTTAGGTTTAGGTTTAGGCTTAGGGTAAGGGTAAGGTTTAGGTTTAGTGTTAGGTTTAGGTTTAGGGTTAGGGTTATGGTTATTGTTAGTGTAAGGATAAGGGTTAGGGTTAAGGTTAGGGTTAGGGTTAGGGTTAGGGTTAGGGTTAGGGTTTAGGGTTAGGGTAAGTGTAAGGGATAGGGTTAGGTTTAGGGTTAGGGTAAGGGTTAGGGTAAGGGTAAGGGTAAGGGTTAGGGTTAAGGTTAGGTTTAGGGTTAGTTTTAGGGTTAGTGTTAGGGTAGGGTAAGGGTAAGGGTTAGGGTTAAGGTTAGGTTTAGGGTTAGTGTTAGGGTTAGGGTTAGGGTTAGGGTAAGGGTTATGGTTAGGGTTAGGTTTAGGGTTAGGTTAAGGGTAAGTGTTAGGGTTACTGTTAGTGTTAGGATAAGGGTAAGGTTTAGGGTTAGGGTTAGCGTTAGGGTTCGGGGTTATGGTTAGGAATAGGGTTAGAGTTAGTTTTAGGGTTAGGGTTAGGGTAAGGGTAAGTGTTAAGGATAGGGTTAGGGATAGGGTTAAGGTTAGGTTTAGGGTTAGGGTTAGGGTTAGGGTTAGGGTTAGCGTTAGGGTTAGGGCAGGTTTTAAGGTAAGGGTAAGTGTTAGGGTTAGGGTTAGGGTTAGGATAAGGGAAAGGGTTAGGTTTAGGGTTAGGGTTAGGCTGAGGGGTTAGGGTTAGGGTTAGGGTTAGTTTTAGGGTTAGGGTTTAGGGTTAGGGTTAGGGTTAGGTTTAGGGTTAGGGTTAGGTTAAAGGTAAGGGTTAGGGTTAGGGTTAGGGTTAGGGTAAGGGTAAGGATTAAGTTTAGGGTTAGGGTTAAGGTTAACGTTGAGTTTAGGGTTAGGGTTAGGGTTAGGGTAAGTGTTAGGGTTAGGGTAAGGGTTAGGGTGAGGGTTAGGGTTAGGGTTAGGTTTACGGTAAAGATAAGGGTTAGGGTTAGAGTTAGGGTTAAGGTTGTGGTTAGGATTAGCGTAAGGGTTAGGATTAGGGTTAGGGTAAGTGTTAGGGTTAGGGTTATGGTTAGGATTAGATTTAGTGGTAGGATAAGGGTTAGGGTTAGGGTTAGGATTAGGTTTAGGGTTAGGGTAGGGGTAAGGGTAAGGGTTAGGGTTAGGGTTAGGGTAAGGGTAAGTGTTAGGGTCAGAGTTAGCGTTAAGGTAAGGGTAAGGGTTGGGGTTAGGGTTAGGTTTAGGTTTAGGTTAAGGGTAGGGTTAGGGTTAGGATAAGTGTAAGGTTTAGGGTTAGGGTTAGGGCTAGGCTTAGGGTTAGGGTTAGGGTAAGAGTAAGGGTTAGGGTTAAGGTTAGGGTTAAGTTTAGGTTTAGGGTT
The DNA here is from genome assembly GCA_024803745.1 of Megascapheus bottae. NCBI lineage: Eukaryota > Metazoa > Chordata > Mammalia > Rodentia > Geomyidae > Megascapheus > Megascapheus bottae. The sequence continues at coordinate 1,224,262 of JANJXV010000263.1, forward strand.
AGGGTAAGGGTAAGTGTTAGGTTTAGGGTTAGGTTTAGGGTTAGGATAAGGTTAAGGGTTAGCGTTATGTTTAGGGTTAGGCTTAGGGGTTACGGTTAGTGTTAGGGTTAGGGTTAGGGTAAGGGTAAGGGTTAAGCTTAGGGTTAGTGTTACCTTTAGGATTAGGGTTAGTGTTAGGGTTAGGGTAAGGATAAGGTTAAGGGTTAAGGTTAGGGTTAGGTTTAGGGTTAGGGTTATGGTTAAGGTTAGGGTTAGGGTGAGGGTAATGTAAGCGTTAGGGTTAGATTTAGGGTTAGGGTTAGGATTATGGTTAGGGTTAGGGTAAGGATAAGGATTAGGGTTAGGGTTAGGGTTAGGGTTTGGGTTAGGGTAAGGGTAAGGGTGAGGGTTACGGTTAGGGTTAGGTTTAGGGTTGGGGTTAAGTCTAGGGTTAGGGTTAGGGTAAGGGTTAGGGTTAGGGTTAGGGTTAGGGTTAAGGTAAGGGTAAGGCTTAGGGATAGGGTTAGGTTTAGGGTAAGTGTTAGGGTTAGGTTTAAGGTATGGGTTAGGTTTAGGGTTAGGGTTAGGGTTAGGATAAGGGTAAGGGTTAGGGTTAGGGTTAGGGTAAGGGTAAGGGTTATGGTCAGGATTAGGGTTAGGGTTAGGGTACCGTAAGGGTTAGGGTTAGGATTAGGGTTAGGGTTAGGTTTAGGGTATGGGTTAGGTTTAGGGTTAGGGTTAGGGTTAGGATAAGGGTAAGGGTTAGCGTTAGGGTAAGGGTTAGGCTTAGGGGGTATGGTTAGGGTTAGGGTTCGGGTTAGGGTAAGGGTAAGGGTTAGGTTTAGGGTTACGGTTATGTTTACGGTTAGGGTTTGTGTTAGGGTTAGGTTAGGATAAGGTTAGGGTTAAGGTTACTGTTAGGGTTAGGGTTAGGGTTAGGGTTAGGGTTAAGGTTAGGGTTAGGGTGAGGGTAATGTTAAGGGTTAGGGTTAGGATTAGGCTTAGGGTTAGGTTTAGGGTTAAGGTTAGGGTGAGGGTAATGGTAAGGGTTATGGTCAGGATTAGGGTTAGGGTTAGGTTTGGGTTAGGGTTAGGGTTAGGGTACCGTAAGGGTTAGGGTTAGGCTTAGGGTTAGGATTATGTAAGGGTTAGGGTTAAGGTTAGGTTTAGGGTTTGGTTTAGGGTAAGGGTAAGGGTTAGGATTACGGTTAGGGTTAGGGTTGGGGTTAAGGTTAGGGTTAGGGTTAGGGTAAGGGTAAGGGTAAGGGTAAGGGTAAGGGTTAGTGTTAGGGTTAGGTTTAGCGTTATGGTTAGGGCAGGTTTTAAGGTAAGGGTAAGTGTTAGGGTTAGGGTTAGGGTTAGGATAAGGGAAAGGGTTAGGTTTAGGGTTAGGGTTAGGCTGAAGGGTTAGGGTTAGGGTTAGTTTTAGGGTTAGGGTTTAGGGTTAGGGTTAGGGTTAGGGTTAGGGTAAGGGTAAGGGTTAGGGTTACGGTTAGGGTTAGGGTAAGGGTAAGGATTAGGTTTAGGGTTAGGGTTAAGGTTAAGGTTGAGTTTAGGGTTAGGGTTAGGGTAAGTGTTAGCGTTAGGGTAATGGTTAGGGTGAGGGTTAGGGTTAGGGTTAGGTTTACGGTAAAGATAAGGGTTAGGGTTAGAGTTAGGGTTAAGGTTGTGGTTAGGGTTAGGGTAAGGGTTAGGATTAGGGTTAGGGTAAGTGTTAGGGTTAGGGTTATGTTTAGGTTAAGTGTTAGGATTAGAGTTAGGGGTAGGATAAGGGTTAGGGTTAGGGTTAGGATTAGGTTTAGGGTTAGGGTAGGGGTAAGGGTAAGGGTTAGGGTTAGGGTTAGGGTAAGGGTAAGTGTTAGGGTCAGAGTTAGCGTTAAGGTAAGGGTAAGGGTTGGGGTTAGGGTTAGGGTTAGGTTTAGGGTAAGGGTAGGGTTAGGGTTAGGATAAGGGTAAGGTTTAGGGTTAGGGTTAGGGCTAGGCTTAGGGTTAGGGTTAGGGTAAGAGTAAGGGTTAGGGTTAAGGTTAGGGTTAAGTTTAGGTTTAGGGTTAGGGTAAGGGAAAGTGTTAGGTTTAGGGTTAGGGTTAGGGTTAGGATAAGGTTAAGGGTTAGCGTTATGGTTAGGGTTAGGCTTAGGGGTTATGGTTAGTGTTAGGGTTAGGGTTAGGGTAAGGGTAAGGGTTAGGTTTAGGGTTAGGGTTACCTTTAGGATTAGGGTTAGTGTTAGGGTTAGGGTAAGGATAAGGTTTAGGGTTAAGGTTAGGGTTAGGTTTAGGGTTAGGGTTAGGGTTAAGGTTAGGGTTAGGGTGAGGGTAATGTAAGCGTTAGTGTTATATTTAGGGTTAGGGTTAGGATTATGGTTAGGTTTAGGGTAAGGATAAGGGTTAGGGTTAGGGTTAGGTTTAGGGTTGGGGTTAAGTCTAGGGTTAGGGTTAGGGTAAGGGTTAGGGTTAGGGTTAGGGTTAGGGTTAGGCTAAGGTTAAGGTTTAGGGTTAGGGTTAGGGTTAGGGTTAGGATTAGGGTTAGGGTAAGGTTAAGGGTAAGGTTACGGTTAGGCTTAGGTTTAGGGTTAGGGTTAGGGTAAAGTAAGGGTTAGAGTTAGGATTAGGGTTAGGGTTAGGGTAAAGGTTAGGTTTAGGGTTAGGGTTAGGTTTAGGGTTAGGGTTAGTGTAAGGGTTAGGGTTACGGTTAGGGTTAGGTTTAGGGTTGGGGTTAAGGTTAGGGTAAGGTTAAGGGTTAGGGTGTGGGTTAGGATTAGTTTTAGCGTTAGGGTAAGGGTAAGGGTTAGGGTTAGGGTTAGGGTTAAGGTAAGGGTAAGGGTTAGGGTTAGCATTAGGGTTAGGGTAAGGGTTAGGATTAGGTTTAGGTTAAGTGTAATATTTAGGGTTAGGGTTAGGGTTAGGGTAGGGTAAGGGTTAGGGTTAGGGTTAGGGTTAAGGTTAGGTTTAGTGTTAGGGTAAGGGTAAGGGTAAGGTTTAGGGTGAGGGTTAGGGTAAGGGTGAGGGTTAGCGTTAGGGTTAGGGCAGGGTTTAGGGTAAGGGTAAGTGATAGGGTTAGGGTTAGGGTTAGGGTTAGGATAAGGGTAAGGGTTACTGTTAGGTTTAGGTTTAGGCTTAGGGGTTAGGGTTAGGGTTAGGTTTATGGTAGGATGAGGGTTAGTGTTAGGGTTACAGTAAGGGTTAGTGTTAGTTTTAGGGTTAGGATTAGGGTAAGGGTAAGGGTTAGGGTTAGGGTAAGAGTAAGGTTTACTCTCAGGATTAGGGTTAGGGTTAGGTTAAGGGTTAGGGTTAGGGTTAGGGTAAGGGTTAGGGTTAGTGTTAGGGTTAGGGTAAGGGTAAGGGTTAATGTTAGGGTTAGGGTTAGGGGTAGGTTTACGGTAAGGATAAGGGTTAGGTTAGGGTTAGGGTTTAGGTTGAGGTTAGGGTTAGATTAAGGGTTAGGATTAGGGTTAGGGTAAGTGTTAGGGTTAGGGTTATGGTTAGGTTAAGTGTTAGGATTAGAGTTAGGGGTAGGATAAGGTTTAGGATTAGGTTTAGGGTTAGGGTAAGGGTAAGGGTAAGGATTAGGGTTAGGGTTTGGGTAAGGGTAAGTGTTAGGGTTAGCGTTAGGATTAATGTTAGGTTTAGGGTTAGGGTAATGGTAAGGGTTAGGGTTAGGGTTAGCGTTAGGCTTAGGGGTTACAGTTAGGCTTAGGGTTAGGGTTAGGGTTAGAGTAAGGGTAAGGGTTAGTTTTAGGGTTAGGTTTAGGGTAGGGTTAGGGTAAGGATAAGTGTTATGGTTAGAGTTAGGGTTACGGTTAGGGTTAGGGTTAGGGTAAGGATATGTGTTAGGGTTATGGTTAGGGTTAGGGTTAGCGTTAGGGTAAGGGTAAGTGTTCGAGTTAGAGTTAGGGTTAAGGTAAGGGTAAGGGTTAGGGTTAGGGTTAGTGTTAGATTTAGGTTAAGGGTAGGGTGAGGGTTAGGGTAAGTGTAAGTTTTAGGGTTACGGTTATGGTTAGGCTTAGTGTTAGGGTTAGGGTAAGAGTAAGGGTTAGGGTTAAGGTTAGGGTTAAGGTTAGGTTTAGGGTTAGGGTAAGGGTAAGTGTTAGGTTTAGGGTTAGGTTTAGGGTTAGGATAAGGGTAAGGGTTAGGGTTAGGGTTAGGGTAAGTGTTAGGTTTAGGGTTAGGGTTAGGTTTAGGCTTAGGGGTTACGGTTAGTGTTAGGGTTAGGGTTAGGGTAAGGGTAAGGGTTAGGTTTAGGTTTAGGGTTACCTTTAGGGTTAGTGTTAGTGTTAGGGTTAGGGTAAGGATAAGGGTTAGGGTTAAGGTTAGGGTTAGGTTTAGGGTTAGGGTTAGGGTTAAGGTTAGGGTTACGGTGAGGGTAAAGGTAAGGATTACGGTTAGATTTAGGGTTAGCGTTAGGATTAGGGTTAGGGTAAGGTTAAGGGTAAGGTTAGGGTTAGGGTTAGGTTTAGGGTTAGGGTTATGGTAAGGGTAAGGGTTTGGGTTATGGTTAGGGTTAGGTTTAGGGTTGGGGTTAAGGTTAGGGTAAGGGTAAGAGTTAGGGTGAGGGTTAGGGTTAGTTTTAGCGTTATGGTAATGGTAAGGGTAAGGGTTAGGTTTAGGGTTAGGGTTAAGGTAAGGGTAAGGGTAAGGTTTAGGATAAGGGTTAGGGTTAGGTTTAGGGTAAGGGTAATGTTTAGGGTTAGGGTTAGGGTTAGGGTTAGGGTAGGGTAAGGGTTAGGGTTAGGGTTAGGGTTAAGCTTAGGTTTAGTGTTAGGGTAAGGGTAAGGGTAAGGTTTAGGGTGAGGGTTAGGGTAAGGGTTAGGGTTAGTGTGAGGGTTAGGGTAAGGGTAAGAATTAGGGTTAGGGTAAGGGTAAGGGTTAGGGTTAGGGTTAGGGTTAGGTTTACGGTAAGGATTAGGGTTAGGGTTATGGTTAGGATAAGAGTTTGTGTTAGGGTTAGGGTTAGGGTTAGGGTAAGGGTAAGGGTTAGGGTTAGGGTGAGGATTAGAGTTAGGGTTAGGGTTACTGTTAGGGTTAGGGTTAGGGTTAGGGTAAGGATATATGTTAGGGTTAGGTTTAGGGTTAGGATAAGGGTTAGGGTTAGGGTTAGGGTTAAGTTTGAGTTTAGGGTTAGAGTAAGGGTTAGGATTAGGGTTAGGGTAAGTGTTAGGTTTAGGGTTATGGTTAGGATTAAAGTTAGGGGTAGGATAAGGGTTAGGGTTAGGGTTAGGATTAGCTTTAGGGTTAGGGTAGGGGTTAGGGTAAGGGTTAGGGTTAGGATTAGGGTTACAGTTAGGGTTAGGGTTACTGTTAGGGTTAGGGTAAGGGTAAGGATATGTGTTAGGGTTAGGGTTAGGGTTAGGGTTACGGTTAGCGTTAGGGTAAGTGTAAGTGTTAGGGTTAGAGTTAGCGTTCAGGTAAGGGTAAGGGTTGGTGTTAGGGTTAGGGTTAGGGTTAGGTTTAGGGTAAGGGTAGGGTGAGGGTTAGGATAAGTGTAATTTTCAGGGTTAGGGTTAGGGTTAGGCTTAGGGTTAGGGTTAGGGTAAGAGTAAGGGTTAGGGTTAAGGTTAGGGTTAAGGTTAGGTTTAGGTTTAGGGTAAGGGTAAGTGTTAGGTTAGGGTTACGGTGAGGGTAAAGGTAAGGGATAGGGTTAGATTTAGGGTTAGGGTTAGGATTAGTGTTAGGGTTAGGGTTAAGGTTAGGGTTACGGTGAGGGTAAAGGTAAGGGTTAGGGTTAGATTTAGGGTTAGGGTTAGGATTAGGGATAGGGTTAGGGTAAGGATAAGGGTTAGGGGTAGGGTTACGGTTAGTTTTAGGGTTAGGGTTATGGTTAGGGTAAGGGTGAGGGTTAGGGTTACGGATAAGTTTAGGTTTAGGGTTGGGGTTAAGGTTAGGGTTAGGGTTAGGGTTAGGGTTAGTGTTAGCATTAGGGTAAGCATAAGGGTTAGGGTTAATATAAGGGTAAGGGTTAGGGATAGGGTTAGGTTTAGGTTAAGGGTTAGGTTTAGGTTTAGGGTAAGGGTAAGGTTTAAGGTTAGGGTTAGGGTTAGGATAAGTGTAAGGGTTAGGGTTAGGGTTAGGGTTAGGTTTAGCGTAAGTGTTAGGGTTAGGGTTTGGGTTAGCATTAGAGTAAGGGTAAGTGTTAGGGTTAGGGTTAGGGTTAAGGTAAGGGTAAGGGTTAGGGTTAGGGTTAGGGTTAGGTTTAGGGTAAGGGTTAATGTTAGAGTTAGGGTTAGGGTAACGGTAAGGTTTAGGGTTAGGGTTAGGTTTAGGGTTAGGGTAAGGGAAGGGTTAGAGTTAGTTTAGGGTTGAGGTTAAGTTTAGGGTTAGGGTTAGGCTAAGGGTAAGGTTTATGTTTAGGGTTAGGGTTAGGGTTAGGGTTAGGGTTAGGCTTAGGGTTAGGGTAAGGGTAAGGTTTAGGGTTACGGTTAGCGTTAGCTTTCGGTAAGGGTAAGTGTTAGGGTTAGGGTTAGAGTTAAGGTAAGGGTAAGGGTTAGGGTTAGGGTTAGGTTTAGGGTAAGGGTTAGAGTTAGGGTTAGGGTTAGGGTAAGGGTAAGGTTTAGGGTTAGGGTTAGGGTAAGGGTAAGTGTTAGGGTTAGGGTTAGGGTTAAGGTAAGGGTAAGGGTTAGGGTTAGGGTTAGGTTTAGGGTAAGGGTTAGAGTTAGGGTTAGGGTTAGGGTAAGGGTAAGGTTTAGGGTTAGGGTTAGGGTTAGGGTTAGGGTAAGGGTAAGAGTTAGGGTAAGGGTTAGGGTTAAGGTTAAGTTTAGGTTTAGGGTTAGGCTAAGGATAAGGTTTAGGTTTAGGGTTAGGGTTAGGGTTAGGGTTAGGATAAGTGTAAGGGTTAGGGTTAGGGTTAGGATTAGGGGTTAGGATTAGTGTTACATAAGGGTAAGGGTTAGGTTTAGGGTTAGGGTTAGTGTTAATGTTAGGTTTAGGGTTGGGGTTAGGGTTAGGTTTACTGTTAGGGTTAAGGTAAGGGTAAGGTTTAGGGTTAGGGTTAGGGTTAATGCAAGGGTAAGGGTTAGGGTTAAGGTTAGGGTTAGAGTAAGGATTATGGATAGGGTTAGGGTCATGGTTAAGGTTACGGTTAGGTTTAGGTTTAGGGTTAGGCTAAGGGTAAGTGTTAGGGTTAGGTTTAAGGTTAGGTTTAGGGAAAGGGTAAGGGTAAGGGACAGGGTTAGGTTTAGGGTTAGGGTTAGGGTAAGGGTAAGGGTTAGGGTTAGGGTTAGGGTTAGGGTTAGTGTTAGGGTTAGGCTTAGGGTTAGGGTTAGTGTAAGGGTTAGGGTTAGGGTTAGGTTTAGGGTAGGGATAGGGTAAGGGTTAGGATTACGGTTAGGTTTAGGGTTTTGTTAAGGGTAAGTGTTAGGGTTACGGTTAGGGTTAGGTTTAGTGTTTTGATAAGGGTAAGGTTTAGGTTTAGGGTTAGGGTTAGCTTCGGGGTTAGGGTTAGGTTTACGGTTAGAGTTAGGCTTAGGGTTAGGGTTAGGGATAGGGTAAGCGTTAGGGATAGGGTTAGGGTTAGGGTTAAGGTTAGGGTTAGGGTTAGGGTTAGTTTTAGGGTTAGGGTTAGTGTTAGGGTTAGTGTTAGGTTTAGGGTTGGGTTTAGGGTTAGGTTTAGGCTTACTGTTAGGGTAAGGGTAAGGTTTAAGGATAGGGTAGGGTTAGTTTTAGGGTTAGGGTTAGGGTAAGGGTAAGGGTTAGGGATAGGGTTAGTGTTAGGGTTAAAGTTAGGGTTAGGGTAAGGGTAAGAGTTTAGGTTAGATTTTGGGTTTGGGTAAGGGTTAGGGTTAGGGGTAATGTTAGGGTTAGGGTTAGGGCCAGGGTTATTGTTAAGGTTAGGGTAAGGGTTAGGGTTAGGTTTAGGGTTAGGCTTATGGTTAGGGTTAGGGTAAGGGTAAGGGTTAGGGTTAAGGTTAGGTTTAGAGTTAGGATTAGGATAGGATTAGGGTCAGGGTAAAGGTTACGGTTAGGTATAGGTTTTGGGTTATGGTAAGGGTAAGGGTAAGGGTTAGGTTTAGTGTTAGGGTTAGGTTTAGGGTTAGGGTTATGGTTATTGTTAGTGTAAGGATAAGGGTTAGGGTTAGGGTTAGGGTTAGAGTTAGGTTTAGGGTTAGGGTTAGGGTAAGGATATCTGTTAGGGTTCGGGTTAGGGTTAGGGTTAAGGTTAGGGTTAGGGATAGGGTTAGGGTAAGGATAAGGGTAAGGGTTAGGGATAGGGTGAGGTTTAGGGTTAAGGTTAGGGTTAGGGTTAGGTTTAGAGTTAGGTTTAGGGTTAGGGTTAGGCTATGGGTAAGGGTTAGGGTTAGTGTTAGTGTTAGTGTTAGGTTTAGGGTTAGGGATAGGGTTAGGGTAAGGGTTAGGGATAGGGTTAGGGTTAGGGTTAAGATTAGGGTTCGGGGTTAGGGTTAGTTTTAGTGTTAGGGATAGGGTTAGGGTTAGGGTTAAGGTTAAGGTTAGTGTTAGAGTTAGGCTTAGGGTTAGGGTTAGGGTAACGGTAAGGGTTAGGGTTAAGGTTAGGCTTACAGTTAGGATTATGGATAGGGTTAGGGTCAGGATAAAGGTTAAGGTTAGGTTTAGGTTTAGGCTTAGGGTAAGGGTAAGGTTTAGGTTTAGTGTTAGGTTTAGGTTTAGGGTTAGGGTTATGGTTATTGTTAGTGTAAGGATAAGGGTTAGGGTTAAGGTTAGGGTTAGGGTTAGGGTTAGGGTTAGGGTTAGGGTTTAGGGTTAGGGTAAGTGTAAGGGATAGGGTTAGGTTTAGGGTTAGTGTTAGGGCAAGGGTAAATATTAGGATTAGGGTTAGGGTTAGCGTTAGGTTAGGGTGAGGGTAAGGGTTAGGGTTAGGGTTAGGGTTAGAGTAAGGGTAAAGTTTAGGATTAATGTTAGGGTTAGGGTTAGGGTTAGGTTTAGGGTAAGGGTAAGGGTTAGGGTTAGGGTTAAGTTTAGGGTTAGGGTTAGGGTTAGGCTAAGGGTTAGGGTTAGGGTAAGGGTAAGGATTAGGCTTAGGGTTAGGGTTAGGGTCAAAGTTAGGGTTCGGATTAGGGTTAGGGTTAGGGTTAGGGTTAGGTTTAGAGGTAGGGTTAGGGTTAGGGTAAGGGTAAGGTTTAGGATTCGGGTTAGGTTTAGGTTAAGGGTTAGGGTTAGGTGTTAGGGTTAGGTGTAGGGCAAGGGTTACGGTTAGGGTTAGGGTTAGGGTAAAAGTTAGTGTTAGGGTTAAGGTTAGGGTTAGGGTAAGGGTTAGGGTAATGGTTAGGGTTAGGGTTAAGTTTAGCGTTAGGTTTAGGGTTGGGTATAGTGTTACGGTTAGGGTAAGGGTTAGGGTTAGGGTTACTGTTAGGTTTAGGGTTAAGGTTAGGGTTAGGGTTAGGGTAAGGGTAAGGGTTAGGGTTAGGGTTAGGGTTAGGGTTAGGTGTTAGGGTTAGGGTTAGGGTTAGATTTAGGGTTAGGTAAGGGTACTTTTTAGGTTTAGGGTTAGGTTTGGGGTTAGGGGTAGGGTAAGAGTAAGTGTTAGGGTTAGGGTTAGGGTAAGGGTAAAGGTTAGGGTTAGGGTTAGGGATAGGTTTGGGATTAGGGTTAGGGTAAGGGTTAGGGTTTGGGTAAAGGTTAGGGTTAGGGTTAGGGTTAGGGTATGGGTAACTGTTAGAATTAGGGTTAGGGTTAGGCTTAGGATTAGTGTTAGGGTTAGGGTAAGTTTAAATGTTAGGGTTAGGTTTAGGGTTAGGTTTAATGTTAGGGTTAGGGTTAGGGTTAGTGTTAGGTTTAGTGTTAGGTTTAGGGTTAGGGTTAGGGTAACAGTAAGGGATAGGGTTAGGGTTAGGGTTAGAGTAAGGGTAAGGTTTAGGATTAATGTTAGGGTTAGGTTTAGGGTTAGGGTAAGGGTAAGGGTTAGGGTTAGGGTTAGGGTTAGGTTTAGGGTAAGGGTTAGTGTTAGGGTTAGGGTTAAGGCTAGGGTTAGTGTTAGGATTAGGGTTAGGGTTAGGGTAAGGGTAAGGGTTAAGGTTAGGGTTAGAGATAAGGTTAAGTTTAGGGTTAGGGTTAGGCTAAGGGTTAGGGTTAGGGTTAGGGTAAGGGTTAGGGTTTGGGTTAGGGTTAGAGTTAGGGTTAGGGTTAGGGTAAGGGTAAGGGTAAGGGTTAGGGTTAGGATTAGGGTAAGGGTTAGGTATAGGGGTTAGGGTTAGGTTTAGTGTAAGGGTTAGGGATAGGGGTTAGGGTTAGGGTTAGGGTTAGTGTAAGGGTTAGGGTTAGGGTTAGGGTTAGGGTAAGGGATAGGGTTAGGTTATGGGTTAGGGCAAGGGTAAGTGTTAGGTTTAGGGTTAGGGTTAGAGTAAGGGTTAGGGTAAGGGTAAGGGTTAGCGTTAGGGTTAGGTTTAGGTTTAGGGTTGGGGTTAAGGTTAGGGTTAGTGTTAGGGTAACGGTAAGTGTTAGGGTAAGGTTTAGGGTAAGGGTAAGTGTTAGGTTTAGGGTTAGGGTTTAGATTAGGTTTAGGGTTAGGGTAAGGGTAAGGGTTAAGGTTAGGGTTAGGTTTAGGATTAGCTTTAGGGTTAGGGTGAGGGAAAGGATTAGTTTTAGTGTTAGAGTTTGGTTTAGTGTTAGGGTTAGGGTAAGGGTAAGGGTTAGGGTTAGGGTTAGGGTTAACTTTAGGGTTAGGGTTAGGGTTAGGATTAGGGTTAGATTTAGTTTTAGGGTTAGGCTTAGGAGAAAGGTAAGGGTTAGGGTTAGGGTTAACTTTAGGGTTAGGGTTAGGGTTAGGATTAGGGTTAGATTTAGTTTTAGGGTTAGGCTTAGGAGAAAGGTAAGGGTTAGGGTTAGGGTTAGGTTTAGGGTTAGGGTTAAGGTTAGTGTTAAGGTTAGGTTTAGGGTTACGGAAAGGGTAAGGGTTGGGGTTAGGGTTAGGTAAGGTTTAGGATTAGGGTTTGGGTTAGGGTAAGGGTTAGGGTTAGCATTAAGTTTAGGGCTAGGGTTAGGGTAAGGGTAAGGGTTAGGGTTAGGGTTAGGGTAAGGGTTAGGGTTAGGGTTAGGGTTAGGTTTACTGTTAGCGTAAGGGTTACGGTTAGGGTAAGGGTTAGGGTTAGGTTTAGGATTAGGTTTAGGGTTAGGGTTAGTGTTAGGGTTAGGGTTAGGGTTAGGGATAGGATAATGGTAAGGGTTAGGGTTAGGGGTTAGGGTTAGGGGTAGGTTTATGGTTAGGTTAAATGTAAGGGTTAAGGTTAGGGTTAGGGTTAGGGTTAGGTTTAAGGCTAGGGTTAGGATAAGGGTTAGGGGTAGGTTTATGGTTAGGTTAAATGTAAGGGTTAAGGTTAGGGTTAGGATTAGGGTTAGGTTTAAGGCTAGGGTTAGGATAAGGGTTAGGGTTAGGGTTAGTGATAGGTTTAGGGTTAAGGTTAGGGTTAGGGTTAGGGTAAGGGTAAGGGTTAGGGTTAGGGTTAGGGTAAGAATTAGGGTTAGGTTTAAAGTTAGGGTAAATGTTAGGGTTATGGTTAAGGTTAGGTTTAGGGTTATGGTAAGGGTAAGGGTTAGGGTTAGGTTTCGGTTTAGATTTAGGGTTAGGGTAAGGGTTAGGATTAGGTTTAGGGTAACGCTAAGTGTTAGAGTTAGGGTTAGGGTAAGTGTTAGGGTTAGGGTTAGCGTTAGGGTAAGTTTAAGGGTTAGAATTAGGGTTAGGGTTAGGGTTAGGGGTTAGGGTTAGGGTTATGGTTATGGTAAGCGTAAGGGTAAGATTTACGGTTAAGGTTAGGATAAGGGTAAGGGTGAGGGTTAGGTTTAGGGTTAGGGTTAAGGTTAGGGTTAGTGTTAGGGTTAGGGTTAGGGTTAGGGTAAGGGTAAGGGTTAGGGTTAGGGTTAGGGTTAGGGTTAAGTTTAGGGTTAGGGTTAGGGTTAGGATAAGGGTTAGAGTTAGGTTTAGGGTAAGCGTTAGGGTTATTGTTAGGGTTAGGGTTAGGGTTAGGGTAAGGGTTAGGGTTAGGGTAAGGGTAAGGGTTAGGGTTAGGGTAAGTGTTAGGGTTAGGGTTAGGGATAGGGTTAGGTTTGGGGTGAGGGTAATGGTAAGGGTAAGGGTTAGGGTTAGTTGTTAGGGTTACGGTTAGGGTTAGGGTTAGGTTATGGGTTAGGGGTAGGGTTAGGGTAAAATTAGGGTTAGGGTTAGGTTTAGGGTCAGGGTAAGTGTTAGGTTTAGGTTTAGGGTTAGGGTAAGGGTAAGCGTTATGGTTAGGCTTAGGGTTGGGGTTATGGTTAGGGTAAGGGTAAGGGTAAGGGTTAGGGTTAGGATTAGGGTTAGCGTAAGGTTAGGGTTAAGGTTAGAGTTAGGGTTAAGGTAAGGGTAAGCGTAAGGGTTAGGGTTAGGTTTAGTTTTAGAGTTAGGGTTAGGGTTAGGGTTAGGGTAAGGGTTAGGGTTAGGGTTAGGGTAAGGGTATGGGTTAGGGTTAGGGTTAGTTTCAGGGTTAGGGTTAGGGTAAGGGTTATGGTTACTCTTAGTGTTAGGTTTAGGTTTAAGGTTAGGGTTATGGTTATGGTTAGGTTTAGGTTTGGGGTTACGTTTAGGGTAAGATTAAGGGTTAGGGTTAGTGTTAGGGTTAGGGTAAGTGTTAGGGTTAGGGTTAGGGATAGGGTTAGGTTTGGGGTGAGGGTAATGGTAAGGGTAAGGGTTAGGGTTATGGCTATTGTTAGGTTTAGGGTTAGGTTTAGGGTTAGGGTAAGAGTAAGTGTTAGGGTTAAGTTTAGGGTTAGGGTTAAGTTTAGGGTTAGGTTAAGGATTAGGGTTAGGGTAAGGGTTAGGGTTATGGTTAGGGTTAGGTTAAGGGTTAGGGTTAGGGTAAGAGTAAGGGTTAGGGTTAGGTTTAGGGTAGGTGTTAGGGTTAGGGTTAGAGTGAGGGGAAGGGTTAGGGGAAGGGTTAGGTTTAGGGTTAGGGTGAGCATCAGGGTATGGGTTAGGGTTAGGGGTTAGGGTCAGGGTTAGGGTTAGGGTAAGGGTAAGTGTTTTGGTTAGGGTTAGGTTAAGGGTTAGGGTTAGGGTAAGAGTAAGGTTAGGGTTAGGTTTAGGTTAGGGGTTACGGTTAGGGTTAGGGTGAGGGTAAGGTTTAGGGTAAGGATTAGGGTTAGGGTAAGTGTTAGGGTTAGAGTTAGGGTTAGGGTGAGCATCAGGGAATGGGTTAGGGTTAGGGGTTAGGGTCAGTGTTAGGGTTAGGGTAAGGGTTAGGTTTAGGGTTGGGGTTAGGTAAGGGTTAGGGTTAGGGTTAGGGTAAGGGTTAGGGTTAGGTTTAGGGTTAGGGTAAGGCTAAGGGGTTAGGGTTAGGGTTAGGGTTAAGGTTAGTTTCAGGGTTAGGGTTAGGGTAAGGGTTATGGTTACTGTTAGTGTTAGGTTTAGGTTTAAGCTTAGGGTTATGGTTATGGTTAGGTTTAGGTTTGGGGTTACGTTTAGGGTAAGAGTAAGGGTTAGGGTTAGTGTTAGGGTTAGGGTAAGGGTTAGGGTAAGGGTTAGGGTTAGGGTTATGGCTATTGTTAGGTTTAGGGTTAGGTTTAGGGTTAGGGTAAGAGTAAGTGTTAGGGTTAAGTTTAGGGTTAGGGTTAAATTTAGGGTTAGGGTAAGGATTAGGGTTAGGGTAAGGGTTAGTTTTAGGGTTAGGGTTAGGATAAGGGTTAGGGTTAGGGTAAGAGTAAGGGTTAGGGTTAGGTTTAGGGTAGGTGTTAGGGTTAGGGTTAGGGTGAGGGTAAGGGTTAGGGGAAGGGTTAGGGTTAGGGTAAAGGTTAGGGTTAGTTGTTAGGGTTTCAGTTAGGGTTACGGTGAGCATCAGGGTATGGGTTAGGATTAGGGGTTAGGGTCAGGGTTAGGGTTAGGGTAAGGGTAAGTGTTTTGGTTAGGGTTAGGGTAAGGGTTAGGGTTAGGGTATGAGTAAGGGTTAGGGTTAGGTTTAGGGTAGGGGTTACGGTTAGGGTTATGGTGAGGGTAAGGGTTAGGTTTAGGGTAAGTGTTAGGGTTAGATTTAGGTTTAGGGTGAGCATCAGGGAATGGTTTATGGTTAGGGGTTAGGGTCAGGGTTAGGGTTAGGGTAAGGGTTAGGTTTAGGGTTGGGGTTAGGTAAGGGTTAGGGTTAGGGTTAGGGTAAGGGTTAGGGTTAGGATTAGGCTTAGGGTAAGGCTAAGGGGTAGAGTTAGTGTTAGTGTTAGGGTAAGGGTTAGGGTTCGGGTTAGGATTAGGTTTAGGTTTAGGGTTAGGGTAAGGGTAAGGTTAGGGTTAGGGTTAGGGTTAAGGTTAGGGCTAGGGTTAGGGTTAGGCTAACGGTTAGGGTTAGGATTAGGTTAAGGTTCAGGGTTAGGGTTAGAGTTAGATGTAGGGTTAGGGTTAGGGTTAGGGTTAGGGTTAGGATAAGGGTAAGTGTTAATGTTAGGGTTAGGTTAAGCGTTAGGGTTAGGGTGAGGGTTAGGGTTAGGGTTAGGGTTAGATGTAGGGTTAGGGTTAGGCTAAGAGTTAGGGTTTGGTTAGGTTAAGCGTTAGGGTTAGGGTGAGGGTTAGGGTTAGGGTTAGGGTTAGATGTAGGGTTAGGGTTAGGGTAAGGGTAAGGGTTAGGGTTAGGGTTAGGGTTAGGGTTACGGTTAGGGTTAGGGTTAGGGTTAGGGTGGGTAAGGATTAGTTTTAGGGTTAGGGTAAGGGTAAGTGTTAGGGTTAGGGTTAGGTTTAGGTTTGGGGTTAAGGTTAGGGTTAGGGTTAGGGTAAGTGTAAGGGTTAAGGTTAGGTTTAGTGTTAGGGTTAGGGTTAGGTTTAAGGTTAGGGTTAGGATAAGGGTTAGGGTTAGGGTTAGTGATAGGTTTAGGGTTAAGGTTAGGGTTAGGGTTAGGATAAGGGTAAGGGTTAGGGTTAGGGTTAGGGTTAGGGTAAGGGTAAGAATTAGGGTTAGGTTTAAAGTTAGGGTAAATGTTATGGTTATGGTTAAGGTTAGGTTTAGGGTTATGGTAAGGGTAAGGGTTAGGGTTAGGTTTGGTTTAGATTTAGGGTTAGGGTAAGGGTTAGGGTTAGTGTTAGGTTTAGTGGTAAGGTTAGGGTTAGGGTTAGGCTAAGGGTAAGGGTTAGGGTTAGGGTTAGGGTGAGTGTTAGGGTTTGGGTTAGGGTTAGGGGTTAGGGTTATTGTTAGGGTTAGGTTAAGGGATAGGATTAGGGTTAGGGTAAGGGTTAGGATTAGGTTTAGGGTAACGCTAAGTGTTAGAGTTAGGGTTAGGGTAAGTGTTAGGGTTAGGGTTAGCGTTAGGGTAAGTTTAAGGGTTAGAATTAGGGTTAGGGTTAGGGTTAGGGTTAAGGTTAGGGTTAGTGTTAGGGTTAGGGTTAGGGTTAGGGTAAGGGTAAGGGTTAGGGTTAGGGTTAGGGTTACGGTTAAGTTTAGGGTTAGGGTTAGGGTTAGGATAAGGGTTAGAGTTAGGTTTAGGGTAAGCGTTAGGGTTATTGTTAGGGTTATGGTTAGGGTTAGGTTTAGGGTTAGGGTAAGGGTAAGGGTTAGGGTAAAGGTCAGGGTTAGGGTAAGGATTAGGGTTAATTGTTAGGGTTACGGTTAGGGTTAGGGTAGGTTATGGGTTAGGGGTAGGGTTAGGGTAAAATTAGGGTTAGGGTTAGGTTTAGGGTAAGGGTAAGTGTTAGGTTTAGGGTTAGGGTAAGGGTAAGCGTTATGGTTAGGGTTAGGGTTGGGTTTATGTTTAGGGTAAGGGTAAGGGTAAGGGTTAGGTTTAGGATTAGGGTTAGCGTAAAGTTAGGGTTAAGGTTAAAGTTAGGGTTAAGGTAAGGGTAAGCGTAAGGGTTAGGGTTAGGGTTAGTTTTAGAGTTAGGGTTAGGGTTAGGGTTAGGGTAAGGGTTAGGGTTAGGGTTAGGGTTAGGGTTAGGTTTAAGGTTAGTGTTAGGGTAAGGGTAAGGGTTAGGGTTAGTGTTAGGGTTAGCGTAAAGTTTAGGGTTAGGGTTAGGGTTAAGGTTAGTGTAAGGGTAAGGGTTAGGGTTAGGTTTAGGGTTACGATTACGGTTAGGGTTCAGGTTAGGTTAAGCGTTAGGGTTAGGGTTAGGGTTAGGAGTAGTGTTAGGGATAGGGTTAGGGTTAGGATTAGACGTAGGTTTAGGGTTAGGGTAAGGGTAAGGGTTAGGGTTAGGGTTAGGGTTATAGTTAGGGTATAGGTTAGGGTTAGGGTAAGGGTTAGGGTTAGGTTTAGGGTTAGGGTTAGGGTAAGGATAAGGGTTAGGTTTAGGGTTAGGGTAAGGGTAAGGTTTACGGTTAGGGTTACGGTTAAGTTTAGGGTTAGGGTTAGGGTTAGGGTTAGGGTTAGGTTTAGGGTTAGGGTTAGGCTTAGGGTAAGGGTAAGGGTTAGTGTTAGGTTTAGGGTTAGGGATAGGTTTAGGGTTAAGGTAAGGGTAAGGGTTAGGGTTAGGGTTAGGGTTAAGGGTTAGGGTTAGGGTTAGGGTTAGATTTAGGGTTAGGTTAAGGGTATGGTTTAGCGTTAGGGTTAGGTTTGGGGTTAGGGTTATGGTAAGAGTAAGGGTTAGGGTTAGAGTTAGAGTTAGGGTAAGGTTTAGGGTTAGGGTTAGGGTTAGGTATAGGTTTGAGGTTAGGGTTAGGGTAAGGGGTAGGGTTAGGGTAAAGGTTAGGGTTAGGATTAGGGTTAGGGTAAGGGTAACTGTAAGGATTAGGGTTAGGGATAGGGTTAGGGTTAGTGTTAGGATTAGGGTATGGGTAAGGGTTAGGGTTAGGGTTAGGGTTAGTGTTAGTGTTAGGGTTAGGGTTAGAGTTAGTGTTAGGGTTAGTGTTTGGTTTAGGGTTAGGGTTAGGGTAACGGTAAGGGTTAGGTTTAGGGTTAGGTTTAGGTTAAGGGTAAGGGTTAGGATTAATCTTAGTGTTAGGGTTAGGGTTAGGGTTAGGGTTAGGGTTAGGTTTATGGTTAGGGTAAGCGTAAGGGTTAGGGATAGGGTAAGGGTTAGGTTAGGGTTAGTGGTAGGTTTAGGGTTATCTTTATGGCTAGGGTTATGGTAAGGGTAATGGTTAGGGTTATGGTTAGGGTTAGATTTAGGTTAGGGTAAGGGTACGGTTTAGGGTTAGGGTTAGGTTTGGGATTAGGTTTAGGGTAAGAGTAAGGGTTAGGGTTAGGGTTAGAGTTAGGGTAAGGGTTAGGGTTAGGGTTAGGGTTAGGGTTATGGTAAAGTTTAGGGATAGGGTTAGGGTTAGTTTAAGGGTAAATGTTCGGATTAGGGTTAAGGTTAGTGTTAGGGTTAGTGTTAGGGTTAGGGTAAGGGTAAAGGTTAGGGTTAGGCTTAGGGTTAGGCTTAGGGTAAGGGTAAGGGTTAGGGTTAGGGTTAGGGTTAGGGTAAGAATTAGGGTGTGGGTTAGGGTTAGGGTTAGAGTTAGGGTTAGGGTTATGGTAAGGGTAAGTGTGAGGTTTAGGGTTAGGGTTAGGGATAGGGTTAGGGTAAGGGTTAGGGTTAGGGGTTAGGGTTAGGTTTAGTGTAAGGTTTAGGGTAGGGGTTAGGGTTAGGTTTAGGGTTAGTGTAAGGGTTAGGGTTAGGGTTAGTGTTAGGGTAAGGGTTAGGGTTAGGGTTAGTGTTAGGGCAAGGGTAAATGTTAGGGTTAGGGTTAGGGTTAGGGTAAGGGTAAGGGTTAGGGTTAGGGTTAGGGTTAGAGTAAGGGTAAGGTTTAGGATTAATGTTAGGGTTATGGTTAGGGTTAGGGTAAGGGTAAGGGTTAGGGTTACGGTTCAGGTTAGGGTTAGGGTTAGGGTTAGGGTTAGGCTAAGGGTTAGGTTTAGGGTTAGGTTAAGGTTTAGGGTTAGGGTTAGGGTTAGATGTAGGGTTAGGGTTAGGGTAAGGATTATGGTTAGGGGTTAGGTTAGGGTCAGGGTTAGGTTTAGGGTAAGGTTTAGGGTAAGTGTAAGGGTTAGGGTTAGGTTTAAGGGTAGAGTTAGGGTATCGATAAGGGTTAGGTTTAGGGTTAGGGTTAAGGTTAGGGTAAGGGTAAGGGTTAGGTTTAGGGTTAGGGTTAGGTTTAGGGTTACGGTTAGGGTTGGGGTTAGGGTTAGGGTTATGGTAAGGTTTAGGGTTAGGGTTAGGGTTAGGTTTAGCCTTAGGGTTAGGGTAAGGGTTAGGGTTAGGGTTAGGGTTAGGGTAAGGGTTAGGGTTAGGATTAGGGTTAGGGTAAGGCTAAGGGTTAGAGTTAGGGTTAGGGTAAGACTAAGGGTTAGAGTTAGGTTTAGGGTTAGGGTTAGGTTACGGGGTTAGGGTTAGGCTTAGGGTTAGTGTAAGTGTAAGTGTTAGGTTTAGGGTTAAGTTTAGGGTAAGGGTTAGGGTTAGGGTTAGGGTTAGGGTTAGTGTTAGGTTTAGGGTTAGGGTTAGGGTAAGCGTTAGGATTAGGGTTAGGGTTAGGGTTAGATGTAGGGTTGGGTTAGGTTAAGGGTTAGAGTTAGGGTTAGGGTAAGGGTTATGGTTAGGGGTTAGGTTAGGGTTAGGGTTAGGGTTAGAGTAAGGGGTAGGTTTAGGGTTAGGGTTAGGGTAAAATTTATGGTTAGGTTTATGGTTAGGGTTAGGGTAAGGGTTAGGTTTGGGATTAGGTTTAGGGTAAGAGTAAGTGTTAGGTTTAGGGTTAGGGTAAGCGTAAGCATTACGGTTAGGGTTAGGGTTGAGGTTAAGGTTAGGGTTAGGTTTTAGGGTAAGGGTAAGGGTTAGGGTTAGGGTTAGGTTTAGGTTTAAGGTTAGAGTTATGGCAAGGGTAAGTGTTAGGGTTAGGGTTAGGGTTAGCGTAAGGTTAGGGTTAAGGTTAGAGTTAGGGTTAAGTTAAGGGTAAGCGTAAGGGTTAGCATTAGGATTAGTTTTAGATTTAGGTTTAGGGTTAGGTTTAGGGTAAGGGTTAGGGTTAGGGTTAGGGTTAGGGTTACGGTAAGGGTATGGGTTAGGGTTAGGGTTAGTTTCAGGGTTAGGGTTAGGGTAAGGGTTATGGTTAGTGTTAGTGTTAGTTTTAGGTTTAAGTTTAGGGTTAGGCTTAGGGTTAGGGTTAGGTTTGGGGTTAGGGTTAGGGTAAGAGTAAGGGTTAGGGTTAGGGTTAGGGTTAGGGTAAGGGTTATGGTTAGGGTTAGGGATAGGGTTAGGTTTGGGGTTAGGGTTATGGTAAGGGTAAGGGTTAGGGTTATGGTAATTGTTAGGTTTAGGGTTCGGGTTAGGGTTAGGGTATGGGTAAGGGTTAGGATTAAGGTTAGGGTTAGGGTTAAGTTTAGGGTTAGGGTAAGGATTAGGGTTAGGGTAAGGGTTAGGGTTAGGGTTAGGTTTAGGGTAAGAGTAAGGTTTAGGGTTAGGTTTAGGGTAGGGGTTAGGGTTCGGGTTAGGGTGAGGGTAAGGGTTAGGGTTAGGGTAAGGGTTAGGGTTGGGTTAGGGTTAGGGTAAGGCTAAGTGTTAGAGTTAGGGTTAGGATTAGGGTAAGGGTTAGGGTTATTGTTAGGGTTAAGGTGAGTCTTAGGGTTTGTGTTAGGGTTTGGTGTTAGGGTTATTGTTAGGGTTAGGGTAAGGGATAGGGTTAGGGTTAGGGTAAGGGTTAGAATTAGGTTTTGCGTAAGGCTAAGTATTAGAGTTAGGGTTAGGGTAAGTGTTAGGGTTAGGGTTAGTGTTAGGGTAAGTCTAAGGGTTAGAGTTAGGGTTAGGGTTAGGGTTAGGTTTAGGGGTTAGGGTTAGGGTTATGGTTATGGTAAGGGTTAGGGTTAGGGTTAGGGTTAGGATAAGGGTTAGAGTTAGGTTTAGGGTAAGGGTTAGGGTTATTGTTAGGGTTAGGGTTAGAGGTAGGGTTAGGGTTAGGGTAAGGGTAAGGGTTAGGGTTAAGATTAAGGTTAGGGTTAGGGTTAGAGTTAGGGTAAGGGTAAGGGTTAGGGTTAGGGTTAGGGTTAGGGTAAGGATTAGTGTTAGGGTTAGGGTTAGGGTTAGGTTTAGGGTTAGGGTAAGGATTAGGATTAGGGTATGTTTTAGGGTTAGCTTTAGGGTTATGTTAAGGGTTAGGCTTAGGGTAAGAGTAAGGGTTAGGGTTAGGTTTAGGGTAGGGTTTGGGATTAGGGTTAGGTTAAGGGTTAGGGTTAGGTTTAGGGTTAGGGTGAGCATCAGGGTACGGGTTAGGCTTAGGGGTTAGGGTCAGGGTAGGGTTAGCGTAAGGGTTAGGGTTAGGGTTAGGGTTAGGTAAGGGTTAGGGTTAGGGTTAGGGTAAGGTTTAGGGTTAGGGTAAGAGTAAGGTTTAGGGTTAGGTTTAGGGTAGGGGTTAGGGTTAGGGTTAGGGTGAGGGTAAGTGTTAGGGTAAGGGTTAGGGTAAGGGTAAGGGTTAGGGTTAGGTTTAGGGTTAGGGTGAGCATCAGGTTATGGGTTAAGGTTAGGAGTTATGGTCAGCGTTAGTTTAGGGTTAGGGTTAGGGTTAGGGTTAGGGTTAGTGTTAGGTTTAGGGTTAAGTTTAGGGTTAGCGTTAGGGTACGGGTAAGAGTTAGGGTTAGGGTTAGAGTAAGGGTTAGGGTTAGGGTTAGGGTTAGGGTAAGGCTAAGTGTTAGAGTTAGGGTTAGGATTAGGGTAAGTGTTAGGGTTATTGTTAGGGTTACGGTGAGTCTTAGGGTTTGGGTTAGGGTTAGGTGTTAGGGTTGCTTTTAGGGTTAGGGTAAGGGATAGGGTTAGGGTTAGGGTAAGGGTTAGAATTAGGTTTGGGGTAAGGCTAAGTATTAGAGTTAGGGTTAGGATAAGTGTTAGGGTTAGGGTTAGCGTTAGGGTAAGTCTAAGGGTTAGAGTTAGGGTTAGTGTTAGGGTTAGGGTTTTGGGTTAGGGTTAGGGTTATGGTTATGGTAAGGGTTAGGGTTAGGGTTAGGATTTTGTTTAAGGTGAGGGTCAGGGTTAGGATAAGGGTTAGAGTTAGGTTTAGGGTAAGGGTTAGGGTTATTGTTAGGGTTAGGGTTAGACGTAGGGTTAGGGTTAGGGTAAGGGTAAGTGTTAGGGTTAAGGTCAGGGTTAGGGTAAGGGTTAGGGTTAGGGTTAGGGTAAAATTAGGGTTAGGGTTTGGTTTAGGGTAAGGGTAAGTGTTAGGTTTAGGGTTAGGGTAAGGGTAAGCGTTAGGGTTAGAGTTAGGATTGGGGTTAAGGTTAGGGTTAGGTTTTAGGGTAAGGGTAAGGATTAGGGTTAGGGTTAGGTTTAGGTTTAAGGTTAGAGTTATGGTAAGGGTAAGGGTTAGGGTTAGGGTTACGATTAGCGTAAGGTTAGGGTTAAGGTTAGAGTTAGGGTAAAGTTAAGGGTAAGCGTAAGGGTTAGGGTTAGGGTTAGTTTTAGAGTTAGGGTTAGGTTTTGGGTAAGGGTTAGGGTTAGGGTTAGGGTTAGGGTAAGGGTATGGGTTAGGGTTAGGGTTAGTTTCAGGGTTAGGGTTAGGGTAAGTGTTATGGTTAGTGTTAGTGTTAGTTTTAGGTTTAAGGTTAGGGTTAGGGTTAGGGTTAGGGTTAGGGGAAGGGTTCGGGTTAGGGTTAGGGTAGGGGTTAGGGTTAGGGTAAGGGTTAGGGTTAGGGTTAGGGATAGGGTTAGGTTTGGGGTTAGGGTTATGGTAAGGATAATGGTTAGGGTTAGGGTTAGGGTTAGGTTTAGGGATAGGGTATGGAATAGGGTTAGGGTAAGGGTTAGGGTTAGGGTTAGGGTTAGGTTAAGGGTTAGGTTTAGGGTAAGAGTTAGGGTTAGGGTTAGGTTTAGGGTAGGGGTTAGGGTTAGGGTTAGGGTGAGGGTAAGGGTTAGGGTTAGGGTAAGGGTTAGGTTTAGGGTTGGGGTTAGGGTGAGCATCAGGGTATGGGTTAGGGTTAGGGGGTAGGGTCAGGGTTAGGGTTAGGGTAAGGGTTAGGGTTAGGGTTAGGGTTATGTAAGGGTTAGGGTTAGGGTTAGGGTAAGGGTTAGGGTTAGGGTAAGAGTAAGTGTTAGGGTTAGGTTTAGGGTAGGGGTTAGGGTTTGGATTAGGGTGAGAGTAAGGGTTAGGGTAAGGGTTAGGGTTAGGGTAAGGGTTTGGGTTAGGTTTAGGTTTAGGGTGAGCATCAGGGTATGGGTTAGGGTTAGGGGTTAGGGACAGGGTTAGGGTTAGGGTAAGGGATAGGGTTAGGGTTAGGGTTAGGTAAGGCTTAGGGTTAGGGTTAGGGTTAGGGTTAGGGTTAGGATTAGGCTTAGGGTAAGGCTAAGGGTTAGAGTTAGTTTTAGTGTTAGGGTAAGAGTTAGGGTTTGGGTTAGGGTTAGGTTTAGGTTTAGGGTTAGGGTAAGGGTAAGGTTAGGGTTAGGGTTAGGGTTAAGGTTGGGGTTAGGGTTAGGGTTAGGCTAAGGGTTAGGGTTAGGGTTAGGATTAGGGTAAGAGTAAGGGTTAGGGTTAGGGTTAGGGTAAGGGTTAGGGTTAGGTTAGGGTTAGGGTTAGGGTTAGGTTAGGGTTAGGGTTAAGGGTTAGGGTTAGGGTTAGGGTTAGGGTTAGGGTTAGGTAAGGCTTAGGGTTAGGGTTAGGGTAAGGTTTAGGGTTAGGATTAGGCTTAGGGTAAGGCTAAGGGTTAGAGTTAGTGTTAGTGTTAGGGTAAAAGTTAGGGTTCGTGTTAGGGTTAGGTTTAGGTTTAGGGTTAGGGTAAGGGTAAGGTTAGGGTTAGGGTTAGGGTTAAGGTTGGGGTTAGGGTTAGGGTTAGGCTAAGGGTTAGGGTTAGGTTTAGGTTAAGGGTTAGGGTTAGGGTTAGATGTGGGGTTAGGATTAGGGTTAGGGTTAGGGTAAGGGTAAGTGTTAGGGTTAGGGTTAGGGTAATGGATAGGGCTGGGTTTGGGGTTAGGGTTAGAATAAGAATAAGGGTTAGGGTTAGGGTTAGGGTTAGGTTAAGCGTTAGGGTTACTGTGAGGGTTAGGGTTAGGGTTAGGGTTGGATGTAGGGTTACGGTTAAGGGAAGGGTAAGGGTTAGGGTTAGGGTTAGTGATAGGGTTAGGGTAAGGGTTATGGTTAGGGGTTAGGTTAGGGTTAGGTTTAGGTTTAGGGTAATGGTTATGGTTAGGATTAGGGTAAAAGTTAGGGTTAGGGTAGGTTTAGGGTTAGGGTTATGGTTAGGGTTAGGGTTAGGTTTAAGGTTAGAGTTAGGTTAAGGGTAAGGGTTAGGGTTAAGGTTAGGGTTAGCGTAAAGTTTAGGGTTAGGGTTAGGGTTAAGGTTAGGGTAAGGGTAAGGGTTAGTGTTAGGGTTAGGGTTAGGTTTAGGGTTATGTTTACGGTTAGGCTTAGGCTTAGGGTAAAGGTAAGGGTTAGGGTTAGGGTTAGGATTAGGGTTAGGGTTGGGGTAAGTGTTAGGGTTAGGGTTAGGGTTAGGTTTAGACATAGGTTTAGGGGTAGGGTAAGGGTTAGGGTTATGGTTAGGGTAAATGTTAGGGTTAGGGTAAGGTTAGGGTGAGGGTTAGGGTAAGGGTTGGGGTTATGGTTAGGGTTAGGATTAGGGTAAGGATAAGGGTTACGATTAGGGTTAGGGTAAGTGTAATGGTTGGGGTTAGTGTTAGGGTTAAGTTTAGGGTTAGGGTTAGGGTTAGGTTTAGGATTAGGGTTAGGTTTAGGTATACGGTTAGGCTTAGGGTAAGGGTAAGTTTTAGGGTTAGGGTTAGAATTAAGGTTAGGGTTAGGGTTAGAGGTAGGGTAAGGGTTAGGGTTAGGGTTAGGGTTAGGGTAAGGATTAGTGTTAGGGTTAGGGTTAGGGATAGGTTTTGGTTAGGGTAAGGATTAGGATTAGGATAAGTGTTAGGGTTAGGGTTAGGGTTAGGGTTAGGTTAAGGGTTAGGGTTAGGGTAAGAGTAAGGGTTAGGGTTAGGTTTAGGGTAGGGTTTGGGGTTAGGGTTAGGGTAAGGGTTAGGGTACGGGTTAGGGTTAGGGGTTAGGGTCAGGGTAGGGTTAGCGTAAGGATTAGGGTTAGGGTTAGGGTTAGGTAAGGGTTAGGGTTAGGGTTAGGGTAAGGGTTAGGGTTAGGGTAAGAGTAAGGTTAGGGTTAGGTTTAAAGTAGGGGTTAGGGTTAGGGTTAGGGTGAGG
Source organism: Megascapheus bottae (assembly GCA_024803745.1). Classification (NCBI taxonomy): domain Eukaryota; kingdom Metazoa; phylum Chordata; class Mammalia; order Rodentia; family Geomyidae; genus Megascapheus; species Megascapheus bottae. The sequence continues at coordinate 1,248,234 of JANJXV010000263.1, forward strand.
GTAAGGGTTAGGGTAAGGGCTAGGGTTAGGGTAAGGGTTAGGGTTAGGTTTAGGGTTAGGGTGAGCATCAGGGTATGGGTTAGGGTTAGGGGTTAGGGTCAGGGCTAGTTTAGGGTTAGGGTTAGGGTTAGGGTTAGGGTTAGGGTTAGTGTTAGGTTTAGGGTTAAGGTTAGGGTTAGCGTTAGGGTAAGGGTAAGAGTTAGGGTTAGGGTTAGGGGTTAGGGTTAGGTTTAGTGTTAGTTTTAGGGTTATGGTAACGGTAATGTTTACGGTTAGGGTTAGGGTTAGGGGTTAGTGTAAGGGTAAGGGTTAGTGTTAGGGTTAGGGTAAGGGTTAGGTTTAGGGTTAGGGTTAGGGTTAGGTTAAGGCTAAATGTTAGAGTTAGGGTTAGGATTAGGGTAAGGGTTAGGGTTATTGTTAGGGTTAGGGTGAGTCTTAGGGTTAGAGTTAGGGTTAGGTTTAGGGTTAGGGTTAGGGGTTAGGGTTAGGGTTATGGTTATGGTAAGGGTTAGGGTTAGGGTTAGGGTTTTGGTTAAGGTTAGGGTTAGGGTTAGGGTTAGGGTAAGGGTAAGGTTTAGGGTTAAGGTCAGGGTTAGGGTAAGTGTTAGGGCTAGGGGTTAGTGTTTCGGTTAGGGTTAGGGTTAGGTTAAGGGTTAGGATTAGGGTTAGGGTAAAATTAGGGTTAGGGTCAGGTTTAGGGTAAGGGTAAGTGTTAGGTTTAGGGTTAGGGTAAGCGTAAGCGTTAGGGTTAGGGTTAGGGTTGGGGTTAAGGTTAGGGTTAGGTTTTAGGGTAAGGGTAAGGGTTAGGGATAAGATTAGGTTTAGGTTTAAGGTTAGAGTTATGGTAAGGTTAAGGGTTAGGATTACGGTTACGGTTAGCGTAAGTTTAGGGTTAAGGTTAGAGTTAGGGTCAAGTTAGGGGTAAGCGTAAGGGTGAGGGTTAGGGTTAGTTTTAGAGTTAGGGTTAGGGTTAGGTTTAGGATAAGGGTTAGGGTTAGGGTTAGGTTTAGGGTAAGGGTATGGGTTAGGGTTACGGTTAGTTTCAGGGTTAGGGTTAGGGTAAGGGTTATGGTTAGTGTTAGTGTTAGTTTTAGGTTTAAGGTTAAGGTTAGGGTTAGGGTTAGGGTTAGGTCTGAGGTGAGGGTTAGGGTAAGAGTAAGGGTTAGGGTTAGGGTTAGGGTAAGGGTTAGGGTTAGGGTTAGGGTTGGGGTTAAGGTTAGGGTTAGGTTTTAGGGTAAGGGTAAGGGTTAGGGATAAGATTAGGTTTAGGTTTAAGGTTAGAGTTATGGTAAGGGTAAGTTTTAGGGTTACGGTTACGGTTAGCGTAAGTTTAGGGTTAAGTTTAGAGTTAGGGTTAAGTTTAGGGTAAGCGTAAGGGTGAGGGTTAGGGTTAGTTTTAGAGTTAGGGTTAGGGTTAGGTTTAGGGTAAGGGTTAGGGTTAGGGTTAAGTTTAGGGTAAGGGTATGGGTTAAGGTTACGGTTAGTTTCAGGGTTAGGGTTAGGGTAAGGGTTATGGTTAGTGTTAGTGTTAGTTTTAGGTTTAAGGTTAGGGTTAGGGTTAGGGTTAGGGTGAGGTTTGGGGTGAGGGTTAGGGTAAGAGTAAGGGTTAGGTTTAGGGTTAGGGTAAGGGTTAGGGTTAGGGTTAGGGATAGGGTTAGGTTTGGGGTTAGGGTTATGGTAAGGGTAAGGGTTAGGATTATGGTTATTGTTAGGTTTAGGGTTAGGGTTAGGGTTAGGATAAGGGTAAGGGTTAGGGTTAAGTTTAAGGTTAGGGTTAGGTTTAGGGTTAGGGTAAGGATTAGGGTTAGGGTAAGGGTTAGGTTTAGGGTAAGGGTAAGTGTTAGGGTTAGGGTTAGGGTAAGGGATAGCGCTCGGTTTGGGGTTAGGGTTAGGGTAAGAATAAGGGTTAGGGTTAGGGTTAGGGTTAGGTTAAGCGTTAGGGTTAGTGTGAGGGTTAGGATAGGGTGAGGGTTAGATGTAGGGTTACGGTTAAGGTAAGGGTAAGGGTTAGGGTTAGGGTTTGTGTTAGAGTTAGGGTAAGGGTTATGGTTAGGGGTTAGGTTAGGGTTAGGTTTAGGTTTAGGGTAATGGTTAGGGTTAGGATTAGGGTAAATGTTAGGGTTAGGGTAGGTTTAGGGTTAGGGTAAGGGTTAGGGTTAGGGTTAGGGTTAGGTTTAAGGTTAGAGTTAGGGTAAGGGTTAGGGTTAGGGTTAAGGTTAGGGTTAGCGTAAAGTTTAGGGTTAGGGTTAGGGTTAAGGTTAGGGTAAGGGTAACGGTTAGGGTTAGGGTTAGGGTTAGGGTTAGGTTTAGGTTTACGACTACGGTTAGGGTTAGGGTTAGGGTAAGGGTAAGGGTTGGGGTTAGGGTTAGGGTTAGGATTAGGGTTAGGGTTGGGGTAAGTGTTAGGGTTAGCGTTAGGGTTAGGTTTAGACATAGGTTTAGGGGTAGGGTAAGGGTAAGGGTAAGGGTTAGGGTTAGGATTAGGGTTAGGGTAAGGATTAGTGTTAGGGTTAGAGTTAGGGATAGGTTTAGGGTTAGGGTTAGGGTTAGGTTTAGGGTAAGGGTTAGGGTTAGGGTTAGGGTTAGGGTAAGGATAAGGGTTAGGTTTAGGGTTAGGGTACGGGTAAGGGTTAGAGTTAGTATTAGGGTTAAGTTTAGGGTTAGGGTTAGGATTAGGGTTAGTATTAAGGTTAGGTTTAGGTATAAGGTTAGGCTTAGGGTAAGGGTAAGGGTTAGGGTTAGGGTTAGGGTTAGGGTAAGGATTTGTGTTAGGGTTAGGGTTAGGGATAAGTTTAGGGTTAGGGTAAGGATTAGGATTAGGGTAAGTGTTAGGGTTAGGGTTAGGGTTAGGGTTAGGTTAAGGGTTAGGTTTAGGGTAAGAGTAAGGGTTAGGGTTAGGTTTAGGGTAAGGGTTTGGGGTTAGGGTTAGGGTAAGGGTTAGGGTTAGGGTTAGGGTTAGGGTGAGCATCAGAATACGGGTTAGGGTTAGGGGTTAGGTTCGGGGTAGGTTTAGCGTAAGGGTTAGGTTTAGGGTTAGGTTTAGGTAAGGGTTAGGGTTAGGGTAAGGTTTAGGGTTAGGGTAAGAGTAAGGGTTAGGGTTAGGTTTACGGTAGGGGTTAGGGTTAGGGTTAGTGTGAGGGTAAGTGTTATGGTAAGGGTTAGGGTTAGGGTAAGGGTTAGGGTTAGGTTTAGGGTTAGGGTGAGCATCAGGGTATGGGTTAGGGTTAGGGGTTAGGGTCAGGGTTATGTTTAGGGTGAGGGTTAGGGTTAGGGTTAGTGTTAGGTAAGGGTTAGGGTTAGGCTTAGGGTAAGGTTTAGGGTTAGTATTAGGGTTAGGGTAAGGCTAAGTGTTAGAGTTAGTGTTAGTGTTAGGGTAAGGGCTAGGGTTCAGGTTAGGGTGAGGTTTAGGTTTAGGGTTACGGTAAGGGTAAGGTTAGGGTTAGCGTTAGGGTTAAGGTTAGGGTTAGGGTTAGGGTTATGGTTAGGGTTAGTTGTAGGGTTAGTGTTAGGGTTAGGGTTAGGTTTAGGGTAACGGTAAGTGTTAGGGTTAGGGTTAGGGTAAGGGATAGGGCTGGGTTTGGGTTTAGGGTTAGGGTAAGAGTAAGGGTTAGGGTTAGGGTTAGGGTAAGGGTTAGCGTTAGGGTTAGGTTAAGCGTTAGGTTTAGGGTGAGGTTTAGGGTTAGGGTTAGGGTTACATGTAGGGTTAGGGTTAGGGCAAGGGTAAGGGTTAGGTTTAGGGTTAGTGTTAGGGTTAGGGTAAGGTTATGGTTAGGGGTTAGGTTAGGGTTAGGTTTAGGTTTAGGGTAAGGGTTAGGGTTAGGATTAGGGTAAAAGTTAGGGTTAGGGTAGGTTTAGGGATAGGGTAAGGGTTAGGGTTAGGGTTAGGTTTAAGGTGAGAGTTAGGGTAAGGGTAAGGGTTAGGGTTAGGGTTAGGGTTAGTGTAAAGTTTAGGGTTAGGGTTAGGGTTAAGGTTAGGGTAAGGGTAAGGGTTAGGGGTACGGATAGGTTTAGGTTTAGGGTTACAATTACGGTTAGGGTTAGGGTTAGGGTAAGGTTTAGGTTTAGGGTTAGGGTTAGGATTAGGGTTAGGTTTCGGATAAGGGTTAGGTTTAGGGTTAGGGTTAGATTTAGACGTAGGTTTAGGGTTAGGGTAAGGCTAAGGGTTAGGTTTAGGTTTAGGTTTAGGGTTAGGGTAAAGGTTAGGGTTAGGGTAAGGGTTAGGGTTAGGGTTAGGGTAAGGGTTAGTGTTAGGATTAGGGTTAGGGTTAGGGTTAGGGTAAGGAAAAGGTTTAGGTTTAGCGTTAGGGTAAGGGTAAGGATTAGGGTTAGGGTTAGGGTTAAGTTTAGGGTTAGGGTTAAGGTTAGGGTTAGGATTAGAGTTAGGTTTAGGTATAGGGTTAGGTTTATGGTAAGGGTAAGGGTTAGGGTTAGGGTTAGAATTAAGGTTAGGGTTAGGGTTAGAGGTAGGGTAAGGGTAAGGATTAGGGTTAGGGTTAGGGTAAGGATTAGTGTTAGGGTTAGGGTTAGGGATAGGTTTAGGGTTAAGGTAAGGGTAAGGGTTAGGGTTAGGGTTAGGCTTAGGGATAGGTTTGAGGTTAGGGTTAGGGATAGGGTAAAGGTTAGGGTTTGGATTAGGGTTATGGTAAGGATAACTGTTAGGATTAGGGTAAGGGTAAGGGTTAGGGTTAGGGTTAGGGTTAGTGTTAGGGTTAGGGTTAGGGTTAGGGTTAGTGTTAGTGTTAGGATTAGTGTTTGGTTTAGGGTTAGGGTTAGGGTAAGGGTAAGGGTTAGGTTTAGGTTTAGGTTAATGTAAGGGTTAGGATTAACCTTAGGGTTAGGGTTAGGGTTTGGGTTAGGGTAAGGGTAAGGGTTATGGTTAGGGTTAGGGTTAGGGTAAGGTTTAGGCTTAGGGTTAGGGTTAAGGTTAGGGTTAGTGTTACGGTTAGGGTGATGGTTAGGGTAAGGGTAAAGGTTAGGGTTAGGGCTAGGGTTAGGGTTAAGGTTAGGGTTAGGGTTAGGGTTAGGTTTAGGGTTAGGGTGAGGGTAAGGATTAGTTTTAGAGTTAGGGTTCGGTTTAGGGTGAGGGTTAGGGTAAGGGTAAGGGTTAGCGTTTGGGTTAGGTTTAGGTTTAGGGTTGGGGTTAAGGTTAGGGTTAGGATAAGGGTAAGTGTAAGTGTTAGGGTTAGGGTTAGGGTAAGGGATAGGTGTAGGTTTGGGGTTACGGTTAGGGTAAGAGTAAGGTTAGAGTTAGGGTTAGGGTTAGGGTAAGGGTTAGGGTTAGGGTTAGGGAGAGGGTTAGGTTTAGGGTTAGGGTTATGGTAAGGGTAAGGGTTAGGGTTATGGTTATGGTTAGGTTTAGGGTTAGGGTTAGGTTTTGGGTAAGGTTAAGGGTTAGGGTTAAGGTTAGGGTTAGGGTTAGGTTTAGGGTTAGGGTAAGGTTTAGGGTTAGGGTAAGGGTTAGGGTTAGGGTTAGGGTTAGGTTTAGGTTACGGGTTAGGTTTAGGGTAAGAGTAAGGGTTAGGGTGAGGTTTAGGGTTGGGGTTAGGGTTAGGATTAGAGTGACGGTAAGGGTTAGGTTTCGGGTTAGGGTTAGGGTAAGGGTTAGCGTTAGGGTTAGGGTTAGGCTGAGCTTCAGGGTATGGGTTAGGGTTAGGGGTTAGGGTTAGGGTTAGGGTTAGGTTAAGGATTAGGGTAAGGGTAAGTGTTAGGGTTATGGATAGTGTAAGGGATAGGTTTAGGGTTAGGGTTAGGGTAAGGGTAAGGGTTAGGGTTAAGGTTAGGTTAGGTTTAGGTTTAGGGTTAGGGTAAGGGTAAGGGTTAGGGTTAGGGTTAGGCTTAGGGTTATGGTTAGGGTTAGGGTTAGGGTAAGGGTTAGGGATAGGGTTCGGGTTAGAGGTAGGTTTAAGATTAGTATAAGGGTAAGGTTAAGGGTTAGGGTTAGGGTTGGAGTTAGGGTTAGAGTTAGGGTTAGGGTTAGAGGTAGGTTTAGGGTTATGGTAAGGGTAAGGGTTAGGGTTAGGGTTAGGGTTAGGGTTATGGTTAGGGTTAGGGTTAGGGTAAGGGTTAGGAATAGGTTTCGGGTTAGAGGTAGGTTTAGGATTAGTGTAAGTGTAAGGGTAAGGGTTAGGGTTATGGTTATGGTTAGGGTAAAGGTTAGGGTTAGGCTAAGGGTTAGGGTTTGTGTTACGGTTAGGGTTAGCATTAAGTTTAGGGTTAGGGTTAAGGTTAGGGTTAGGGTAAAGGTTAGGGTTAGGGTAAGGGTTAGGGTTAGTGTTAGGGTCAGGTTTTGGGTTAGGATTAGGGTAAGGGTTAGGGTTAGGGTTAGGGTTAGAAGTAGGTTTAGGGTTAGGGTAAGGGTAATGGTTAGGGTTTGGGTTAGGGTTATGGTTAGAGTAAAGGTTAGGGTTAGGATAAGGGTTAGGGTTTGGGTTACGGTTTGGGTTAGCATTAAGTTTAGGGTTAGGGTTAGGGTTAGGGTAAGGGTTAGGGTTAGGTTTAGGGTTACGGTTAGGGTTAGGGTTAGGGTTAGGGGTAGGGTTAGAATAAGGGTTAGGGTTAGGGTTAGGGTTAGGTTTAGGGTTTGGGTTAGGGTAAGGGTTAGGGATAGGTTTCGGGTTAGAGGTAGGTTTAGGATTAGTGTAAGGGTAAGGGTAAGGGTTAGGGTTAGGGTTAGGGGTTAGGGTAAGTGTAAGGGTTAGTGTTAGGGTTAGGGTAAGGGTTAGGGTTAGGGTTAGGGTTAGGGTAAGGCTAAGTGTTAGAGTTAGGGTTAGGATTAGGGTAAGGGTTAGGGTTATTTTTAGAGTTAGGGTGAGTCTTAGGGTTTGTGTTAGGGTTAGGTGTTAGGGTTATTGTTAGGGTTAGGGTAAGGGATAGGTTTAGGGTTAGGGTAAGGGTAAGAATTAGGTTTGGGGTAAGGCTAATATTAGAGTTAGGGTTAGGGTAAGTGTTAGGGTTAGGGTTAGCGTTAGGGTAAGTCTAAGGGTTAGATTTAGGGTTAGGGTTAGGGTTAGGGTTAGGCGTTAGGGTTAGGGTTATGGTTATGGTAAGGGTTAGGGTTAGGGTTAGGGTTAGGATAAGGGTTAGAGTTAGGTTTAGGGTAAGGGTTAGGGTTATTGTTAGGGTTAGGGTTAGAGGTAGGGTTAGGGTTAGGGTAAGGGTAAGGGTTAGGGTTAAGATTAAGGTTAGGGTTATGGTTAGAGTTAGGGTAAGGGTGAGGGTTAGGGTTAGGGTTAGGGTAAGGATTAGTGTTAGGGTTAGGGTTAGGGATAGGTTTAGGGTTAGGGTAAGGATTAGGATTAGGGTAAGGGTTAGGGTTAGGGTTAGGGTTAGGTTAAGGGTTAGGGTTAGGGTAAGAATAAGGGTTAGGGTTAGGTTTAGGGTAGGGGTTGGGGTTAGGGTTAGGGTAAGGGTTAGGGTTAGGGTTAGGGTTAGGGTGAGCATCAGGGTACGGGTTAGGTTTAGGGGTTAGGGTCAGGGTAGGGTTAGCGTAAGGGTTAGGGTTAGGGTTAGGGTGAGGGTAAGTGTTAGGGTAAGGGTTAGGGTTAGGGTAAGGGTTAGGGTTAGGTTTAGGGTTAGGGTGAGCATCAGGGTATGGGTTAGGGTTAGGAGTTAGGCTCAGCGTTAGTTTAGGGTTAGGGTTAGGTTTAGGGTTAGGGTTAGTGTTAGGTTTAGGGTTAAGGTTAGGGTTAGCTTTAGGGTACGGGTAAGAGTTAGGGTTAGGGTTAGAGTAAGGGTTAGGGTTAGGGTTAGGGTAAGGCTAAGTATTAGAGTTAGGGTTAGGGTAAGTGTTAGGGTTATGGTTAGCGTTAGGGTAAGTCTAAGGGTTAGAGTTAGGGTTAGGGTTAGGGTTAGGGTTAGGGGTTAGGGTTACGGTTATGGTTATGGTAAGGGTTAGGGTTAGGGTTAATGTTTTGGTTAAGGTTAGGGTTAGGGTTAGGATAAGGGTTAGAGTTAGGTTTAGGGTAAGTGTTAGGGTTATTTTTAGGGTTAGGGTTAGAGGTAGGGTTAGGGTTAGGGTAAGGTAAGGGTTAGGGTTAAGGTCAGGGTTAGGTTAAGGGTTAGGGTTAGGGGTTAGGTTAAGTGTTAGGGTTAGGGTCAGGGTAAAATTAGGGTTAGGGTTAGGTTTAGGGTAAGGGTAAGTGTTATGTTTAGGGTGAGGTAAGGGTAAGCATTTGGGTTAGGGTTAGGGTTGGGGTTAAGGTTAGGGTTAGGTTTTAGGGTAAGGGTAAGGGTTAGGGTTAGGGTTAGGTTTAGGTTTAAGGTTAGAGTTATGGTAAGGGTAAGTGTTAGGGTTAGGGTTAGGGTTAGCGTAAGGTTAGGGTTAAGGTTAGAGTTAGGGTTAAGTTAAGGGTAAGCGTAAGGGTTAGGGTTATTGTTAGTTTTAGAGTTAGGGTTAGGGTTAGGTTTAGGGTAAGGGTTAGGTTTAGGGTTAGGGTTAGGGTAAGGGTATGGGTTAGGGTTAGGGTTAGGGTTAGTTTCAGGGTTAGGGTTAGGGTAAGGGTTATGGTTAGTATTAGTGTTAGTTTTAGGTTTAAGGTTAGGGTTAGGTTTAGGGTTAGGGTTAGGTTTGGGGTTAGGGTTAGGGTAAGAGTAAGGGTTAGGGTTAGGGTTAGGTTTAGGGTAAGGGTTAGGGTTAGGGATAGGGTTAGGTTTGGGGTTAGGGTTATGGTAAGGGTAAGGGTTAGGGTTATGGTTATTGTTAGGTTTAGGGTTCGGGTTAGGGTTAGGGTAAGGGTTAGGGTTAAGGTTAGGGTTAGGGTTAGGGTTAAGGTAAGGGTTAGGGTTAGCGTTTGGGTTAGGGTTAGGGTTAGGGTAAGGATTAGGGTGTGGGTTAGGGTTAGGGTTAGAGTTAAGGCTAGGGTTATGGTAAGGGTAAGTGTGAGGGTTAGGGTTAGGGTTAGGCTTAGGGTTAGGTTTAGGGTAATGGTTAGGGTAAGGGGTTAGGGTTAGGTTTAGGGTAAGATTTAGGGAAAGGGCTTAGGGTTAGGTTTAGGGTTAGTGTAAGGGTTAGAGTTAGGGTTAGTGTTAGGGCAAGGGTAAATATTAGGATTAGGGTTAGGGTTAGCGTTAGGGTTAGGGTAAGGGTAAGGGTTAGGGTTAGGGTTAGGGTTAGGGTTAGAGTAAGGGTAAGGTTTAGGATTAATGTTAGGGTTAGGGTTAGGGTTAGGTTTAGGGTAAGGGTAAGGGTTAGGGTTAGGGTTAGGGTTAGGGTTAAGTTTAGGGTTAGGGTTAGGGTTGGGCTAAGGGTTAGGGTTAGGGTTAGGATAAGGTTTAGGGTTAGGGTTAGGGTTAGATGTAGGGTTAGGGTTAGGGTAAGGGTAAGGGTTAGGGTTAGGGTAAGGGTTATGGTTAGGGGTTAGGTTAGGGTTAGGGTTAGGTTTAGGGTCAGGGTTAGGGTTAGGGTTAGGGTCAAAGTTAGGGTTCGGATTAGGGTTAGGCTAAGGGTTAGCGTTAGGTTTAGAGTAAGGGTTAGGATTATGGTTAGGGTTAGGTTTAGAGGTAGGGTTAGGGTTAGGGTTAGGGTAAGGGTAAGGGTTAGGATTAGGGTTAGGTTTAGGGTAAGGGTTAGGGTTAGGGGTTAGGGTTAGGTTTAGGGTAAGGGTTAGTGTTAGGGTTAGGGTAAAAGTTACTGTTAGGTTTAGGTTTAGGGTTAGGGTTGGGGTAAGTGTTAGGGTTAGGGTTAGGGTTAGGTTAAGGGTAAGCCTTTTGGTTAGGGTTAGGGTTAGGTTTAGTTTTGGGGTTAAGGTTAGGGTTAATGTTAGGGTAAGTGTAAGGATTAGGGTTAAGTTTAGGGTTAGGTTTAGGTTTAAGTTTAGGGTTAGGGTAAGGGTAAGGGTTAGGGTTAGTGTTAGGGTAAAGGTTGGGTTTAGGGTTAGGGTTAGGGGTAATGGTAAGATGTAGGGTTAGGGTAGTGTTAAGGTTAGGTTTAAGGTTAGGGTTAGGGTGAGGGTAAGGGTTAAGGTTAGGGTTAGGGTTATGGTAAGCGTAAGGTTAGGGTTAGGTTTAGGTTTAGATTTAGGGTTAGGGTAAGGGTTAGGGTTAGTGTTAGGTTTAGGGTTAAGGTTAAGGTTAACGTTAGGGTAAGGGTAAGAGTTAGGGTTAGGGTTAGGGGTTAGGGTTAGGGTTAGTGTTTGTTTTAGGGTTAGGGTAACGGTAATGTTTACGGTTAGGGTTAGGGTTAGGGTTAGGGGTTAGGGTAAGTGTAAGGGTTAGTGTTAGGGTTAGGGTAAAGGGTTAGGTTTAGGGTTAGGGTTAGGGTAAGGCTAAGTGTTAGAGTTACGGTTAGGAATAGGGTAAGGGTTAGGGTTATTGTTAGGGTTAGGGTGAGTCTTAGGGTTTGTGTTAGGGTTAGGTGTTAGGGTTATTGTTAGGGTTAGGGTAAGGGATAGGGTTAGGGTTAGGGTAAGGGTTAGAATTAGGTTTGGGGTAAGGCTAACATTAGAGTTAGGGTTAGGGTAAGTGTTAGTGTTAGGGTTAGCGTTAGGATAAGTCTAAGGGTTAGAGTTAGGGTTAGGGTTAGGGTTAGGCGTTAGGGTTAGGGTTATGGTTATGGTAAGGGTTAGGGTTAGGGTTAGGGTTAGGATAAGGGTTAGAGTTAGGTTTAGGGTAAGGGTTAGGGTTATTGTTAGGGTTAGTGTTAGAGGTAGGATTAGGGTTAGGGTAAGGGTAAGGGTTAGGGTTAAGATTAAGGTTAGGGTTAGGGTTAGAGTTAGGGTAACGTTAAGGGTTAGGGTTAGGGTTAGGGTTAGGGTAAGGATAAGTGTTAGGGTTAGGGTTAGGGATAGGTTTAGGGTTAGGGTAAGGATAAGGATTAGGGTAAGGGTTAGGGTTAGGGTTAGGGTTAGGGTTAGGTTAAGGGTTAGGGTTAGCTTAAGAGTAAGGGTTAGGGTTAGGTTTAGGGTAGGGGTTGGGGTTAGGGTTAGGGTAAGGGTTAGGGTTAGGGTTAGGGTTAGGGTGAGCATCAGGGTACGGGTTAGGGTTAGGGGTTAGGGTCAGGGTAGGGTTAGCGTAAGGGTTAGGGTTAGGGTTAGGGTTAGATAAGGGTTAGGGTTCGGGTTAGGTTAAGGGTTAGGTTTAGGGTAAGAGTAAGGTTTAGGGTTAGGTTTAGGGTAGGGGTTAGTGTTAGGGTTAGGGTGAGGGTAAGGGTTAGGGTAAGGGTTAGGGTAAGGGTAAGGGTTAGGGTTAGGTTTAGGGTTAGGTTGAGCATCAGGTTATGGGTTAGGGTTAGGGTTAGGGTAATTGTAAGTGTTAGGGTTAGGTTTAGGGTAGAGGTTAGGGTTAGGGTTAGGGTGAGGGTAAGGGTTAGGGTAAGGGTTAGGGTTAGGGTAAGGGTTAGGGTTAGGTTTAGGTTTAGGGTGAGCATCAGGGTATGGGTTAGGGTTAGGGGTTAGGGTCAGGGTTAGTGTTAGGATAAGGGATAGGGTTAGGGTTAGGGTTAGGTAAGGCTTAGGGTTAGGGTTAGGGTAAGGGTTAGGGTTAGGATTAGGCTTAGGGTAAGGCTAAGGGTTAGAGTTAGTGTTAGTGTTAGGGTAAGAGTTAGGGTTCCGGTTAGGGTTAGGGTTAGGTTTAGGTTTAGGGTTAGGGTAAGGGTAAGGTTAGGGTTAGGGTTAGGGTTAGGTTAAGGGTAAGCCTTTTGGTTAGGGTTAGGGTTAGGTTTAGTTTTGGGGTTAAGGTTAGGGTTAATGTTAGGGTAAGTGTAAGGATTAGGGTTAAGTTTAGGGTTAGGTTTAGGTTTAAGTTTAGGGTTAGGGTAAGGGTAAGGGTTAGGGTTAGTGTTAGGGTAAAGGTTGGGTTTAGGGTTAGGGTTAGGGGTAATGGTAAGATGTAGGGTTAGGGTAGTGTTAAGGTTAGGTTTAAGGTTAGGGTTAGGGTGAGGGTAAGGGTTAAGGTTAGGGTTAGGGTTATGGTAAGCGTAAGGTTAGGGTTAGGTTTAGGTTTAGATTTAGGGTTAGGGTAAGGGTTAGGGTTAGTGTTAGGTTTAGGGTTAAGGTTAAGGTTAACGTTAGGGTAAGGGTAAGAGTTAGGGTTAGGGTTAGGGGTTAGGGTTAGGGTTAGTGTTTGTTTTAGGGTTAGGGTAACGGTAATGTTTACGGTTAGGGTTAGGGTTAGGGTTAGGGGTTAGGGTAAGTGTAAGGGTTAGTGTTAGGGTTAGGGTAAAGGGTTAGGTTTAGGGTTAGGGTTAGGGTAAGGCTAAGTGTTAGAGTTACGGTTAGGAATAGGGTAAGGGTTAGGGTTATTGTTAGGGTTAGGGTGAGTCTTAGGGTTTGTGTTAGGGTTAGGTGTTAGGGTTATTGTTAGGGTTAGGGTAAGGGATAGGGTTAGGGTTAGGGTAAGGGTTAGAATTAGGTTTGGGGTAAGGCTAACATTAGAGTTAGGGTTAGGGTAAGTGTTAGTGTTAGGGTTAGCGTTAGGATAAGTCTAAGGGTTAGAGTTAGGGTTAGGGTTAGGGTTAGGCGTTAGGGTTAGGGTTATGGTTATGGTAAGGGTTAGGGTTAGGGTTAGGGTTAGGATAAGGGTTAGAGTTAGGTTTAGGGTAAGGGTTAGGGTTATTGTTAGGGTTAGTGTTAGAGGTAGGATTAGGGTTAGGGTAAGGGTAAGGGTTAGGGTTAAGATTAAGGTTAGGGTTAGGGTTAGAGTTAGGGTAACGTTAAGGGTTAGGGTTAGGGTTAGGGTTAGGGTAAGGATAAGTGTTAGGGTTAGGGTTAGGGATAGGTTTAGGGTTAGGGTAAGGATAAGGATTAGGGTAAGGGTTAGGGTTAGGGTTAGGGTTAGGGTTAGGTTAAGGGTTAGGGTTAGGTTAAGAGTAAGGGTTAGGGTTAGGTTTAGGGTAGGGGTTGGGGTTAGGGTTAGGGTAAGGGTTAGGGTTAGGGTTAGGGTTAGGGTGAGCATCAGGGTACGGGTTAGGGTTAGGGGTTAGGGTCAGGGTAGGGTTAGCGTAAGGGTTAGGGTTAGGGTTAGGGTTAGATAAGGGTTAGGGTTCGGGTTAGGTTAAGGGTTAGGTTTAGGGTAAGAGTAAGGTTTAGGGTTAGGTTTAGGGTAGGGGTTAGTGTTAGGGTTAGGGTGAGGGTAAGGGTTAGGGTAAGGGTTAGGGTAAGGGTAAGGGTTAGGGTTAGGTTTAGGGTTAGGTTGAGCATCAGGTTATGGGTTAGGGTTAGGGTTAGGGTAATTGTAAGTGTTAGGGTTAGGTTTAGGGTAGAGGTTAGGGTTAGGGTTAGGGTGAGGGTAAGGGTTAGGGTAAGGGTTAGGGTTAGGGTAAGGGTTAGGGTTAGGTTTAGGTTTAGGGTGAGCATCAGGGTATGGGTTAGGGTTAGGGGTTAGGGTCAGGGTTAGTGTTAGGATAAGGGATAGGGTTAGGGTTAGGGTTAGGTAAGGCTTAGGGTTAGGGTTAGGGTAAGGGTTAGGGTTAGGATTAGGCTTAGGGTAAGGCTAAGGGTTAGAGTTAGTGTTAGTGTTAGGGTAAGAGTTAGGGTTCCGGTTAGGGTTAGGGTTAGGTTTAGGTTTAGGGTTAGGGTAAGGGTAAGGTTAGGGTTAGGGTTAGGGTTAGGTTAAGGGTAAGCCTTTTGGTTAGGGTTAGGGTTAGGTTTAGTTTTGGGGTTAAGGTTAGGGTTAATGTTAGGGTAAGTGTAAGGATTAGGGTTAAGTTTAGGGTTAGGTTTAGGTTTAAGTTTAGGGTTAGGGTAAGGGTAAGGGTTAGGGTTAGTGTTAGGGTAAAGGTTGGGTTTAGGGTTAGGGTTAGGGGTAATGGTAAGATGTAGGGTTAGGGTAGTGTTAAGGTTAGGTTTAAGGTTAGGGTTAGGGTGAGGGTAAGGGTTAAGGTTAGGGTTAGGGTTATGGTAAGCGTAAGGTTAGGGTTAGGTTTAGGTTTAGATTTAGGGTTAGGGTAAGGGTTAGGGTTAGTGTTAGGTTTAGGGTTAAGGTTAAGGTTAACGTTAGGGTAAGGGTAAGAGTTAGGGTTAGGGTTAGGGGTTAGGGTTAGGGTTAGTGTTTGTTTTAGGGTTAGGGTAACGGTAATGTTTACGGTTAGGGTTAGGGTTAGGGTTAGGGGTTAGGGTAAGTGTAAGGGTTAGTGTTAGGGTTCGGGTAAAGGGTTAGGTTTAGGGTTAGGTTTAGGGTAAGGCTAAGTGTTAGAGTTACGGTTAGGAATAGGGTAAGGGTTAGGGTTATTGTTAGGGTTAGGGTGAGTCTTAGGGTTTGTGTTAGGGTTAGGTGTTAGGGTTATTGTTAGGGTTAGGGTAAGGGATAGGGTTAGGGTTAGGGTAAGGGTTAGAATTAGGTTTGGGGTAAGGCTAACATTAGAGTTAGGGTTAGGGTAAGTGTTAGTGTTAGGGTTAGCGTTAGGATAAGTCTAAGGGTTAGAGTTAGGGTTAGGGTTAGGGTTAGGCGTTAGGGTTAGGGTTATGGTTATGGTAAGGGTTAGGGTTAGGGTTAGGGTTAGGATAAGGGTTAGAGTTAGGTTTAGGGTAAGGGTTAGGGTTATTGTTAGGGTTAGTGTTAGAGGTAGGATTAGGGTTAGGGTAAGGGTAAGGGTTAGGGTTAAGATTAAGGTTAGGGTTAGGGTTAGAGTTAGGGTAACGTTAAGGGTTAGGGTTAGGGTTAGGGTTAGGGTAAGGATAAGTGTTAGGGTTAGGGTTAGGGATAGGTTTAGGGTTAGGGTAAGGATAAGGATTAGGGTAAGGGTTAGGGTTAGGGTTAGGGTTAGGGTTAGGTTAAGGGTTAGGGTTAGGTTAAGAGTAAGGGTTAGGGTTAGGTTTAGGGTAGGGGTTGGGGTTAGGGTTAGGGTAAGGGTTAGGGTTAGGGTTAGGGTTAGGGTGAGCATCAGGGTACGGGTTAGGGTTAGGGGTTAGGGTCAGGGTAGGGTTAGCGTAAGGGTTAGGGTTAGGGTTAGGGTTAGATAAGGGTTAGGGTTCGGGTTAGGTTAAGGGTTAGGTTTAGGGTAAGAGTAAGGTTTAGGGTTAGGTTTAGGGTAGGGGTTAGTGTTAGGGTTAGGGTGAGGGTAAGGGTTAGGGTAAGGGTTAGGGTAAGGGTAAGGGTTAGGGTTAGGTTTAGGGTTAGGTTGAGCATCAGGTTATGGGTTAGGGTTAGGGTTAGGGTAATTGTAAATGTTAGGGTTAGGTTTAGGGTAGAGGTTAGGGTTAGGGTTAGGGTGAGGGTAAGGGTTAGGGTAAGGGTTAGGGTTAGGGTAAGGGTTAGGGTTAGGTTTAGGTTTAGGGTGAGCATCAGGGTATGGGTTAGGGTTAGGGGTTAGGGTCAGGGTTAGTGTTAGGATAAGGGATAGGGTTAGGGTTAGGGTTAGGTAAGGCTTAGGGTTAGGGTTAGGGTAAGGGTTAGGGTTATGATTAGGCTTAGGGTAAGGCTAAGGGTTAGAGTTAGTGTTAGTGTTAGGGTAAGAGTTAGGGTTCCGGTTAGGGTTAGGGTTAGGTTTAGGTTTAGGGTTAGGGTAAGGGTAAGGTTAGGGTTAGGGTTAGGGTTAGGTTAAGGGTAAGCCTTTTGGTTAGGGTTAGGGTTAGGTTTAGTTTTGGGGTTAAGGTTAGGGTTAATGTTAGGGTAAGTGTAAGGATTAGGGTTAAGTTTAGGGTTAGGTTTAGGTTTAAGTTTAGGGTTAGGGTAAGGGTAAGGGTTAGGGTTAGTGTTAGGGTAAAGGTTGGGTTTAGGGTTAGGGTTAGGGGTAATGGTAAGATGTAGGGTTAGGGTAGTGTTAAGGTTAGGTTTAAGGTTAGGGTTAGGGTGAGGGTAAGGGTTAAGGTTAGGGTTAGGGTTATGGTAAGCGTAAGGTTAGGGTTAGGTTTAGGTTTAGATTTAGGGTTAGGGTAAGGGTTAGGGTTAGTGTTAGGTTTAGGGTTAAGGTTAAGGTTAACGTTAGGGTAAGGGTAAGAGTTAGGGTTAGGGTTAGGGGTTAGGGTTAGGGTTAGTGTTTGTTTTAGGGTTAGGGTAACGGTAATGTTTACGGTTAGGGTTAGGGTTAGGGTTAGGGGTTAGGGTAAGTGTAAGGGTTAGTGTTAGGGTTAGGGTAAAGGGTTAGGTTTAGGGTTAGGGTTAGGGTAAGGCTAAGTGTTAGAGTTACGGTTAGGAATAGGGTAAGGGTTAGGGTTATTGTTAGGGTTAGGGTGAGTCTTAGGGTTTGTGTTAGGGTTAGGTGTTAGGGTTATTGTTAGGGTTAGGGTAAGGGATAGGGTTAGGGTTAGGGTAAGGGTTAGAATTAGGTTTGGGGTAAGGCTAACATTAGAGTTAGGGTTAGGGTAAGTGTTAGTGTTAGGGTTAGCGTTAGGATAAGTCTAAGGGTTAGAGTTAGGGTTAGGGTTAGGGTTAGGCGTTAGGGTTAGGGTTATGGTTATGGTAAGGGTTAGGGTTAGGGTTAGGGTTAGGATAAGGGTTAGAGTTAGGTTTAGGGTAAGGGTTAGGGTTATTGTTAGGGTTAGTGTTAGAGGTAGGATTAGGGTTAGGGTAAGGGTAAGGGTTAGGGTTAAGATTAAGGTTAGGGTTAGGGTTAGAGTTAGGGTAACGTTAAGGGTTAGGGTTAGGGTTAGGGTTAGGGTAAGGATAAGTGTTAGGGTTAGGGTTAGGGATAGGTTTAGGGTTAGGGTAAGGATAAGGATTAGGGTAAGGGTTAGGGTTAGGGTTAGGGTTAGGGTTAGGTTAAGGGTTAGGGTTAGGTTAAGAGTAAGGGTTAGGGTTAGGTTTAGGGTAGGGGTTGGGGTTAGGGTTAGGGTAAGGGTTAGGGTTAGGGTTAGGGTTAGGGTGAGCATCAGGGTACGGGTTAGGGTTAGGGGTTAGGGTCAGGGTAGGGTTAGCGTAAGGGTTAGGGTTAGGGTTAGGGTTAGATAAGGGTTAGGGTTCGGGTTAGGTTAAGGGTTAGGTTTAGGGTAAGAGTAAGGTTTAGGGTTAGGTTTAGGGTAGGGGTTAGTGTTAGGGTTAGGGTGAGGGTAAGGGTTAGGGTAAGGGTTAGGGTAAGGGTAAGGGTTAGGGTTAGGTTTAGGGTTAGGTTGAGCATCAGGTTATGGGTTAGGGTTAGGGTTAGGGTAATTGTAAGTGTTAGGGTTAGGTTTAGGGTAGAGGTTAGGGTTAGGGTTAGGGTGAGGGTAAGGGTTAGGGTAAGGGTTAGGGTTAGGGTAAGGGTTAGGGTTAGGTTTAGGTTTAGGGTGAGCATCAGGGTATGGGTTAGGGTTAGGGGTTAGGGTCAGGGTTAGTGTTAGGATAAGGGATAGGGTTAGGGTTAGGGTTAGGTAAGGCTTAGGGTTAGGGTTAGGGTAAGGGTTAGGGTTAGGATTAGGCTTAGGGTAAGGCTAAGGGTTAGAGTTAGTGTTAGTGTTAGGGTAAGAGTTAGGGTTCCGGTTAGGGTTAGGGTTAGGTTTAGGTTTAGGGTTAGGGTAAGGGTAAGGTTAGGGTTAGGGTTAGGGTTAGGTTAAGGGTAAGCCTTTTGGTTAGGGTTAGGGTTAGGTTTAGTTTTGGGGTTAAGGTTAGGGTTAATGTTAGGGTAAGTGTAAGGATTAGGGTTAAGTTTAGGGTTAGGTTTAGGTTTAAGTTTAGGGTTAGGGTAAGGGTAAGGGTTAGGGTTAGTGTTAGGGTAAAGGTTGGGTTTAGGGTTAGGGTTAGGGGTAATGGTAAGATGTAGGGTTAGGGTAGTGTTAAGGTTAGGTTTAAGGTTAGGGTTAGGGTGAGGGTAAGGGTTAAGGTTAGGGTTAGGGTTATGGTAAGCGTAAGGTTAGGGTTAGGTTTAGGTTTAGATTTAGGGTTAGGGTAAGGGTTAGGGTTAGTGTTAGGTTTAGGGTTAAGGTTAAGGTTAACGTTAGGGTAAGGGTAAGAGTTAGGGTTAGGGTTAGGGGTTAGGGTTAGGGTTAGTGTTTGTTTTAGGGTTAGGGTAACGGTAATGTTTACGGTTAGGGTTAGGGTTAGGGTTAGGGGTTAGGGTAAGTGTAAGGGTTAGTGTTAGGGTTCGGGTAAAGGGTTAGGTTTAGGGTTAGGGTTAGGGTAAGGCTAAGTGTTAGAGTTACGGTTAGGAATAGGGTAAGGGTTAGGGTTATTGTTAGGGTTAGGGTGAGTCTTAGGGTTTGTGTTAGGGTTAGGTGTTAGGGTTATTGTTAGGGTTAGGGTAAGGGATAGGGTTAGGGTTAGGGTAAGGGTTAGAATTAGGTTTGGGGTAAGGCTAACATTAGAGTTAGGGTTAGGGTAAGTGTTAGTGTTAGGGTTAGCGTTAGGATAAGTCTAAGGGTTAGAGTTAGGGTTAGGGTTAGGGTTAGGCGTTAGGGTTAGGGTTATGGTTATGGTAAGGGTTAGGGTTAGGGTTAGGGTTAGGATAAGGGTTAGAGTTAGGTTTAGGGTAAGGGTTAGGGTTATTGTTAGGGTTAGTGTTAGAGGTAGGATTAGGGTTAGGGTAAGGGTAAGGGTTAGGGTTAAGATTAAGGTTAGGGTTAGGGTTAGAGTTAGGGTAACGTTAAGGGTTAGGGTTAGGGTTAGGGTTAGGGTAAGGATAAGTGTTAGGGTTAGGGTTAGGGATAGGTTTAGGGTTAGGGTAAGGATAAGGATTAGGGTAAGGGTTAGGGTTAGGGTTAGGGTTAGGGTTAGGTTAAGGGTTAGGGTTAGGTTAAGAGTAAGGGTTAGGGTTAGGTTTAGGGTAGGGGTTGGGGTTAGGGTTAGGGTAAGGGTTAGGGTTAGGGTTAGGGTTAGGGTGAGCATCAGGGTACGGGTTAGGGTTAGGGGTTAGGGTCAGGGTAGGGTTAGCGTAAGGGTTAGGGTTAGGGTTAGGGTTAGGGTTAGATAAGGGTTAGGGTTCGGGTTAGGTTAAGGGTTAGGTTTAGGGTAAGAGTAAGGTTTAGGGTTAGGTTTAGGGTAGGGGTTAGTGTTAGGGTTAGGGTGAGGGTAAGGGTTAGGGTAAGGGTTAGGGTAAGGGTAAGGGTTAGGGTTAGGTTTAGGGTTAGGTTGAGCATCAGGTTATGGGTTAGGGTTAGGGTTAGGGTAATTGTAAGTGTTAGGGTTAGGTTTAGGGTAGAGGTTAGGGTTAGGGTTAGGGTGAGGGTAAGGGTTAGGGTAAGGGTTAGGGTTAGGGTAAGGGTTAGGGTTAGGTTTAGGTTTAGGGTGAGCATCAGGGTATGGGTTAGGGTTAGGGGTTAGGGTCAGGGTTAGTGTTAGGATAAGGGATAGGGTTAGGGTTAGGGTTAGGTAAGGCTTAGGGTTAGGGTTAGGGTAAGGGTTAGGGTTAGGATTAGGCTTAGGGTAAGGCTAAGGGTTAGAGTTAGTGTTAGTGTTAGGGTAAGAGTTAGGGTTCCGGTTAGGGTTAGGGTTAGGTTTAGGTTTAGGGTTAGGGTAAGGGTAAGGTTAGGGTTAGGGTTAGGGTTAGGTTAAGGGTAAGCCTTTTGGTTAGGGTTAGGGTTAGGTTTAGTTTTGGGGTTAAGGTTAGGGTTAATGTTAGGGTAAGTGTAAGGATTAGGGTTAAGTTTAGGGTTAGGTTTAGGTTTAAGTTTAGGGTTAGGGTAAGGGTAAGGGTTAGGGTTAGTGTTAGGGTAAAGGTTGGGTTTAGGGTTAGGGTTAGGGGTAATGGTAAGATGTAGGGTTAGGGTAGTGTTAAGGTTAGGTTTAAGGTTAGGGTTAGGGTGAGGGTAAGGGTTAAGGTTAGGGTTAGGGTTATGGTAAGCGTAAGGTTAGGGTTAGGTTTAGGTTTAGATTTAGGGTTAGGGTAAGGGTTAGGGTTAGTGTTAGGTTTAGGGTTAAGGTTAAGGTTAACGTTAGGGTA
The DNA here is from genome assembly GCA_024803745.1 of Megascapheus bottae. NCBI lineage: Eukaryota > Metazoa > Chordata > Mammalia > Rodentia > Geomyidae > Megascapheus > Megascapheus bottae. The sequence continues at coordinate 1,267,957 of JANJXV010000263.1, forward strand.
AGGGTAAGAGTTAGGGTTAGGGTTAGGGGTTAGGGTTAGGGTTAGTGTTTGTTTTAGGGTTAGGGTAACGGTAATGTTTACGGTTAGGGTTAGGGTTAGGGTTAGGGGTTAGGGTAAGTGTAAGGGTTAGTGTTAGGGTTCGGGTAAAGGGTTAGGTTTAGGGTTAGGTTTAGGGTAAGGCTAAGTGTTAGAGTTACGGTTAGGAATAGGGTAAGGGTTAGGGTTATTGTTAGGGTTAGGGTGAGTCTTAGGGTTTGTGTTAGGGTTAGGTGTTAGGGTTATTGTTAGGGTTAGGGTAAGGGATAGGGTTAGGGTTAGGGTAAGGGTTAGAATTAGGTTTGGGGTAAGGCTAACATTAGAGTTAGGGTTAGGGTAAGTGTTAGTGTTAGGGTTAGCGTTAGGATAAGTCTAAGGGTTAGAGTTAGGGTTAGGGTTAGGGTTAGGCGTTAGGGTTAGGGTTATGGTTATGGTAAGGGTTAGGGTTAGGGTTAGGGTTAGGATAAGGGTTAGAGTTAGGTTTAGGGTAAGGGTTAGGGTTATTGTTAGGGTTAGTGTTAGAGGTAGGATTAGGGTTAGGGTAAGGGTAAGGGTTAGGGTTAAGATTAAGGTTAGGGTTAGGGTTAGAGTTAGGGTAACGTTAAGGGTTAGGGTTAGGGTTAGGGTTAGGGTAAGGATAAGTGTTAGGGTTAGGGTTAGGGATAGGTTTAGGGTTAGGGTAAGGATAAGGATTAGGGTAAGGGTTAGGGTTAGGGTTAGGGTTAGGGTTAGGTTAAGGGTTAGGGTTAGCTTAAGAGTAAGGGTTAGGGTTAGGTTTAGGGTAGGGGTTGGGGTTAGGGTTAGGGTAAGGGTTAGGGTTAGGGTTAGGGTTAGGGTGAGCATCAGGGTACGGGTTAGGGTTAGGGGTTAGGGTCAGGGTAGGGTTAGCGTAAGGGTTAGGGTTAGGGTTAGGGTTAGATAAGGGTTAGGGTTCGGGTTAGGTTAAGGGTTAGGTTTAGGGTAAGAGTAAGGTTTAGGGTTAGGTTTAGGGTAGGGGTTAGTGTTAGGGTTAGGGTGAGGGTAAGGGTTAGGGTAAGGGTTAGGGTAAGGGTAAGGGTTAGGGTTAGGTTTAGGGTTAGGTTGAGCATCAGGTTATGGGTTAGGGTTAGGGTTAGGGTAATTGTAAGTGTTAGGGTTAGGTTTAGGGTAGAGGTTAGGGTTAGGGTTAGGGTGAGGGTAAGGGTTAGGGTAAGGGTTAGGGTTAGGGTAAGGGTTAGGGTTAGGTTTAGGTTTAGGGTGAGCATCAGGGTATGGGTTAGGGTTAGGGGTTAGGGTCAGGGTTAGTGTTAGGATAAGGGATAGGGTTAGGGTTAGGGTTAGGTAAGGCTTAGGGTTAGGGTTAGGGTAAGGGTTAGGGTTAGGATTAGGCTTAGGGTAAGGCTAAGGGTTAGAGTTAGTGTTAGTGTTAGGGTAAGAGTTAGGGTTCCGGTTAGGGTTAGGGTTAGGTTTAGGTTTAGGGTTAGGGTAAGGGTAAGGTTAGGGTTAGGGTTAGGGTTAGGTTAAGGGTAAGCCTTTTGGTTAGGGTTAGGGTTAGGTTTAGTTTTGGGGTTAAGGTTAGGGTTAATGTTAGGGTAAGTGTAAGGATTAGGGTTAAGTTTAGGGTTAGGTTTAGGTTTAAGTTTAGGGTTAGGGTAAGGGTAAGGGTTAGGGTTAGTGTTAGGGTAAAGGTTGGGTTTAGGGTTAGGGTTAGGGGTAATGGTAAGATGTAGGGTTAGGGTAGTGTTAAGGTTAGGTTTAAGGTTAGGGTTAGGGTGAGGGTAAGGGTTAAGGTTAGGGTTAGGGTTATGGTAAGCGTAAGGTTAGGGTTAGGTTTAGGTTTAGATTTAGGGTTAGGGTAAGGGTTAGGGTTAGTGTTAGGTTTAGGGTTAAGGTTAAGGTTAACGTTAGGGTAAGGGTAAGAGTTAGGGTTAGGGTTAGGGGTTAGGGTTAGGGTTAGTGTTTGTTTTAGGGTTAGGGTAACGGTAATGTTTACGGTTAGGGTTAGGGTTAGGGTTAGGGGTTAGGGTAAGTGTAAGGGTTAGTGTTAGGGTTAGGGTAAAGGGTTAGGTTTAGGGTTAGGGTTAGGGTAAGGCTAAGTGTTAGAGTTACGGTTAGGAATAGGGTAAGGGTTAGGGTTATTGTTAGGGTTAGGGTGAGTCTTAGGGTTTGTGTTAGGGTTAGGTGTTAGGGTTATTGTTAGGGTTAGGGTAAGGGATAGGGTTAGGGTTAGGGTAAGGGTTAGAATTAGGTTTGGGGTAAGGCTAACATTAGAGTTAGGGTTAGGGTAAGTGTTAGTGTTAGGGTTAGCGTTAGGATAAGTCTAAGGGTTAGAGTTAGGGTTAGGGTTAGGGTTAGGCGTTAGGGTTAGGGTTATGGTTATGGTAAGGGTTAGGGTTAGGGTTAGGGTTAGGATAAGGGTTAGAGTTAGGTTTAGGGTAAGGGTTAGGGTTATTGTTAGGGTTAGTGTTAGAGGTAGGATTAGGGTTAGGGTAAGGGTAAGGGTTAGGGTTAAGATTAAGGTTAGGGTTAGGGTTAGAGTTAGGGTAACGTTAAGGGTTAGGGTTAGGGTTAGGGTTAGGGTAAGGATAAGTGTTAGGGTTAGGGTTAGGGATAGGTTTAGGGTTAGGGTAAGGATAAGGATTAGGGTAAGGGTTAGGGTTAGGGTTAGGGTTAGGGTTAGGTTAAGGGTTAGGGTTAGGTTAAGAGTAAGGGTTAGGGTTAGGTTTAGGGTAGGGGTTGGGGTTAGGGTTAGGGTAAGGGTTAGGGTTAGGGTTAGGGTTAGGGTGAGCATCAGGGTACGGGTTAGGGTTAGGGGTTAGGGTCAGGGTAGGGTTAGCGTAAGGGTTAGGGTTAGGGTTAGGGTTAGATAAGGGTTAGGGTTCGGGTTAGGTTAAGGGTTAGGTTTAGGGTAAGAGTAAGGTTTAGGGTTAGGTTTAGGGTAGGGGTTAGTGTTAGGGTTAGGGTGAGGGTAAGGGTTAGGGTAAGGGTTAGGGTAAGGGTAAGGGTTAGGGTTAGGTTTAGGGTTAGGTTGAGCATCAGGTTATGGGTTAGGGTTAGGGTTAGGGTAATTGTAAGTGTTAGGGTTAGGTTTAGGGTAGAGGTTAGGGTTAGGGTTAGGGTGAGGGTAAGGGTTAGGGTAAGGGTTAGGGTTAGGGTAAGGGTTAGGGTTAGGTTTAGGTTTAGGGTGAGCATCAGGGTATGGGTTAGGGTTAGGGGTTAGGGTCAGGGTTAGTGATAGGATAAGGGATAGGGTTAGGGTTAGGGTTAGGTAAGGCTTAGGGTTAGGGTTAGGGTAAGGGTTAGGGTTAGGATTAGGCTTAGGGTAAGGCTAAGGGTTAGAGTTAGTGTTAGTGTTAGGGTAAGAGTTAGGGTTCCGGTTAGGGTTAGGGTTAGGTTTAGGTTTAGGGTTAGGGTAAGGGTAAGGTTAGGGTTAGGGTTAGGGTTAAGGTTGGGGTTAGGGTTATGGTTAGGCTAAGGGTTAGGGTTAGGGTTAGGTTAAGGGTTAGGTTTAGTGTTAGGGTTAGGGTTAGATGTAGGGTTAGGTTTAGGGTTAGGGTTAGGGTTAGGGTAAGGGATAGGGCTGGGTTTGGGGTTAGGGTTAGGGTAAGAATAAGGGTTAGGGTTAGGGCTAGGGTTAGGTTAAGCGTTAGGGTTAGTGTGAGGGTTAGGGTTAGGGTTAGGGTTAGATGTAGGGTTACGGTTAAGGTAAGGGGAAGGGTTAGGGTTAGGGTTAGTGTTAGGGTTAGGGTAAGGGTTATGGTTAGGGGTTAGGTTAGGGTTAGGTTTAGGTTTAGGGTAATGGTTAGGGTTAGGATTAGGGTAAAATTTAGGGTTAGGGTAGGTTTAGAGTTAGGGTAAGTGTTAGGGTTAGGGTTAGGGTTAGGTTTAAGGTTAGAGTTAGGGTAAGGGTTAGGGTTAGGCTTAAGGTTAGGGTTAGCATAAAGTTTAGGGTTAGGGTTAGGGTTAAGGTTAGGGTAAGGGTAAGGATTAGGGTTTGGGTTAGGGTTAGGTTTAGGGTTACGATTACGGTTAGGGTTAGGGTTAGGGTAAGGGTAAGGGTTAGGGTTAGGGTTAGGATTAGGGTTAGGGTTGGGTAAGTGTTAGGGTTAGGGTTAGGTTTAGACATAGGATTAGGGTTAGGGTAAGGGTTAGGGTTATGGTTTGGGTAAATGTTAGGGTTAGGGTAAGGGTTAGGGTGAGGGTTAGGGTAAGGGTTGGGGTTAGGGTTAGGGTTAGGGTTAGGGTAAGGATAAGGGTTACGATTAGGGTTAGGGTAAGTGTAATGGTTAGGGTTAGTGTTAGGGTTAAGTTTAGGGTTAGGGTTAGGGTTAGGGTTAGGATTAGGGTTAGGTTTAGGTATACGGTTAGGCTTAGGATAAGGGTAAGGGTTAGGGTTAGGGTTAGAATTAAGGTTAGGGTTAGGGTTAGAGTTAGGGTAAGGGTAAGGGTTAGGGTTAGGGTTAGGGTTAGGGTAAGGATTAGTGTTAGGGTTAGGGTTAGGGATAGGTTTAGGGTTAGGGTAAGGATTAGGATTAGGGTAAGTGTTAGGGTTAGGGTTAGGGTTAGGTTTAGGGTTAGGTTAAGGGTTAGGGTTGGGTAAGAGTAAGGGTTAGGGTTAGTTTTATGGTAGGGTTTGGGGTTAGGGTTAGGGTAAGGGTTAGGTTAGGGTTAGGGTTAGGGTGAGCATCAGGGTACGGGTTAGGGTTAGGGGTTAGGGTCAGGGTAGGGTTAGCGTAAGGATTAGGGTTAGGGTTAGGGTTAGGTAAGGGTTAGGGTTAGGGTAAGAGTAAGGGTTAAGGTTAGGTTTAAAGTAGGGGTTAGGGTTAGGGTTAGGGTGAGGGTAAGGGTTAGGGTAAGGGTTAGGGTTAGGGTTAGGGTTAGGGTTATTGTTAGGGTTAGGGTAAGGGATAGGGTTAGGGTTAGGGTAAGGTTTAGAGTTAGGATTGGGGTAAGGCTAAGTATTAGAGTTAGGGTTAGGGTAAGTGTTAGGGTTAGGGTTAGCGTTAGGGTAAGTCTAAGGGTTAGAGTTAGGGTTAGGGTTAGGGTTAGGGTTAGGCGTTAGGGTTAGGGTTATGGTTATGGTAAGGGTTAGGGTTAGGGTTAGGCTTTTGGTTAAGGTTAGGGTTAGGGTTAGGGTAAGGGTAAGGTTTAGGGTTAAGGTCAGGGTTAGGGTAAGCGTTAGGGCTAGGGGTTAGGGTTTCGGTTAGGGTTAGGGTTAGGTTAACGGTTAGGATTAGGGTTAGGGTAAAATTAGGGTTAGGGTTAGGTTTAGGGTAAGGGTAACTGTTAGGTTTAGGGTTAGGGTAAGGGTAAGCGTTAGGGTTAGGGTTAGGGTTGGGGTTAAGGTTAGGGTTAGGTTTTAGTGTAAGGGTAAGGGTTAGGGATAGGATTAGGTTTAGTTTTAAGGTTAGAGTTATGGTAAGGGTAAGGTTTAGGGTTAGGGTTAGGGTTAGCGTAAGTTTAGGGTTAAGGTTAGAGTTAGGGTTAAGTTAAGGGTAAGCGTAAGGGTGAGGGTTAGGGTTAGTTTTAGAGTTAGGGTTAGGGTTCGGTTTAGGGTAAGGGTAGGGTTAGGGTTAGGTTTAGGGTAAGGGTATGGGTTAGGGTTAGGGTTAGTTTCAGGGTTAGGGTTAGGGTAAGGGTTATGGTTAGTGTTAGTGTTAGTTTTAGGTTTAAGGTTAGGGTTAGGGTTAGGGTTAGGGTTAGGTTTGGGGTTAGGGTTAGGGTAAGAGTAAGGGTTAGGGTTAGGGTTAGGGTAAGGGTTAGGTTTAGGGTTAGGGATAGGGTTAGGTTTGGGGTTAGAGTTATGGTAAGGGTAAGGGTTAGGGTTATGGTTATTGTTAGGTTTAGGGTTAGGGTTAGGGTTAGGGTAAGGGTAAGGGTTAGGGTTAAGGTTAAGGTTAGGGTTAGGTTTAGGGTTAGGGTAAGGATTAGAGTTAGGGTAAGGGTTAGGTTTAGGGTAAGGGTAAGTGTTAGGGTTAGGGTTAGGGTAAGGGATAGGGCTCGGTTTGGGGTTAGGGTTAGGGTAAGAATAAGGGTTAGGGTTAGGGTTAGGGTTAGGTTAAGCGTTACAGTTAGTGTGAGGGTTAGGATTAGGGTTAGGTTTAGATGTAGGGTTACGGTTAAGGTAATGGTTAGGGTTAGGATTAGGGTAAAAGTTAGGGTTAGGGTAGGTTTAGGGTAGGGTAAGGGTTAGGGTTAGGGTTAGGGTTAGGTTTAAGGTTAGAGTTAGGGTAAGGGTAAGGGTTAGGGTTAAGGTTAGGGTTAGTGTAAAGTTTAGGGTTAGTGTTAGGGTTAAGGTTAGGGTACGGTAAGGTTTAGGGTTAGGGTTAGGGTTAGGGTTAGGGTTACGATTATGGTTAGGGTTAGGGTTAGAGTAAGGGTAAGGATTAGGGTTAGGGTTAGGGTTAGGATTAGGGTTAGGGTTGGGTAAGTGTTAGGGTTAGGATTAGGTTTAGACATAGGTTTAGGGGTAGGGTAAGGGTAAGGGTTAGGGTTAGGGTTAGGATTAGGGTTAGGGTAAAGATTAGTGTTAGGGTTATGGTTAGGGATAGGTTGAGGGTTAGGGTAAGAGTTAGGGTTAGGGTTAGGGTTAGGGTTAGGGTAAGGATAAGGGTTAGGTTTAGGGTTAGGGTTAGGGTAAGTGTTAATGTTAGTATTAGGGTTAAGTTTAGGGTTAGGGTTAGGGTTAGGGTTAGGGTTAGGATTAGGGTTAGGTTTAGGTATACGGTTAGGCTTAGGGTAAGGGTAAGGGTTTGGGTTAGGGTTAGAGTTAGGGTAAGGGTAAGGGTTAGGGTTAGGGTTAGGGTTATGGTAAGGATTAGTGTTAGGTTTAGGGTTAGGGATAGGTTTAGGGTTAGGGTAAGGATTAGGATTAGGGTAAGTGTTAGGGTTAGGGTTAGGGTTAGGGTTAGGTTAAGGGTTAGGTTTAGGGTAAGAGTAAGGGTTAGGTTTAGGTTTAGGGTAGGGTTTGGGGTTAGGGTTAGGGTAATGGTTAGGGTTAGGGTTAGGGTTAGGGTGAGCATCAGAGTACGGGTTAGGGTTATGGGTTAGGGTCAGGGTAGGGTTAGCGTAAGGGTTTGGTTTAGGGTTAGGGTTAGGTAAGGGTTAGGGTTAGGGTTAGGGTAAGGGTTAGGGTAAGAGTAAGGGTTAGGGTTAGGTTTCGGGTAGGGGTTAGGGTTAGGGTTAGTTTGAGGGTAAGGGTTAGGGTAAGGGTTAGGGTTAGGGTAAGGGTTAGGTTAGGTTTAGGGTTAGGGTGAGCATCAGGGTATTGGTTAGGGTTAGGGGTTAGGGTTAGGGTTAGGTAAGGGTTAGGGTTAGGCTTAGGGTAAGGGTTAGGGTTAGGATTAGGGTTAGGTTAAGGCTAAGGGTTAGAGTTAGTGTTAGTGTTAGGGTAAGGGTTAGGGTTCAGGTTAGGGTTAGGTTTAGGTTTAGGGTTATGGTAAGGGTAAGGTCAGGGTTAGCGTTAGGGTTAAGGTTAGGGTTAAGGTTAGGGTTACGCTAAGGGTTAGGGTTAGCGTTAGGTTAAGGGTTTGGGTTAGGGTTATGGTTAGGGTTAGTTGTAGGGTTAGTGTTAGGGTTAGGGTTAGGGTTAGGGTAAGGGTAAGTGTTAGGGTTAGGGTTAGGGTAAGGGATAGGGTTGGATTTGGAGTTAGGGTTAGGGTAAGAGTAAGGGTTACGGTTAGGGTTAGGGTTAGGGTTAGGGTAAGGGTTAGGGTTAGGGTTAGGTTAAGCGTTAGGTTTAGGGTGAGGGTTAGGGTTAGGGTTAGGGTTAGATGTAGGGTTAGGGTTAGGGCAAGGGTAAGGGTTAGGTTTAGGGTTAGTGTTAGGGTTAGGGTAAGGTTATGGTTAGGGGATAGGTTAGGGTTAGGTTTAGTTTAGGGTAAGGGTTAGGGTTAGGATTAGGGTAAAAGTTAGGGTTAGGGCAGGTTTAGGGATAGGGTAAGGGTTAGGGTTAGGGTTAGGGTTAGGGTTAGGTTTAAGGTTAGATTTAGGGTAAGGGTAAGGGTTAGGGTTAGGGTTAGGGTTAGCGTAAAGTTTAGGGTTAGGTTTAGGGTTAAGGTTAGGGTAAGGGTAAGGGTTAGGGTTAGGGATAGGGTTAGGTTTAGGGTTATGATTATGGTTAGGGTTAGGGTTAGGATAAGGGTTAGGTTTAGGGTTAGGGTTAGGGTTAGGATTAGGGTTAGGGTTAGGGTAAGGGTTAGGGTTGGGTTAGAGTTAGGTTTAGATGTAGGTTTAGGGTTAGGGTTAGGGTAAGGGTTAGGGTTAGGGTTAGGGTTAGGGTAAAGGTTAGGGTTAGGGTAAGGGTTAGGGTTAGGGTTAGGATAAGGGTTAGTGTTAGGATTAGGGTTAGGGTTAGGGTTAGGGTAAGGAAAAGGTTTAGGTTTAGCGTTAGGGTAAGGATTAGGATTAGGGTAAGTGTTAGGGTTAGGATTAGGTTTAGGTTAAGGGTTAGGGTTAGGGTAAGAGTAAGGGTTATGGTTAGTTTTAGGGTAGGGTTTGGGGTTAGGGTTAGGGTAATTGTTAGGGTTAGGGTTAGGGTTAGGGTGAGCATCAGGGTACGTGTTAGGGTTAGGGGTTAGGGTCAGGGTAGGGTTAGCGTAAGGATTAGTGTTAGGGTTAGGGTTAGGTAAGGGTTAGGTTTAGGGTTAGGGTAAGGGTTAGGGTTAGGGTAAGAGTAAGGGTTAGGGTTAGGTTTAAAGTAGGGGTTAGGGTTAGGGTTAGGGTGAGGGTAAGGGTTAGGGTAAGGGTAAGGGTTAGGGTTAGGGTTAGGGTTATTGTTAGGGTTAGGGTAAGGGATAGGGTTAGGGTTAGGGTAAGGTTTAGAATTAGGATTGGGGTAAGGCTAAGTATTAGAGTTAGGGTTAGGGTAAGTGTTAGGGTTAGGGTTAGGGTTAGGGTAAGTCTAAGGGTTAGAGTTAGGGTTAGGGTTAGGGTTAGGGTTAGGGTTACTTATAGGGTTCGGGTTAGGGTAAGCGTAAGGGTTAGGGTTAGGGTTAGGTTTAGGGTTAGACTAAGGGTAAGTGTTAGGGTTAGGGTTAGGGTAAGGGTTAGGGTTAGGGTTAGGGTAGGGTTTAGGGTAAGGGTAAGTGTTAGGGTTAGGTTGAGTATAAGGGTAAGGATTAGGGTTAGGATTAGGGTTAGGGTTAGAGGTTAGGGTTAGGGTTAGGGTTAGGGTGAGGGTTAGGTTTAGGGTTAGGGTTAGGATAAGGGTAAGGGTTAGGTTTAGGGTTAGGGTTAGGATAAGTGTTAGGGTTAGGGTTAGGGTAAGGGTAAGGGTTAGGGTTAGAATTAGGGTTAGTGTTAGGGTAATGGTTAGGGTTAGGATTAGGGTTAGGTTTAGGGTTAGGGTAAGGGTAAGGGTTAGGGTTAGAATTAGGGTTAGTGTTAGGGTAATGGTTAGGGTTAGGATTAGGGTTAGGTTTAGGGTTAGGGATAGGGTAAGGGTAAGGTTAGGGTTAGGGTTAGAGTTAGGGTTGGGGTTAAGGTTAGGTTTAGGTTTAGGGTACGTTTAAGGATTACAGTTAGGGGTTAGGCTTAGGGTTATGCTTAGGGTTAGGCTTAGGGTTACGTTTAGGTTTAGGGTTAGGGTTAGGGTTAGGGTTAGGGTAAGGTTATGTGTTAGGGTTAGGTTTAGGGTTAGGGTTAGGGTTAGGATTAGGGTCAGGGTTAGAGTTAGGGTTAGGGTTAGGGTAAGTGTAAGGGTTAGGGTTAGGGTTAGGTTTACGGTTAGGGTAAGGGTAAGGGTTAGGTTTAGGGTTAGGGTTAGGTTTAGGGTTACAGTTAGGGTTAGGATAAATGTTAGAGTTAAGGTTAGGTTAAGGGTTAGGGTAAGGGTTAGGGTTAGGGTTAGGTTAAGTGTTAGGGTTAGGATTAGGGTTAGGTTTAGGGTTGGCGTTAAGGTTAGGGTTAGGGTTAGGGTAAGGATAAGGGTTTGTTAGGTTTAGGGTTAGGGTTAAGGTTAGGGTTAGGGTTAGGCTTAGGGTTAGGATTAGGGTTACGGTTAGGGTAAGGGTTAGGGTTAGGGTTAGGGTTAGGGTTTGGCTTAGTGTTAGGGTAAGGGTAAGAGTTAGGGTTAGAATTAGGGTTAGGGTTAAGGTTGAGGTTAGGGTTAGGTTTAGGATTAGGTTTAGGGTTAGGATTAGGGCTAGGGTTAGGGTAAGTGTTAGGGTTAGAGTTAGAGTTAGGCTTAGTCTAAGTGTTAGAGTAAGGGTAAGGGTTAGGTTTAGGGTTAGGGTTAGGGTTAAGTTTGAAGTTAGGGTTAGGGTTAGGGTTAGGTTAAGGGTTAGGGTTAGGGTTAGGGGAAGTTTTTGGGTTAGGGTTAGAGTTAGGGTTAGGGTTAGGGTAAGGGCAAGGATTAGGGTTAGGGTTAAGGTTAGGGTTAGGGTTAGGGTTAGGTTTAGGGTTAGGGTTAGGATTAGGGTTAGGGTACGGGTAAGGGTTAGGGTTAGGGTTAGGGTTAAGGTTAGGGTTAGAATTAGGGTTAGGGTAAGGGTAAGGGTTAGGGTTAGGGTTAGGGCTAGGTTTAGGGTTAGGGTAAGGGTAAGGGTTATGGTTAGGGTTAGGGTTAGGGTAAGGGTTAGGGTTAGGGTTAGGGTTAGGTTTAGGTTAAGGGTAAGGATTAGGGTTAGGTTTAGGGTTAGGGTTAGAGGTTAGGGTTAGGGTTAGGGTGAGGGTTAGGTTTATCGTTAGGGTTTGGGTATGTGTAAGGTTTAGTGTTAGGTTTAGGGTTAGGGTTAGTGTTAGGTTTAGGGTTAGGGTTAGGGTAAGGGTAAGGGTTAGCGTTAGGGTTAGGGTTAATTTTAGGGTTAGGGTTAGGGTTAGGGTTAAGGTTAGGGTGAGGGTTAGGTTTAGGGTTAGGGTAAGGGTTAGGGTTAAGAGAGGGGTTAGGTTTAGGGTTAGGGTTAGGGTTAGAGTTAGGTTTAGGGTTAGGGTTAGGGGTTAGGTTTAGGGTTACGGTTAGTGTAAGGTTGAGGGTTAGGGTTAGGGTGAGTTTAAGGTTTAGGGTTAGGGTTAGGGTAAGGGCAAGTGTTAGGGTTAGGGTTAGGGTTAAGATTAGGGATAGGGTTAGGTTGAGGGTTAGGATTAGGTTTAGGGTTAGGGTTAGGATTAGGGTAAGGTTATGTGTTAGGGTTAGCTTAGGGTTAGGGTTACGGTTAGGGTAAGTGTTAGGCTTAGGGTTAGGGTTACGGTTAGGGTTAGGGTAAGGGTACGGATTAGGTTTAAAGATAGGGTCAGGGTTAGGGTTAGGGTTAGGGTTAGAGTAAGGGTAAGGGTTAGGTTTTGGTTTAAGTTTAGGGTAAGTTTAAGGGTTAGGTTTGGGGTTAGGGTTAGGTTTAGAGTTATGTTAGGGTAAGGATAAATTTTAGAGTTAAGGTTAGGGTGAGGGTAAGGGTAAGGGTTAGGGTTAAGATTAGGGTTAGGCTTAGGGTAAGGGTTAGGGTAAGGGTTAGGGTTAGGGTAAGGGTTATAGTTAGGGTTAGGGTTAAGGTTAGGGTTGGGTTAAGGTTAGGGTTAGGGTTAGGGTAAGGGTAAGGCTTAGGTTAGGGTTAGGGTTAGGGTTAGGGTTAAGGTTAGGGTTAGGGTTAGGGCTAGGGTAGGGTATGTGTTCGGGTTAGTGTTAGGGTTAAGTTTAGGGTAGTTTTAGCGTTAGGGTAAGCATAAGGGTAAGGGTAAGGTTTAGGGTTACGGTAAGGGTAAGATTTAGGTTTGGGGTTGGGGTTAGGTTTCGGGTTAGTTATAGGGTTCGGTTTAGGGTAAGCGTAAGGGTTAGGGTTAGGGTTAGGGTTAGGTTTAGGGTTACACTAAGGGTAAGTGTTAGGGTTAGGGTTAGAGTAAGGGTTAGGGTTAGGATTAGGGTAGGGTTTAGGGTAAGGGTAAGTGTTAGGGTTAGGTTGAGGATAAGGGTAAGGATTAGGGTTAGGATTAGGTTTAGGGTTAGAGGTTAGGGTTAGGGTTAGGGTTAGGGTGAGGGTTAGGTTTAGGGTTAGGGTTAGGATAAGTGTTAGGTTTAGGGTTAGGTTAGGGTAAGG
>JANJXV010000263.1:1287500-1395000 GCA_024803745.1 Megascapheus bottae
GGTTAGGGTAGGATTAGGGTAAGGATAAGTGTTAGGGTTAGAGTTAGGGTTACGGTTAGGATTATGGTTAGGGTAAGGATATGTGTTAGGGTTAGGGTTAGGGTTAGGGTTAGCGTTAGAGTAAGGGTAAGTGATAGAGTTAGAGTTAGGGTTAGGGTAAGGTTGAGGGTTAGGGTTAGGGTTATGGTTAGGGTTAGTTTTAGGGTATGGGTTAGGGTTAGGGTTAGGGTAAGTGTAAGGTTTAGGGTTAGGGTTAGGGTTAGGGTAAGGGTAAGGGTTAGGGTTAGGGTTATGGTTAAGGTTAGGTTAAGTGTTAGGGTAAGGGAAAGGGTTATGGTTAGGATTAGGGTTAGGGTTAGGATAAGGGTAAGGGTTAGCGTTAGGGTAAGGGTTAGGCTTAGGGGGTACGGTTACGGTTAGGGTTAGGGTTAGGGTAAGGGTAAGGGTTAGGTTTAGGGTTACGGTTACATTTACGGTTATGGTTTGTGTTAGGGTTAGGGTAGGATAAGGGTTAGGGTTAAGGTTACGGTTAGGGTTAGGGTTAGGGTTAGGGTTAGGGTTAAGGTTAGGGTTAGGGTTAGGTTTAGGGTTAAGGTTAGGGTGAGGGTAATGGTAAGGGTTATGGTCAGGATTAGGGTTAGGGTTAGGTTTGGGTTAGCGTTAGGGTTAGGGTATCGTAAGGGTTAGGGTTAGGCTTAGGGTTAGGATTATGTAAGGGTTATGGTTAAGGTTAGGTTTAATGTTTGGTTTAGGGTAAGTGTAAGGGTTAGGATTACGGTTAGGGTTAGGGTTGGTGTTAAGGTTAGGGTTAGGGTTAGGGTAAGGGTAAGGGTAAGTGTAAGGGTAAGGGTTAGTGCTAGTGTTAAGGTAAGGGTAAGGGATATGGTTAGGGTTAGGTTTAGGGTAAGGGTTAGGGTTAGGTTTAGGGTAAGGGTAAGGTTTCGGGTTAGGTTTAGGGTTAGGTTTAGGATAAGGGTAAGGGTTAGGTTTAGGGTTAGTTTTAAGGCTAGATTTAGTGTTAGGGAAAGGGTAAGGGTAAGGTTTAGGGTTAGGGTTAGGGTAAGGGTTAGGGTTAGCGTTAGGCTTAGGGCAGGTTTTAAGGTAAGGGTAAGTGTTAGGGTTAGGGTTAGGGTTAGGGTTAGGGTTAGGGTTAGGTTTAGTGTTAGGGTTAGGCTTAGGGTTAGGGTTAGTGTAAGGGTTAGGGTTAGGGTTAGGTTTAGGGTAGGGTTAGGGTAAGGGTTAGGATTACGGTTAGGTTTAGGGTTTTGTTAAGGGTAAGTGTTAGGGTTACGGTTAGGGTTAGGTTTAGTGTTTTGATAAGGGTAAGGTTTAGGTTTAGGGTTAGGGTTAGCTTCGGGGTTAGGGTTAGGTTTACGGTTAGAGTTAGGCTTAGGGTTAGGGTTAGGGTAAGGGTAAGGGTTAGGGATAGGGTAAGGGTTAGGGATAGGGTTAGGGTTAGGGTTAAGGTTAGGGTTAGGGTTAGGGTTAGTTTTAGGGTTAGGGTTAGTGTTAGGTTTAGGGTTGGGTTTAGGGTTAGGTTTAGGCTTACTGTTAGGGTAAGGGTAAGGTTTAAGGATAGGGTAGGGTTAGTTTTAGGGTTAGGGTTAGGGTAAGGGTAAGGGTTAGGGATAGGGTTAGTGTTAGGGTTAAAGTTAGGGTTAGGGTAAGGGTAAGAGTTTAGGTTAGATTTTGGGTTTGGGTAAGGGTTAGGGTTAGGGGTAATGTTAGGGTTAGGGTTAGGGCCAGGGTTATTGTTAAGGTTAGGGTAAGGGTTAGGGTTAGGTTTAGGGTTAGGCTTATGGTTAGGGTTAGGGTAAGGGTAAGGGTTAGGGTTAAGGTTAGGTTTAGAGTTAGGATTAGGATAGGATTAGGGTCAGGGTAAAGGTTACGGTTAGGTATAGGTTTTGGGTTATGGTAAGGGTAAGGGTAAGGGTTAGGTTTAGTGTTAGGGTTAGGTTTAGGGTTAGGGTTATGGTTATTGTTAGTGTAAGGATAAGGGTTAGGGTTAGGGTTAGGGTTAGAGTTAGGTTTAGGGTTAGGGTTAGGGTAAGGATATCTGTTAGGGTTCGGGTTAGGGTTAGGGTTAAGGTTAGGGTTAGGGATAGGGTTAGGGTAAGGATAAGGGTAAGGGTTAGGGATAGGGTGAGGTTTAGGGTTAAGGTTAGGGTTAGGGTTAGGTTTAGAGTTAGGTTTAGGGTTAGGGTTAGGCTATGGGTAAGGGTTAGGTTTAGTGTTAGTGTTAGTGTTAGGTTTAGGGTTAGGGATAGGGTTAGGGTAAGGGTTAGGGATAGGGTTAGGGTTAGGGTTAAGATTAGGGTTCGGGGTTAGGATTAGTTTTAGTGTTAGGGATAGGGTTAGGGTTAGGGTTAAGGTTAAGGTTAGTGTTAGAGTTAGGCTTAGGGTTAGGGTTAGGGTAAGGGTAAGGGTTAGGGTTAAGGTTAGGCTTACAGTTAGGATTATGGATAGGGTTAGGGTCAGGATAAAGGTTAAGGTTAGGTTTAGGTTTAGGCTTAGGGTAAGGGTAAGGTTTAGGTTTAGTGTTAGGTTTAGGTTTAGGGTTAGGGTTATGGTTATTGTTAGTGTAAGGATAAGGGTTAGGGTTAAGGTTAGGGTTAGGGTTAGGGTTAGGGTTAGGGTTAGGGTTTAGGGTTAGGGTAAGTGTAAGGGATAGGGTTAGGTTTAGGGTTAGGGTAAGGGTTAGGGTAAGGGTAAGGGTAAGGGTTAGGGTTAAGGTTAGGTTTAGGGTTAGTTTTAGGGTTAGTGTTAGGGTAGGGTAAGGGTAAGGGTTAGGGTTAAGGTTAGGTTTAGGGTTAGTGTTAGGGTTAGGGTTAGGGTTAGGGTAAGGGTTATGGTTAGGGTTAGGTTTAGGGTTAGGTTAAGGGTAAGTGTTAGGGTTACTGTTAGTGTTAGGATAAGGGTAAGGTTTAGGGTTAGGGTTAGCGTTAGGGTTCGGGGTTATGGTTAGGAATAGGGTTAGAGTTAGTTTTAGGGTTAGGGTTAGGGTAAGGGTAAGTGTTAAGGATAGGGTTAGGGATAGGGTTAAGGTTAGGTTTAGGGTTAGGGTTAGGGTTAGGGTTAGGGTTAGCGTTAGGGTTAGGGCAGGTTTTAAGGTAAGGGTAAGTGTTAGGGTTAGGGTTAGGGTTAGGATAAGGGAAAGGGTTAGGTTTAGGGTTAGGGTTAGGCTGAGGGGTTAGGGTTAGGGTTAGGGTTAGTTTTAGGGTTAGGGTTTAGGGTTAGGGTTAGGGTTAGGTTTAGGGTTAGGGTTAGGTTAAAGGTAAGGGTTAGGGTTAGGGTTAGGGTTAGGGTAAGGGTAAGGATTAAGTTTAGGGTTAGGGTTAAGGTTAACGTTGAGTTTAGGGTTAGGGTTAGGGTTAGGGTAAGTGTTAGGGTTAGGGTAAGGGTTAGGGTGAGGGTTAGGGTTAGGGTTAGGTTTACGGTAAAGATAAGGGTTAGGGTTAGAGTTAGGGTTAAGGTTGTGGTTAGGATTAGCGTAAGGGTTAGGATTAGGGTTAGGGTAAGTGTTAGGGTTAGGGTTATGGTTAGGATTAGATTTAGTGGTAGGATAAGGGTTAGGGTTAGGGTTAGGATTAGGTTTAGGGTTAGGGTAGGGGTAAGGGTAAGGGTTAGGGTTAGGGTTAGGGTAAGGGTAAGTGTTAGGGTCAGAGTTAGCGTTAAGGTAAGGGTAAGGGTTGGGGTTAGGGTTAGGTTTAGGTTTAGGTTAAGGGTAGGGTTAGGGTTAGGATAAGTGTAAGGTTTAGGGTTAGGGTTAGGGCTAGGCTTAGGGTTAGGGTTAGGGTAAGAGTAAGGGTTAGGGTTAAGGTTAGGGTTAAGTTTAGGTTTAGGGTTAGGGTAAGGGTAAGTGTTAGGTTTAGGGTTAGGTTTAGGGTTAGGATAAGGTTAAGGGTTAGCGTTATGTTTAGGGTTAGGCTTAGGGGTTACGGTTAGTGTTAGGGTTAGGGTTAGGGTAAGGGTAAGGGTTAAGCTTAGGGTTAGTGTTACCTTTAGGATTAGGGTTAGTGTTAGGGTTAGGGTAAGGATAAGGTTAAGGGTTAAGGTTAGGGTTAGGTTTAGGGTTAGGGTTATGGTTAAGGTTAGGGTTAGGGTGAGGGTAATGTAAGCGTTAGGGTTAGATTTAGGGTTAGGGTTAGGATTATGGTTAGGGTTAGGGTAAGGATAAGGATTAGGGTTAGGGTTAGGGTTAGGGTTTGGGTTAGGGTAAGGGTAAGGGTGAGGGTTACGGTTAGGGTTAGGTTTAGGGTTGGGGTTAAGTCTAGGGTTAGGGTTAGGGTAAGGGTTAGGGTTAGGGTTAGGGTTAGGGTTAAGGTAAGGGTAAGGCTTAGGGATAGGGTTAGGTTTAGGGTAAGTGTTAGGGTTAGGTTTAAGGTATGGGTTAGGTTTAGGGTTAGGGTTAGGGTTAGGATAAGGGTAAGGGTTAGGGTTAGGGTTAGGGTAAGGGTAAGGGTTATGGTCAGGATTAGGGTTAGGGTTAGGGTACCGTAAGGGTTAGGGTTAGGATTAGGGTTAGGGTTAGGTTTAGGGTATGGGTTAGGTTTAGGGTTAGGGTTAGGGTTAGGATAAGGGTAAGGGTTAGCGTTAGGGTAAGGGTTAGGCTTAGGGGGTATGGTTAGGGTTAGGGTTCGGGTTAGGGTAAGGGTAAGGGTTAGGTTTAGGGTTACGGTTATGTTTACGGTTAGGGTTTGTGTTAGGGTTAGGTTAGGATAAGGTTAGGGTTAAGGTTACTGTTAGGGTTAGGGTTAGGGTTAGGGTTAGGGTTAAGGTTAGGGTTAGGGTGAGGGTAATGTTAAGGGTTAGGGTTAGGATTAGGCTTAGGGTTAGGTTTAGGGTTAAGGTTAGGGTGAGGGTAATGGTAAGGGTTATGGTCAGGATTAGGGTTAGGGTTAGGTTTGGGTTAGGGTTAGGGTTAGGGTACCGTAAGGGTTAGGGTTAGGCTTAGGGTTAGGATTATGTAAGGGTTAGGGTTAAGGTTAGGTTTAGGGTTTGGTTTAGGGTAAGGGTAAGGGTTAGGATTACGGTTAGGGTTAGGGTTGGGGTTAAGGTTAGGGTTAGGGTTAGGGTAAGGGTAAGGGTAAGGGTAAGGGTAAGGGTTAGTGTTAGGGTTAGGTTTAGCGTTATGGTTAGGGCAGGTTTTAAGGTAAGGGTAAGTGTTAGGGTTAGGGTTAGGGTTAGGATAAGGGAAAAGGTTAGGTTTAGGGTTAGGGTTAGGCTGAAGGGTTAGGGTTAGGGTTAGTTTTAGGGTTAGGGTTTAGGGTTAGGGTTAGGGTTAGGGTTAGGGTAAGGGTAAGGGTTAGGGTTACGGTTAGGGTTAGGGTAAGGGTAAGGATTAGGTTTAGGGTTAGGGTTAAGGTTAAGGTTGAGTTTAGGGTTAGGGTTAGGGTAAGTGTTAGCGTTAGGGTAATGGTTAGGGTGAGGGTTAGGGTTAGGGTTAGGTTTACGGTAAAGATAAGGGTTAGGGTTAGAGTTAGGGTTAAGGTTGTGGTTAGGGTTAGGGTAAGGGTTAGGATTAGGGTTAGGGTAAGTGTTAGGGTTAGGGTTATGTTTAGGTTAAGTGTTAGGATTAGAGTTAGGGGTAGGATAAGGGTTAGGGTTAGGGTTAGGATTAGGTTTAGGGTTAGGGTAGGGGTAAGGGTAAGGGTTAGGGTTAGGGTTAGGGTAAGGGTAAGTGTTAGGGTCAGAGTTAGCGTTAAGGTAAGGGTAAGGGTTGGGGTTAGGGTTAGGGTTAGGTTTAGGGTAAGGGTAGGGTTAGGGTTAGGATAAGGGTAAGGTTTAGGGTTAGGGTTAGGGCTAGGCTTAGGGTTAGGGTTAGGGTAAGAGTAAGGGTTAGGGTTAAGGTTAGGGTTAAGTTTAGGTTTAGGGTTAGGGTAAGGGAAAGTGTTAGGTTTAGGGTTAGGGTTAGGGTTAGGATAAGGTTAAGGGTTAGCGTTATGGTTAGGGTTAGGCTTAGGGGTTATGGTTAGTGTTAGGGTTAGGGTTAGGGTAAGGGTAAGGGTTAGGTTTAGGGTTAGGGTTACCTTTAGGATTAGGGTTAGTGTTAGGGTTAGGGTAAGGATAAGGTTTAGGGTTAAGGTTAGGGTTAGGTTTAGGGTTAGGGTTAGGGTTAAGGTTAGGGTTAGGGTGAGGGTAATGTAAGCGTTAGTGTTATATTTAGGGTTAGGGTTAGGATTATGGTTAGGTTTAGGGTAAGGATAAGGGTTAGGGTTAGGGTTAGGTTTAGGGTTGGGGTTAAGTCTAGGGTTAGGGTTAGGGTAAGGGTTAGGGTTAGGGTTAGGGTTAGGGTTAGGCTAAGGTTAAGGTTTAGGGTTAGGGTTAGGGTTAGGGTTAGGATTAGGGTTAGGGTAAGGTTAAGGGTAAGGTTACGGTTAGGCTTAGGTTTAGGGTTAGGGTTAGGGTAAAGTAAGGGTTAGAGTTAGGATTAGGGTTAGGGTTAGGGTAAAGGTTAGGTTTAGGGTTAGGGTTAGGTTTAGCGTTAGGGTTAGTGTAAGGGTTAGGGTTACGGTTAGGGTTAGGTTTAGGGTTGGGGTTAAGGTTAGGGTAAGGTTAAGGGTTAGGGTGTGGGTTAGGATTAGTTTTAGCGTTAGGGTAAGGGTAAGGGTTAGGGTTAGGGTTAGGGTTAAGGTAAGGGTAAGGGTTAGGGTTAGCATTAGGGTTAGGGTAAGGGTTAGGATTAGGTTTAGGTTAAGTGTAATATTTAGGGTTAGGGTTAGGGTTAGGGTAGGGTAAGGGTTAGGGTTAGGGTTAGGGTTAAGGTTAGGTTTAGTGTTAGGGTAAGGGTAAGGGTAAGGTTTAGGGTGAGGGTTAGGGTAAGGGTGAGGGTTAGCGTTAGGGTTAGGGCAGGGTTTAGGGTAAGGGTAAGTGATAGGGTTAGGGTTAGGGTTAGGGTTAGGATAAGGGTAAGGGTTACTGTTATTTTAGGTTTAGGCTTAGGGGTTAGGGTTAGGGTTAGGTTTATGGTAGGATGAGGGTTAGTGTTAGGGTTACAGTAAGGGTTAGTGTTAGTTTTAGGGTTAGGATTAGGGTAAGGGTAAGGGTTAGGGTTAGGGTAAGAGTAAGGTTTACTCTCAGGATTAGGGTTAGGGTTAGGTTAAGGGTTAGGGTTAGGGTTAGGGTAAGGGTTAGGGTTAGTGTTAGGGTTAGGGTAAGGGTAAGGGTTAATGTTAGGGTTAGGGTTAGGGGTAGGTTTACGGTAAGGATAAGGGTTAGGTTAGGGTTAGGGTTTAGGTTGAGGTTAGGGTTAGATTAAGGGTTAGGATTAGGGTTAGGGTAAGTGTTAGGGTTAGGGTTATGGTTAGGTTAAGTGTTAGGATTAGAGTTAGGGGTAGGATAAGGTTTAGGATTAGGTTTAGGGTTAGGGTAAGGGTAAGGGTAAGGATTAGGGTTAGGGTTTGGGTAAGGGTAAGTGTTAGGGTTAGCGTTAGGATTAATGTTAGGTTTAGGGTTAGGGTAATGGTAAGGGTTAGGGTTAGGGTTAGCGTTAGGCTTAGGGGTTACAGTTAGGCTTAGGGTTAGGGTTAGGGTTAGAGTAAGGGTAAGGGTTAGTTTTAGGGTTAGGTTTAGGGTAGGGTTAGGGTAAGGATAAGTGTTATGGTTAGAGTTAGGGTTACGGTTAGGGTTAGGGTTAGGGTAAGGATATGTGTTAGGGTTATGGTTAGGGTTAGGGTTAGCGTTAGGGTAAGGGTAAGTGTTCGAGTTAGAGTTAGGGTTAAGGTAAGGGTAAGGGTTAGGGTTAGGGTTAGTGTTAGATTTAGGTTAAGGGTAGGGTGAGGGTTAGGGTAAGTGTAAGTTTTAGGGTTACGGTTATGGTTAGGCTTAGTGTTAGGGTTAGGGTAAGAGTAAGGGTTAGGGTTAAGGTTAGGGTTAAGGTTAGGTTTAGGGTTAGGGTAAGGGTAAGTGTTAGGTTTAGGGTTAGGTTTAGGGTTAGGATAAGGGTAAGGGTTAGGGTTAGGGTTAGGGTAAGTGTTAGGTTTAGGGTTAGGGTTAGGTTTAGGCTTAGGGGTTACGGTTAGTGTTAGGGTTAGGGTTAGGGTAAGGGTAAGGGTTAGGTTTAGGGTTAGGGTTACCTTTAGGGTTAGTGTTAGTGTTAGGGTTAGGGTAAGGATAAGGGTTAGGGTTAAGGTTAGGGTTAGGTTTAGGGTTAGGGTTAGGGTTAAGGTTAGGGTTACGGTGAGGGTAAAGGTAAGGATTACGGTTAGATTTAGGGTTAGGGTTAGGATTAGGGTTAGGGTAAGGTTAAGGGTAAGGTTAGGGTTAGGGTTAGGTTTAGGGTTAGGGTTATGGTAAGGGTAAGGGTTTGGGATATGGTTAGGGTTAGGTTTAGGGTTGGGGTTAAGGTTAGGGTAAGGGTAAGAGTTAGGGTGAGGGTTAGGGTTAGTTTTAGCGTTATGGTAATGGTAAGGGTAAGGGTTAGGTTTAGGGTTAGGGTTAAGGTAAGGGTAAGGGTAAGGTTTAGGATAAGGGTTAGGGTTAGGTTTAGGGTAAGGGTAATGTTTAGGGTTAGGGTTAGGGTTAGGGTTAGGGTAGGGTAAGGGTTAGGGTTAGGGTTAGGGTTAAGCTTAGGTTTAGTGTTAGGGTAAGGGTAAGTGTAAGGTTTAGGGTGAGGGTTAGGGTAAGGGTTAGGGTTAGTGTGAGGGTTAGGGTAAGGGTAAGAATTAGGGTTAGGGTTAGGGTAAGGGTTAGGGTTAGTGTTAGGGTTAGGGTAAGGGTAAGGGTTAGGGTTAGGGTTAGGGTTAGGTTTACGGTAAGGATTAGGGTTAGGGTTATGGTTAGGATAAGAGTTTGTGTTAGGGTTAGGGTTAGGGTTAGGGTAAGGGTAAGGGTTAGGGTTAGGGTGAGGATTAGAGTTAGGGTTAGGGTTACTGTTAGGGTTAGGGTTAGGGTTAGGGTAAGGATATATGTTAGGGTTAGGGTTAGGGTTAGGATAAGGGTTAGGGTTAGGGTTAGGGTTAAGTTTGAGTTTAGGGTTAGAGTAAGGGTTAGGATTAGGGTTAGGGTAAGTGTTAGGTTTAGGGTTATGGTTAGGATTAAAGTTAGGGGTAGGATAAGGGTTAGGGTTAGGGTTAGGATTAGCTTTAGGGTTAGGGTAGGGGTTAGGGTAAGGGTTAGGGTTAGGATTAGGGTTACAGTTAGGGTTAGGGTTACTGTTAGGATTAGGGTAAGGGTAAGGATATGTGTTAGGGTTAGGGTTAGGGTTAGGGTTACGGTTAGCGTTAGGGTAAGTGTAAGTGTTAGGGTTAGAGTTAGCGTTCAGGTAAGGGTAAGGGTTGGGGTTAGTGTTAGGGTTAGGGTTAGGTTTAGGGTAAGGGTAGGGTGAGGGTTAGGATAAGTGTAATTTTCAGGGTTAGGGTTAGGGTTAGGCTTAGGGTTAGGGTTAGGGTAAGAGTAAGGGTTAGGGTTAAGGTTAGGGTTAAGGTTAGGTTTAGGTTTAGGGTAAGGGTAAGTGTTAGGTTAGGGTTACGGTGAGGGTAAAGGTAAGTGATAGGGTTAGATTTAGGGTTAGGGTTAGGATTAGTGTTAGGGTTAGGGTTAAGGTTAGGGTTACGGTGAGGGTAAAGGTAAGGGTTAGGGTTAGATTTAGGGTTAGGGTTAGGATTAGGGATAGGGTTAGGGTAAGGATAAGGGTTAGGGTTAGGGTTACGGTAAGTTTTAGGGTTAGGGTTATGGTTAGGGTAAGGGTAAGGGTTAGGGGTACGGATAAGTTTAGGTTTAGGGTTGGGGTTAAGGTTAGGCTTAGGGTTAGGGTTAGGGTTAGTGTTAGCATTAGGGTAAGCATAAGGGTTAGGGTTAATATAAGGGTAAGGGTTAGGGATAGGGTTAGGTTTAGGGTAAGGGTTAGGTTTAGGTTTAGGGTAAGGGTAAGGTTTAAGGTTAGGGTTAGGGTTAGGATAAGTGTAAGGGTTAGGGTTAGGGTTAGGGTTAGGTTTAGCGTAAGTGTTAGGGTTAGGGTTTGGGTTAGCATTAGAGTAAGGGTAAGTGTTAGGGTTAGGGTTAGGGTTAAGGTAAGGGTAAGGGTAAGGGTTAGGGTTAGGGTTAGGTTTAGGGTAAGGGTTAATGTTAGAGTTAGGGTTAGGGTAACGGTAAGGTTTAGGGTTAGGGTTAGGTTTAGGGTTAGGGTAAGGGAAGGGTTAGAGTTAGGTTTAGGGTTGAGGTTAAGTTTAGGGTTAGGGTTAGGCTAAGGGTAAGGTTTATGTTTAGGGTTAGGGTTAGGGTTAGGGTTAGGGTTAGGCTAAGGGTAAGGTTTATGTTTAGGGTTAGGGTTAGGGTTAGGGTTAGGGTTAGGCTTAGGGTTAGGGTAAGGGTAAGGTTTAGGGTTACGGTTAGCGTTAGCTTTCGGTAAGGGTAAGTGTTAGGGTTAGGGTTAGGGTTAAGGTAAGGGTAAGGGTTAGGGTTAGGGTTAGGTTTAGGGTAAGGGTTAGAGTTAGGGTTAGGGTTAGGGTAAGGGTAAGGTTTAGGGTTAGGGTTAGGGTAAGGGTAAGTGTTAGGGTTAGGGTTAGGGTTAAGGTAAGGGTAAGGGTTAGGGTTAGGGTTAGGTTTAGGGTAAGGGTTAGAGTTAGGGTTAGGGTTAGGGTAAGGGTAAGGTTTAGGGTTAGGGTTAGGGTTAGGGTTAGGGTAAGGGTAAGAGTTAGGGTAAGGGTTAGGGTTAAGGTTAAGTTTAGGTTTAGGGTTAGGCTAAGGATAAGGTTTAGGTTTAGGGTTAGGGTTAGGGTTAGGGTTAGGATAAGTGTAAGGGTTAGGGTTAGGGTTAGGATTAGGGGTTAGGATTAGTGTTACATAAGGGTAAGGGTTAGGTTTAGGGTTAGGGTTAGTGTTAATGTTAGGTTTAGGGTTGGGGTTAGGGTTAGGTTTACTGTTAGGGTTAAGGTAAGAGTAAGGTTTAGGGTTAGGGTTAGGGTTAATGCAAGGGTAAGGGTTAGGGTTAAGGTTAGGGTTAGAGTAAGGATTATGGATAGGGTTAGGGTCATGGTTAAGGTTACGGTTAGGTTTAGGTTTAGGGTTAGGCTAAGGGTAAGTGTTAGGGTTAGGTTTAAGGTTAGGTTTAGGGAAAGGGTAAGGGTAAGGGACAGGGTTAGGTTTAGGGTTAGGGTTAGGGTAAGGGTAAGGGTTAGGGTTAGGGTTAGGGTTAGGGTTAGTGTTAGGGTTAGGCTTAGGGTTAGGGTTAGTGTAAGGGTTAGGGTTAGGGTTAGGTTTAGGGTAGGGATAGGGTAAGGGTTAGGATTACGGTTAGGTTTAGGGTTTTGTTA
This sequence comes from Megascapheus bottae, assembly GCA_024803745.1. Lineage (NCBI taxonomy): Eukaryota > Metazoa > Chordata > Mammalia > Rodentia > Geomyidae > Megascapheus > Megascapheus bottae. Next base: position 1,298,753 of record JANJXV010000263.1, read on the forward strand.
AGGGTAAGTGTTAGGGTTACGGTTAGGGTTAGGTTTAGTGTTTTGATAAGGGTAAGGTTTAGGTTTAGGGTTAGGGTTAGCTTCGGGGTTAGGGTTAGGTTTACGGTTAGAGTTAGGCTTAGGGTTAGGGTTAGGGTAAGGGTAAGGGTTAGGGATAGGGTTAGGGTTAGGGTTAAGGTTAGGGTTAGGGTTAGGGTTAGTTTTAGGGTTAGGGTTAGTGTTAGGGTTAGTGTTAGGTTTAGGGTTGGGTTTAGGGTTAGGTTTAGGCTTACTGTTAGGGTAAGGGTAAGGTTTAGGGTTAGGGTAGGGTTAGTTTTAGGGTTAGGGTTAGGGTAAGGGTAAGGGTTAGGGATAGGGTTAGTGTTAGGGTTAAAGTTAGGGTTAGGGTAAGGGTAAGAGTTTAGGTTAGATTTTGGGTTTGGGTAAGGGTTAGGGTTAGGGGTAATGTTAGGGTTAGGGTTAGGGCCAGGGTTATTGTTAAGGTTAGGGTAAGGGTTAGGGTTAGGTTTAGGGTTAGGCTTATGGTTAGGGTTAGGGTAAGGGTAAGGGTTAGGGTTAAGGTTAGGTTTAGAGTTAGGATTAGGATAGGATTAGGGTCAGGGTAAAGGTTACGGTTAGGTATAGGTTTTGGGTTATGGTAAGGGTAAGGGTAAGGGTTAGGTTTAGTGTTAGGGTTAGGTTTAGGGTTAGGGTTATGGTTATTGTTAGTGTAAGGATAAGGGTTAGGGTTAGGGTTAGGGTTAGAGTTAGGTTTAGGGTTAGGGTTAGGGTAAGGATATCTGTTAGGGTTCGGGTTAGGGTTAGGGTTAAGGTTAGGGTTAGGGATAGGGTTAGGGTAAGGATAAGGGTAAGGGTTAGGGATAGGGTGAGGTTTAGGGTTAAGGTTAGGGTTAGGGTTAGGTTTAGAGTTAGGTTTAGGGTTAGGGTTAGGCTATGGGTAAGGGTTAGGGTTAGTGTTAGTGTTAGTGTTAGGTTTAGGGTTAGGGATAGGGTTAGGGTAAGGGTTAGGGATAGGGTTAGGGTTAGGGTTAAGATTAGGGTTCGGGGTTAGGGTTAGTTTTAGTGTTAGGGATAGGGTTAGGGTTAGGGTTAAGGTTAAGGTTAGTGTTAGAGTTAGGCTTAGGGTTAGGGTTAGGGTAACGGTAAGGGTTAGGGTTAAGGTTAGGCTTACAGTTAGGATTATGGATAGGGTTAGGGTCAGGATAAAGGTTAAGGTTAGGTTTAGGTTTAGGCTTAGGGTAAGGGTAAGGTTTAGGTTTAGTGTTAGGTTAAGGTTTAGGGTTAGGGTTATGGTTATTGTTAGTGTAAGGATAAGGGTTAGGGTTAAGGTTAGGGTTAGGGTTAGGGTTAGGGTTAGGGTTTAGGGTTAGGGTAAGTGTAAGGGATAGGGTTAGGTTTAGGGTTAGTGTTAGGGCAAGGGTAAATATTAGGATTAGGGTTAGGGTTAGCGTTAGGTTAGGGTGAGGGTAAGGGTTAGGGTTAGGGTTAGGGTTAGAGTAAGGGTAAAGTTTAGGATTAATGTTAGGGTTAGGGTTAGGGTTAGGTTTAGGGTAAGGGTAAGGGTTAGGGTTAGGGTTAAGTTTAGGGTTAGGGTTAGGGTTAGGCTAAGGGTTAGGGTTAGGGTAAGGGTAAGGATTAGGCTTAGGGTTAGGGTTAGGGTTAGGGTTTAGGGTTAGGGTAAGTGTAAGGGATAGGGTTAGGTTTAGGGTTAGGGTAAGGGTTAGGGTAAGGGTAAGGGTAAGGGTTAGGGTTAAGGTTAGGTTTAGGGTTAGTTTTAGGGTTAGGGTTAGGGTTAGGGTAAGGGTTAGGGTTAGGGTTAGGTTTAGGGTGAGTGTTAGTGTTAGGGTAGGGTAAGGGTAAGGGTTAGGGTTAAGGTTAGGTTTAGGGTTAGTGTTAGGGTTAGGGTTAGGGTTAGGGTAAGGGTTATGGTTAGGGTTAGGTTTAGGGTTAGGTTAAGGGTAAGTGTTAGGGTTACTGTTAGTGTTAGGATAAGGGTAAGGTTTAGGGTTAGGGTTAGCGTTAGGGTTCGGGGTTACGGTTAGGAATAGGGTTAGAGTTAGTTTTAGGGTTAGGGTTAGGGTAAGGGTAAGGGTTAGGGTTAGGGTTAGGGTTAGTGTTAGGTTTAGGGTTAGGGTTAGGGTAAGGGTAAGTGTTAAGGATAGGGTTAGGGATAGGGTTAAGGTTAGGTTTAGGGTTAGGGTTAGGGTTAGGGTTAGGTTTAGGTTTAGGGTTAAGGATAGGGTTAGTTTTAGGGTTAGAGTTAGGTTTAGGGTTAGGGTTAGGTTAAGGGTAAGGGTTAGGTTTAGGGTTAGGGTTAGCGTTAGGGTGAGGGTTAGGGTTAGGGTTAGGGTTAGGATAAGTGTAAGGGTTAGGGTTAGGGTTAAGGTTAGGGATTAGGATTAGTGTTACTTAAGGGTAAGGGTTAGGTTTAGAGTTAGGGTTAGTGTTAATGTTAGGTTTAGGGTAAGGGTTAGGGTTAGGGTTAGGGTTAGGGTTAGGGTTAGGGTTAGGGTAAGGTAAGGGTTTGGGTTAGGGTTAGTGTTATGGGTAAGGTTAGGGTTAGGGTAAGGGTAAGGGTTTGGGTTAGAGTTTGGGTTTGGGTAAGGGTTAGAGTTAGGGTTAGCGGTAAGGTTAGGGTTAGGGTAAGGGTAAGGGTCAGGGTTAGGGCCAGGGTTATTGTTAGGCTAAGGGTTAGGGTTAGAGTTAAGGTTAGGTTTAGGGTTAGGGTTAGGGTTAGGGTTAGGGTTAGGGTAAGGGTAAGGGTAAGGGTTAGGCTTAAGGTTATGGTTAGAGTTAGTATTATGGATAGTGTTAGGGTCGGGGTAAAGGTTACGGTTAGGTTAAGGTTTAGGATTAGGGTAAGGGTAAGGGTTAGGTTTAGTGTTAGGGTTAGGTTTAGGTTTAGGGTTATGGTTAGTGTTATTGTAAGGAGAAGGGTTAGGGCTAAGGTTAGGGTTAGGGTTAGGGTTAGGGATAGGGTTAAGGTTAGGGTTAGGTTGAGTGTAAGGGTAAGGGTTAGGGTTAGTTTTAGGGTTAGGATTAGGGTAAGGGTAAGAGTAAGGGTTAGGGTTAAGGTTAGGGTTAGGGTTAGTGTTAGTGTTAGGGTTAGGGTTAGGGTAAGGGTTATCGTTAGGTTTAGGGTTAGGGTTAGTTTTAGGGTTAGGTTAAGGGTAAGTGTTAGGCTTACGGTTAGGGTTAGGGTTAGTGTTAGGGTTAGGGTAAGAGTTAGGTTTAGGGGTACGGTTAGGGTAAGGGTAAGGGTTAGTGTTAGGTTTAGGGTTAGGGTTAGGGTAAGGGTAAGTGTTAGGGATAGGTTTAGTGTTAGGGTTAAGGTTAGGGTTAGGGTTAGGGTTAGGTTTAGGGTTAGGGTTAGGGTAAGGGTAAGGGTTAGTCTTAGGGTTAGGGTTAGGGTTAAGTTTAGGGTTAGGATTAGGGTTAGGGTAATGGTTAGTGTTAGGGTTAGGGTAAGGGTTAGGATTAGGGTTAGGGTTAGGGTTAGAGATAGGGTTAGGTTTAGGGTAAGGATAAGGGATAGGGTTAGTGTGAGGGTTAAGTTTGTGGTAAGGGTTAGCGTTAGGGTAATGGTAAGGGTTAGGGTAAGGGTTAGGGTGAGGGTTAGGGTTAGATTTAGTGTTGGGGTTAAGGTTAGTGTTAGGCTAAGCATTAGTGTTAGGGTTAGGTTTAGGGTTAGGTTTAGAGTAAGGGTTAGGGTTACGGTTAGGTTTAGGGTAAAGTTTTGGTTAGGTTTAGCGTTGGGGTTAAGGTTAGGGTTAGGGTTAAGTTTAGGTAAGGGTAAGTTTTAAGGTTTGGGTTAGGGTTAGGTTTAGGTTTAGGGTAAGGGAAAGGGTTAGGCTTAGGGTTAGGGTTAGGTTTAGGTTTAGGGTAAGGGTAATGGTTACTGTTAGGGTTAGGTTTAGGGTTAGGGTAAGGGTTAGGATTAGGGTTGGTGTTAGGTTAGGGGTTAGGGTAAGGGTAAGGGTTAGCATTAGGGTTAGGGTTAGAATAAGTGTAATGGTTAGGGTTAGGGTTAGGGTTAGGGGTTGGGGTTATGGTTATGGTTAGGGTTAGGGTTAGGTTTGGGGTTAGGGTTATGTAAGGGTAATGGTTTGTGTTAGGTTTAGGGTTAGGGTTAGTGTTAGGTTTAGGGTTGGGGTTAGGGTTAGCGTTAGGTTTAGGCTTAGGGTTAGGGTAATGGTAAGGTTTAGGGTTAGGGTTAGGGTTAGTTTTAGGGTTAGGGTTAGGGTAAGGGTAAGGGTTAGGGTTTGGTTAGTGTTAGGGTTAAGGTTAGGGATAGGGATGGGTAAGAGTTTGGGTTACAGTTTGGGTTTGGGTAAGGGTTAGGGTTAGGGTTAGGCGTAAATTTAGGGTGAGTGTTAGGGTAAGTGTAAGGGTTAGTGTTAGAGTTAGGGAAAGGGTTATTGTTAGGGTAAGGGTTATGGTTAGTGTTAGTGTTAGGGTTAGGATTAGGGTTAGGGTTAGGGTTAGGGTTAGGGTAAGGGTAGGCTTAGGGTTAAGGTTAGGGTTAGAGTTAGGATTATGGTTAGGGGTAGGGTCAGGGTAAGGGTTACGTGTAGGTTTAGGTTTAGGATTAGGGTAAGGTTAAGGGTTAGGTTTAGGGTTAGGGTTAGGTTAAGGGTTAGGGTTATGGTTAGGGTTAAGGTAAGGATAAGGGTTATGGTTAAGGTTAGGGTTAGAGTTAGGGTTAAGGTTAGGGTTAGGATTAGGGTAAGGGTAAGGGTTAAGTTTAGCTTTAGAGTGAGGGTTAGGGTTAGGGTAAGGGTTAGGCTTAGGGTTAGGGTTAGGTTTAGGGTTAGAGTTATGGTTAGGGTTAGAGTTAGGGTAAGGGTAAGTTTTAGGGTTAGGGTTGGGTTAGGTTTAGGGTAAGGGTAAAGGTTAGGGTTAGGTTTAGGGTGAGGGTTAGGGTAAGGGTAAAGGTAAGGGTTAGGGTTAAGTTTAGGTTTAGGGTTAGGGTTAGGGTTAGGGTAAGGTTAAGGGTTAGGGTAGGATTAGGGTAAGTGTTAGGTTTAGGGTTAGGGTTACGGTTATGGTTATGTTTCGGGTTATGGTTAGGGTTAGGGTTAGCGTTACGTAAGGGTAAGAGTTAGGATTAATATAAGGGTAAGGGTTAGCTTAGAGTTAGCGTTATGGTTTGGGGTTAGGGTTAGTTTTAGGGTTAGGGTAAGGGTAAGGGTTAGGGTTAGAGTTAGGGTTAGGGTTAGGGTTAGGGTTAGGGTTAGAGTTAGGATTATGGTTAGGCGTAGGGTCAGGGTAAGGGTTACGTGTAGTTTTAGGTTTAGGATTAGGGTAAGGTTAAGTGTTAGGTTTAGGGTTAGGGTTAGGTTAAGGGTTAGGGTTATGGTTAGGGTTAAGGTAAGGATAAGGGTTATGGTTAGGGTTAGGTTTAGGGTTAGGGTTAGTGTTAGGGTTAGGGTAAGGGTAATGGTTAGGGTTAGGTTTAGGTTTAGGGTTAGGTTTAGGATTAGGGTAAGGGTAAGGGTTAGGGTTATGGTTAGGTTAGGGTTAGGGTAAGGGTTAGGCTTAGGGTTAGGGTTAGGTTTAGGGTTAGGGTTATTGTTAGGGTTAAGTTTAGTGTTAGGGTTAGGGTCAGGGTTAGTGTCAGAGTTATGCTAAGGTTTAGAGTTAGCGTAAGGGTAAGTTTTAGGGTTAGGGTTGGGTTAGGTTTAGGGTAAGGGTAAGGGTAAGGGTTAAGGTTAGGTTTAGGGTGAGGGTTAGGGTAAGGGTAAACGTAAGGGTTCGGATTAAGTTTAGGTTTAGGGTTAGGGTTAGGGTAAGGTTAAGGGTTAGGGTAGGATTAGGGTAAGTGTTAGGTTTAGGGATAGGGTTACGGTTAGGGTTATGTTTCGGGTTACCGTTAGAGTTAGGGTTAGGGTTAGCGTTAGGTAAGGGTAAGAGTTAGGATTAGTATAAGGGTAAGGGTTAGCTTAGAGTTAGCGTTATGGTTCGGGGTTAGGGTTAGGGTTAGGGTTAGGGTAAGGGTAAGGGTAAGGGTTAGGGTTAGAGTTAGGGTTAGGGTTAGTGTTAGGGTTAGGGTTAGGGTTAGAGTTAGGATTATGGTTAGGCGTAGGGTCAGGGTAAGGGTTACGTGTAGGTTTAGGTTTAGGATTAGGGTAAGGTTAAGGGTTAGGTTTAGGGTTAGGGTTAGGTTAAGGGTTAGGGTTATGGTTAGGGTTAAGGTAAGGATAAGGGTTATGGTTAAGGTTAGGTTTAGGGTTAGGGTTAGTGTTAGGGTTAGGGTAAGGGTAACGGTTAGGGTTAGGTTTAGGTTTAGGGTTAGGTTTAGGATTAAGGTAAGGGTAAGGGTTAGGGTTAAGGTTAGGTTAGGGTTAGGGTAAGGGTTAGGCTTAGGGTTAGGGTTAGTTTTAGGGTTAGGGTTAGGGTAAGGATAAGGTTTAGGGTTAGGGTTATTGTTAGGGTTAAGTTTAGGGTTAGGGTTAGGGTCAGGGTTAGTTTCAGAGTTATGGTAAGGTTTAGAGTTAGGGTAAGGGTAAGTTTTAGGGTTAGGGTTGGGTTAGGTTTACGGTAAGGGTAAGCGTAAGGGTTAAGGTTAGGTTTAGCGTGACGGTTAGGGTAAGGGTAAAGGTAAGGGTTAGGATTAAGTTTAGGTTTAGGGTTAGGGTTAGGGTAAGGTTAAGGTTTAGGGTAGGATTAGGGTAAGTGTTAGGTTTAGGGATAGGGTTACGGTTAGGTTTATGTTTCGGGTTACCGTTAGAGTTAGGGTTAGGGTTAGCGTTAGGTAAGGGTAAGAGTTAGGATTAGTATAAGGGTAATGGTTAGCTTAGGGTTAGCGTTAGGGTAAGTGTAAATGTTAGGGTAATGGTAAGGGTTAGGGTTAGGGTTAGGGCCAGGGTTATTGTTAGGCTCAGGTTTAGGGTTAGAGTTAGGGTTAGGTTTAGGGTTAGGGTTAGGTTTAGGGTTAGGGTAAGGGTTAGGGATAGGGTTAGGGTTAGGGTTAAGGTTAGGGTTAGGGTTAGGGTTAGGTTTAGGGTTAGGGTTAGGGTAAGGGTAAGGTTTAAGTTTAGGGTTATGATTACAGTTAAGTTTAGGGTTAGGGTTAGGGATAGGGTAAGGGTTAGGGTTAGGGTTAGGGTTAGGATTAGAGTTAAGGTTAGGGTTAGGTTAAGGGTTAGGGATAGGGTTAGGGTTAGGGTTAGAGTTAGGGTTATGTTTAGGGTTAGGGTTAGGGTTAGTGTAAGGGTATGTGTTAGGTTTAGGGTTAGGGTTAAGGTTAGAGTTAGGGTTAGCGTTAGGTTAAGGGTAAGGGTTAGAGTTAGGATTAGGGTTAAGATAAGGGTAAGGGTTAGGGTTAGGGTTAAGGTTATGGTTAGGGTAAGGTTTAGGGTTAGGTTTAGGGTTAGGGTTAGGGTTAGGTTTAGGGTAAGATTAAGGGTTAGGGTTAAGGTTAAGGTTAGGGTTAGGGTTAGGGTAAGGGTTAGGGATAGGGTTAGGGTTAGGGTTAAGGTTAGGGTTAGGGTTAGGGTTAGGGTTAGGTTTAGGGTTAGGGTTATGGTAAGGGTAAGGGTTAGGGTTAGGTTTAGAGTTAGGGTTAGGGTTAGGGTAAGGGTTAGGGATAGGTTTAGGTTTAGGGTTAGAGTTAGGGTTATGTTTAGGGTTACACTTAGGGTTAGGGTTAGGGTTAGGGTAAGGGTATGTGTTAGGTTTAGGGTTAGGGTTAAGGTTAGGTTTAGGGTTAGCGTTAGGGTAAGGGTAAGGGTTAGGGTTAGGATTAGGGTTAAGATAAGGGTATGGGTTAGGGTTAGGTTTAAGGTTATGGTTAGGGTAAGGTTTAGGGTTAGGTTTAGGGTAAGGGTAAGGGTTAGGGTTAGCGTTAGGGTTAGGTTTAGGGTTAGGGCTAGGGTAAGGATAAGGGTTAGGTTTAGGTTTAGTGTTAGGGTTAAGGTTAGGATTAGGGTAAGGTTAAGAGTTTGGGTAAGAGTTTGGGTTTGGGTAAGGGTTAGGGTTGGGGTAACGGTTAGGGTTAGAGTTAGGGTTAGGTTTAGGGTTAGGGTTAGGGTTAGGGTTAGGGTTTGGTTTTGGTTTAGGGTAAGGGTAAGGGTTAGGGTTAGGGTTAGGGTTAGGGTTAGGGTAAGGGTTAGGTTTAGGGTTAGGGTAGGGGTTAGGGTAAGGGTAAGTGTTAGGGTAGGGGTTAGGGTTAGGATAAGTGAAGGGTTAGTGTTAGGTTTAGGGTTAAGGGTTAGGACTAGGGTTACTTAAGGGTAAGGGTTAGGTTTAGGGTTAGGGTTAGTGTTAGTGTTAGGTTTAGGGTTGGGGTTAGGGTTACGGTTAGGGTTAGAGTTAGGGTTAGGTTTAAGGTTAGGGTTAGAGTTAGGGTTAGCGTTAGGGTTACGGTTAGGGTTAGGGTTAGAGTTAGGTTTAGGGTTAGGGTAAGGGTAAGGGTTAGGGTTAGGCATAGGGTTAGGGTTAGGTTTAAGGTTAGAGTTAGGTTTAGGGTTAGAGTAAGGGTAAGGGTTAGGGATAGGGTTAGGGTGGAGGTTAGGGTTACTTTTAGGATAAGGGTAAGGGTAAGGGAAAGGATTAGGGACAGGGCTAGGGTTAGGGTTAAGGTTAGTGTTAGGGTTAGGGTTAGAGTTAGGTTTAGGATTAGGGTTAAGGTAAGTGTAAGAGTTAGGGTTAGGGTTAGGGTTACGGTAAGGGTTAGGGTAATGGTAAGTGTTAGGGTTAGGGTTAGGGTTAGGGTTAGGGTAGGGGTTAGGGTAAGAGTAAGTGTTAGGGTTGGGGTTAGGGTTAGGATAAGTGTAAAAGTTAGGGTAAGGGTAAGGTTTAGGGTTAGGGTTAGGGCCAGGGTTATTTTTAGGCTCAGGTTTAGGGTTAGAGTTAGGGTTAGGTTTAGGGTTAGGGTTAGGGTTAGGGTTAGGTTTAGGATTAGGGTAAGGGTTAGGGATAGGGTTAGGGTTAGGGTTAAGGTTAGGGTTAGGGTTATGGTTAGGTTTAGGGTTAGGGTTAGGGTAAGTGTAAGGGTTAAGTTTAGGGTTATGATTATGGTTAAGTTTAGGATTAGGGTTAGGGTTATGGTAAGGGTTAGGTTTAGGGTTAGGATTAGAGTTAAGGTTAGGGTTAGGTTAAGGGTTAGGGATAGGGTTAGGGTTAGGGTTAGAGTTAGGTTTAGGGTTAGGGTAAGGGTAAGGGTTAGGGTTAGGCATAGGGTTAGGGTTAGGTTTAAGGTTAGAGTTAGGTTTAGGGTTAGAGTAAGGGTAAGGGTTAGGGATAGGGTTAGGGTGAAGGTTAGGGTTACTTTTAGGATAAGGGTAAGGGTAAGGGAAAGGATTAGGGACAGGGCTAGGGTTAGGGTTAAGGTTAGTGTTAGGGTTAGGGTTAGAGTTAGGTTTAGGATTAGGGTTAAGGTAAGTGTAAGAGTTAGGGTTAGGGTTAGGGTTACGGTAAGGGTTAGGGTAATGGTAAGTGTTAGGGTTAGGGTTAGGGTTAGGGTTAGGGTAGGGGTTAGGGTAAGAGTAAGTGTTAGGGTTGGGGTTAGGGTTAGGATAAGTGTAAAAGTTAGGGTAAGGGTAAGGTTTAGGGTTAGGGTTAGGGCCAGGGTTATTTTTAGGCTCAGGTTTAGGGTTAGAGTTAGGGTTAGGTTTAGGGTTAGGGTTAGGGTTAGGGTTAGGTTTAGGATTAGGGTAAGGGTTAGGGATAGGGTTAGGGTTAGGGTTAAGGTTAGGGTTAGGGTTATGGTTAGGTTTAGGGTTAGGGTTAGGGTAAGTGTAAGGGTTAAGTTTAGGGTTATGATTATGGTTAAGTTTAGGATTAGGGTTAGGGTTATGGTAAGGGTTAGGTTTAGGGTTAGGATTAGAGTTAAGGTTAGGGTTAGGTTAAGGGTTAGGGATAGGGTTAGGGTTAGGGTTAGAGTTAGGGTTATGTTTAGGGTTAGGGTTAGGGTTAGGGTAAGGGTATGTGATAGATTTAGGGTTAATGTTAAGGTTAGAGTTAGGGTTAGCGTTAGGGTAAGGGTAAGGGTTAGAGTTAGGATTAGGGTTAAGATAAGGGTAAGGGTTAGGGTTAGGGTTAAGGTTATGGTTAGGGTAAGGTTTAGGGTTAGGTTTAGGGTTAGGGTTAGGGTTAGGGTTATGGTTAGGGTTAGTGTAAGGATAAGGGTTAGGGTTAAGGTTAGGGTTAGGTTTAGGGTTAGGGTTAGGGTTACGGTTAGGGTTAGAGTTAGGGTTAGGGTTAGGGTTAGGGTTAGAGTTAGGTTTAGGGTTAGGGTAAGGGTAAGGGTTAGGGTTAGGGTTAGGGTTAGTGTTAGGTTTAGGGTTAGGGTTAGGGTAAGGGTAAGGGTTAGGGATAGGTTTAGGGTTAGGTTTAAGGTTAGAGTTAGGTTTAGAGTTAGGGTAAGGGTAAGGGTTAGGGTTAGGGTTAGGGTTAAGCTTAGGGTTACTTTTAGGATAAGGGTAAGGGTAAGGGTAAGGGTTAGGGATATGGCTAGGGTTAGGGTTAAGGTTAGTGTTAGGGTAAGGGCTAGACTCAGGTTTAGGTTAGGGTTATAGTAAGGGTAAGGGTTAGGGTTAGGGTTAGGGTTAGGGTAAGGGTTAGTGTAAGGGTAAGTGTTAGGGTTAGGGTTAGGGTGAGGGTAGGGGTTAGGGTAAGGGTAAGTGTTAGGGTTAGGGTTAGGGTTAGGGTTAGGTTTAGGGTAGGGGTTAGGTTAAGAGTAAGTGTTAGGGTTGGGGTTAGGGTTAGGATAAGTGTAAGGGTTAGGGTTACGGTGAGGATTAGGGCTTAGGATTAGTGTTACATAAGGGAAAGGGTTAGGTTTAGGGTTAGGGTTAGTGTTAATGTTAGGTTTAGGGTTAGGGTTAGTGTTAGGTTTAGTGTTAGGGTTATGGTAAGGGTAAGGTTTAGGGTTAGGGTTAGGGTTAGGGTAAGGGTAAGGGTTAGGGTTAAGGTTAGGGTTAGAGTAAGGATTATGGATAGGGTTAGGGTCATGGTAAAGGTTACGGTTAGGTTTAGGTTTAGGGTTAGGGTAAGGGTAAAGGTAAGGGTTAAGTTTAGGTTTAGGGTTAGGGTTAGGGTAAGGGTAAGTGTTAGGGTTAGGTTTAGGGTTAGGGTTAGGGAAAGGGTAAGGGTAAGGGTTAAGTTTAGGTTTAGGGTTAGGGTTAGGGTAAGGGTAAGGGTTAGGTTTAGGTTTAGGGTTAGGGTAGGGGTAAGGGTAAGGGTTAAGTTTAGGTTTAGGTTTAGGGTTAGGGTAAGGGTAAGGGTTAGGGTTAGGTTTAGGGTTAGGGTTAGGGAAAGGGTAAGGGTAAGGGTTAAGTTTAGGTTTAGGGTTAGGGTTAGGGTAAGGGTAAGGGTTAGGGTTAGGTTTAGGGTTAGGGTTAGTGTTAGGGTTAGGTTAAGGGTTAGAGTTAGGTTTAGGGTAGGGTTAGGGTAAAGGTTAGGGTTAGGGTTAGGTTTAGGGTTATGTTAAGGGTAAGTGTTAGGGTTACGGTTAGGGTTAGGTTTAGTGTTAGGATAAGGGTAAGGTTAGGGTTAGGGTTAGGGTTAGGGTAAGTGTAAGGGTTAAGTTTAGGGTTATGATTATGGTTAAGTTTAGGATTAGGGTTAGGGTTATGGTAAGGGTTAGGTTTAGGGTTAGGATTAGAGTTAAGGTTAGGGTTAGGTTAAGGGTTAGGGATAGGGTTAGGGTTAGGGTTAGAGTTAGGGTTATGTTTAGGGTTAGGGTTAGGGTTAGGGTAAGGGTATGTGTTAGATTTAGGGTTAGGGTTAAGGTTAGAGTTAGGGTTAGCGTTAGGGTAAGGGTAAGGGTTAGAGTTAGGATTAGGGTTAAGATAAGGGTAAGGGTTAGGGTTAGGGTTAAGGTTATGGTTAGGGTAAGGTTTAGGGTTAGGTTTAGGGTTAGGGTTAGGGTTAGGGTTATGGTTAGGGTTAGTGTAAGGATAAGGGTTAGGGTTAAGGTTAGGGTTAGAGTTAGGTTTAGGGTTAGGGTAAGGGTTAGGGTTAGGGTTAGGGTTAGTGTTAGGTTTAGGGTTAGGGTTAGGGTAAGGGTAAGGGTTAGGGATAGGTTTAGGGTTAGGTTTAAGGTTAGAGTTAGGTTTAGAGTTAGGATAAGGGTAAGGGTTAGGGTTAGGGTTAGGGTTAAGCTTAGGGTTACTTTTAGGATAAGGGTAAGGGTAAGGGTAAGGGTTAGGGATATGGCTACGGTTAGGGTTAAGGTTAGTGTTAGGGTAAGGGTTAGACTCAGGTTTAGGTTAGGGTTATAGTAAGGGTAAGGGTTAGGGTTAGGGTTAGGGTTAGGGTAAGGGTTAGTGTAAGGGTAAGTGTTAGGGTTAGGGTTAGGGTGAGGGTAGGGGTTAGGGTAAGGGTAAGTGTTAGGGTTAGGGTTAGGGTTAGGGTTAGGTTTAGGGTAGGGGTTAGGTTAAGAGTAAGTGTTAGGGTTGGGGTTAGGGTTAGGATAAGTGTAAGGGTTAGGGTTAGGGTTAGGATTAGGGCTTAGGATTAGTGTTACATAAGGGAAAGGGTTAGGTTTAGGGTTAGGGTTAGTGTTAATGTTAGGTTTAGGGTTAGGGTTAGTGTTAGGTTTAGTGTTAGGGTTATGGTAAGGGTAAGGTTTAGGGTTAGGGTTAGGGTTAGGGTAAGGGTAAGGGTTAGGGTTAAGGTTAGGGTTAGAGTAAGGATTATGGATAGGGTTAGGGTCATGGTAAAGGTTACGGTTAGGTTTAGGTTTAGGGTTAGGGTAAGGGTAAAGGTAAGGGTTAAGTTTAGGTTTAGGGTTAGGGTTAGGGTAAGGGTAAGTGTTAGGGTTAGGTTTAGGGTTAGGGTTAGGGAAAGGGTAAGGGTAAGGGTTAAGTTTAGGTTTAGGGTTAGGGTTAGGGTAAGGGTAAGGGTTAGGTTTAGGTTTAGGGTTAGGGTAGGGGTAAGGGTAAGGGTTAAGTTTAGGTTTAGGTTTAGGGTTAGGGTAAGGGTAAGGGTTAGGGTTAGGTTTAGGGTTAGGGTTAGGGAAAGGGTAAGGGTAAGGGTTAAGTTTAGGTTTAGGGTTAGGGTTAGGGTAAGGGTAAGGGTTAGGGTTAGGTTTAGGGTTAGGGTTAGTGTTAGGGTTAGGTTAAGGGTTAGAGTTAGGTTTAGGGTAGGGTTAGGGTAAAGGTTAGGGTTAGGGTTAGGTTTAGGGTTATGTTAAGGGTAAGTGTTAGGGTTACGGTTAGGGTTAGGTTTAGTGTTAGGATAAGGGTAAGGTTTAGGGTTAGGGTTAGGGTTAGCTTCGAGGTTAGGGTTAGGTTTAGGGTTAGAGTTAGGCTTAGGGTTAGGGTTAGGGTAAGGGTAAGGGTTAGGGTTAGGGTTAGGGTAAGTGTAAGTGTTAGGGATAGGGTTGGGGTTAGGGTTAAGGTTAGGGTTAGGGTTAGGGTTAGGTTTAGTTTTAGGGTTAGGGTTAGGGTTAGGTTAAGGGTTAGGTTTATGGTTAGGGTAAGGGTTAGGTTTAGGGTTAGGGTTAGAGTTAGAGTTAGGTTTAGGGTAAGGGTAAGGGGTAGGGTTAGTGTGAGGGTTAAGGTTAGGGTTAGCGTTAGGGTAAGAGTAAGGGTTAGGGTGAGGGTTAGGGTTAGGGTAAGGGTAAGGGTTAGGGTTAGGGTTAGGGTTAGGGTAGGGGTTAGGGTAAGGGTAAGAGTTAGGATTAGGTTTAGGGTTAGGCTTTGGGTTAGGTTTGGGGTTAGGGTTACGTAACGGTAATGGTTAGGGTTAGGGTTAGGGTTAGTGTTAGGTTTAGGGTTGTGTTTAGGGTTAGGTTTAGGCTCAGGGTTAGGGTAAGGGTAAGGTTTAGGGTTAGTGTTAGGGCTAATTTTAGGGTTAGGGTTAGTGTAAGGGTAAGGGTTAGGGATAGGGTTAGTGTTAGGGTTAAGTTTAGGGTTAGGGTAAGGGTAAGAGTTTAGGTAAGATTTTGGGTTTGGGTAAGGGTTAGTGTTAGGGTTAGGGGAAAGGTTAGGTTTAGGGTTAGGGTAAGGGTAAGGGTTAGGGTTAGGGTTAGGGCCAGGGTTATTGTTAAGGTTAGGGTAAGGGTTAGGGTTAGGTTTAGGGTTAGGCTTAGGGTTACGGTTAGGGTAAGGGTAAGGGTTAGGGTTAAGGTTAGGGTTAGAGTTAGGATTAGGAAAGGATTAGGGTCAGGGTAAAGGTTACGGTTACGTTTAGGTTTAGGTTTAGGGTAAGGGTAAGGGTTAGGTTTAGTGTTAGGGTTAGGTTTAGGGTTAGGGTTATGGTTAGGGTTAGTGTAAGGATAAGGGTTAGGGTTAAGGTTAGGGTTAGGGTTAGGGTTAGGGTTAGGGTTAAGGTTAGGGTTAGATTTAGGGTTAGGGTTAGGGTAAGGGTAAGGGTTATGGTTAGGGTTAGGGTTAGGTTTAGGGTTAGGGTTAGAGTGTGGTTTAGGGTTAGTGTAAGGGTAAGGGTTAGGGTTAGGGTTAGGGTTAGGGTTAAGGTTAGAGTTAGGTTTAGGGTTAGGGTAAGGGTAAGGATTAGGGTTAGGGTTAGGGTTAGGGTAAGGGTAAGGGTTATTGTTATGGTTAGGGTTAGGGTAAGTGTTAGGCTTAGGGTTAGGTTTAGGGTAAGGGTTAGGGTTAGGGTTAGGTTTAGAGTTAGGTTAAGGGTAAATTTAGGGTTACGGTTGGGTTAGCGTTAGGGTTAGGATAAGGGTAAGGTTTAGGGTTAGGTTTAGGGTTAGGGTTCGGGGTTAGGGTTAGGGTTAGGGTTAGAGTTAGGTTTTGGGTTCGGGTTAGGGTAAGGGTAATAGTTAGAGTTAGGGTTAGGGTTAGTGTAGGGTTTAGAGTTAGGGTTAGGGTAAGGGTAAGTTTAACGGTAAGGATAGGGTTAGGGTTAGGGATAAGGTTAGAGTTAGGGTTATGGTTAGAGTTAAGTTTAGGGTTAGGGTTAGGGTAAGGGTAAGGGTTAGGGTTAGGTTTAGGGTTAGGGTTAGGGTAGGTGTTAGGGTAAGGGTAAGTGTTAGGGTTAGGGTTAGGGCTAGGATAAGTGTAAAGGTTAGGGTAAGGGTAAGGGGTAGGGTTAGTGTGAGGGTTAAGGTTAGGGTTAGCGTTAGGGTAAGAGTACGGGTTAGGGTGAGGGTTAGGGTTAAGGTTAGAGTTAGGGTTAGGGTTAGGTTTAGGGTTAGGGTTAGGGTAAGCGTTAGGGTTAGGGTTATGGTTACAGTTAAGTTTAGGGTTAGGGTTAGGGTAAGGGTTAGGGTTAGGGTTAGGTTTAGAGTTAGGGTTAGGGTTAGGGTAAGGGTTAGGGTTAGGTTTAGGGTTAGAGTTAGGGTTAAGGTTAGGGTAAGGGTTAGGGATAGGTTTAGGGTTAGGGTTAGAGTTAGGGTTATGTTTAGGGTTAGAGTTAGGGTTAGCGTTAGGGTTAGTGTAAGAGTATGTGTTAGGTTTAGGTTTAGGGTTAAGGTTAGGGTTAGGGTTAGCGTTAGGGTAAGGGTAAGGGTTAGGGTTAGGATTAGGGTTAACATAAGGGTAAGGGTTAGGGTTAGGGTTAAGGTTATGTTTAGGGTAAGGTTTAGGGTTAGGTTTAGGTTAAGGGTAAGGGTTAGGGTTAGGGTTAGGATTAGGGTTAGGGTATGGGTAAGGGTTAGGGTTAGCGTAAGGGTTAGGTTTAGGGTTAGGGTTAGGGTAAGGATAAGGGTTAGGTTTAGGTTTAGTGTTAGGGTTAAGGTTAGGGTTAGGGTAAGGTTAAGAGTTTGGGTAAGATTTTCGGTTTGGGTAAGGTTTAGGGTTAGGGTAAGGGTTAGGGTTAGAGTTAGGGTTAGGTAAGGGTTAGGGTTAGAGTTAGGGTTAGGTTTAGTGTTAGGGTTAGGGTTAGGGTTAGGGTTAAGGTTAGGTTAGGGTTAGGGTTAGGGTTTGGTTTTGGTTTAGGGTAAGGGTAAGGGTTAGATTTAGGGTTAGGGTAAGTTTTAGGGTTAGGGTTAGGGTAGGGGTTAGGGTAAGGGTAAGTGTTAGTGTAGGGGTTAGGGTTAGGATAAGTGAAGGGTTAGGGTTAGGTTTAGGGTTAAGAGTTAGGACTAGGGTTACTTAAGGGTAAGGGTTAGGTTTAGGGTTAGGGTTAGTGTTAGTGTTAGGTTTAGGGTTGGGGTTAGGGTTAGGTTTAGTGTTAGGGTTAGGGTAAGGCTAAGGTTTAGGGTTAGAGTTAGGGTTATGTTTAGGGTTAGAGTTAGGGTAAGGATAAGAGTTAGGTTTAGGTTTAGTGTTAGGGTTAAAGTTTTGGGTAGGATAAGGGTAAGAGTTTGGGTAAGAGTTTGGGTTTGGGTACGGGTTAGGGTTATTGTACGGGTTAGGATTAGAGTTAGGGTTAGGTTTAGGGTTAGGGTTAGGGTTAGGGTTAGGGTAAGGGTAAGGGTTAGGTTTAGTGTTAGGGTTAGGTTTAGGGTTAGGGTTAAGTTTAGGGTTAGGGTTAGGGTTAGGGTTAAGTTTAGGGTTAGGGTTAGGGTTAGGGTTAGGGTTAGGTTGAGGGTTAGGGTTAGAGTTAGGTTTAGGGTTAGGGTAAGGGTAAGGGTTAGGGTTAGGGATAGGGTTAAGGTTAGGGTTACTTTTAGGATAAGGGTAAGGGTAAGGTTAAGCGTTAGGGATAGGGCTAGAGTTAGGGTTAAGGTTAGTGTTAGGGTTAGGGTTAGAGTTAGGTTTAGGGTTAGGGTTAAGTTAAGGGTAAGGGTTAGTGTTAGGGTTATGGTTAGGGTAAGGGTTAGGGTAAGTGTTAGGGTTAGGGTTAGGGTTAGGGTAGGGGTTAGGGGAAAGGTAAGTGTTAGGGTTAGGGTTAGGGTTAGGGTTAGGGTTAGGGTAGGGGTTAGGGTAAGAGTAAGTGTTAGGTTGGTGTTAGGGTTAGGAAAAGTTTAAGGGTTAGGGTTAGGGTTAGGATTAGGTCTTAGTATTAGTGTTACATAAGGGAAAGGGTTAGGTTTAGGGTAGGGTTAGTGTTAATGTTAGGTTTAGGGTTGGGGTTAGTGTTAGGTTTAGTGTTAGGGTTACGGTAAGGGTAAGGTTTAGGGTTAGGGTTAGGGTTAGGGTAAGGGTAAGGGTTAGGGTTAAGGTTAGGGTTAGAGTAAGGATTATGAATAGGTTTAGGGTAGGGTTAGTGTTAATGTTAGGTTTAGGGTTAGGGTTAGGATTAGGTCTTAGTATTAGTGTTACATAAGGGAAAGGTTTAGGTTTAGGGTAGGGTTAGTGTTAATGTTAGGTTTAGGGTTGGGGTTAGTGTTAGGTTTATTGTTAGGGTCATGGTAAAGGTTACGGTTAGGTTTAGGTTTAGGGTTAGGGTAAGGGTAAGGGTTAGGGTTAGGTTTAGGGTTAGGGTTAGGGAAAGGGTAAGGGTAAGGGTTAAGTTGAGGTTTAGGGTTAGGGTTAGGGTAAGGGTAAGGGTTAGGGTTAGGTTTAGGGTTAGGGTTAGTGTTAGGGTTAGGGTAAGTGTTAGGGTTAGTTTTAGGGTAGGGTTAGGGTAAGGGTTAGGGTTAGGGTTAGGTTTAGGGTTATGGTTAAGGTTTAGTGTTAGGATATGGTAAGGGTTAGGGTTAGGGTTAGGGTTAGGGTTTGGGTTAGGTTTGGGGTTAGGGTTACGTAACGGTAATGGTTAGGGTTAGGGTTAGGGTTAGTGTTAGGTTTAGGGTTGGGTTTAGTGTTAGGTTTAGGCTTAGGGTTAGGGTAAGGGTAAGGTTTAGGGTTAGGGTTAGGGTTAGTTTTAGGGTTAGGGTTAGGGTAAGGGTAAGGGTTAGGGATAGGGTTAGTGTTAGGGTTAAGTTTAGGGTTAGGGTAAGGGTAAGAGTTTAGGTTAGATTTTGGGTTTGGGTAAGGGTTAGTGTTAGGGTTAGGGGTAAGGTTAGGTTTAGGGTTAGGGTAAGGGTAAGGGTTAGGGTTAGGGTTAGGGCCAGGGTTATTGTTAAGGTTAGGGTAAGGGTTAGGGTTAGGTTTAGGGTTAGGCTTAGGCTTAGGGTTAGGGTAAGTGTAAGGGTTATGTTTAAGGTTAGGGTTAGAGTTAGGATTAGGATAGGATTAGGTCAGGGTAAAGGTTACGGTTAGGTTTAGGTTTAGGGTAAGGGTAAGGGTTAGGTTTAGTGTTAGGGTTAGGTTTAGGGTTAGGGTTATGGTTAGGGTTAGTGTAAGGATAAGGGTTAGGGGTAAGGTTACGTTTAGGGTTAGGGTTAGGGTTAGGGTTAAGGTTAGGGTTAGAGTTAGGGTTAGGGTTAGGGTAAGGGTAAGGGTTAGGGTAAGGGTAAGTGTTAGGGTTAGGGTTAGGGTTAGGGTAGGGGTTAGGGTAAGGGTAAGTGTTAGGGTTATGGTTAGGGTTAGGGTTAGGGTAAGGGTATGTGTTAGGTTTAGGTTTAGGGTTAAGGTTAGAGTTAGGGTTAGCGTTAGTGTAAGGGTAAGGTTTAGAGTTAGGATTAGGGTTAAGATAAGGGTAAGGGTTAGGGTTAGGGTTAAGGTTATGGTTAGGGTAAGGTTTAGGGTTAGGTTAGGGTTAGGGTTAGGGTTAGGGTTAGGGTAAGGGTAAGGGTTAGGGTTAAGTTTAAGGTTAGGGTTAGGGTTAGGGTAAGGGTTAGGTATAGGGTTAGGGTTAGGGTTAAATTTAGGGTTAGGGTTAGGGTTAGGTTTAGGGTTATTGTTAGGGTAAGGGTTAGGGTTAGGGTTATGGTTACAGTTAAGTTTAGGGTTAGGGTTAGGGTGAGGGTAAGGGTTAGGGTTAGGGTTAGGTTTAGAGTTAGGGTTAGGGTTAGGGTAAGGGTTAGGGATAGGTTTAGGGTTAGGGTTAGAGTTAGGGTTATGTTTAGGGTTACAGTTAGGGTTAGGGTTAGGGTTAGGGTAAGGGTATGTGTTAGGTTTAGGGTTAGGGTTAAGGTTAGGTTTAGGGTTAGCGTTAGGGTAAGGGTAAGGGTTAGGGTTAGGATTAGGTTTAAGATAAGGGTAAGGGTTAGGGTTAGGGTTAAGGTTATGGTTAGGGTAAGGTTTAGGTTTAGGTTTAGGGTAAGGGTAAGGGTTAGGGTTAGGGTTAGGATTAGGGTTAGTGTAAGGGTAAGGGTTAGGGTTAGCGTTAGGGTTAGGTTTAGGGTTAGGGTTAGGGTAAGGATAAGGGTTAGGTTTAGGTTTAGTGTTAGGGTTAAGGTTAGGGTTAGGGTAAGGTTAAGAATTTGGGTAAGAGTTTGGGTTTGGGTAAGAGTTAGGGTTAGGGTAAGGGTTAGGGTTAGAGTTAGGGTTAGGTTTAGTGTTAGGGTTAGGGTTAGGGTTAGGGTTAAGGTTAGGTTAGGGTTAGGGTTAGGGTTTGGTTTTGGTTTAGGGTAAGGGTAAGGGTTAGGGTTAGGGTTAGGGTTAGGGTTAGGGTTAGGGTAAGGGTTAGGGTTAGGTTTAGTGTTAGGGTTAGGTTTAGGGTTAGGGTTATGGTTAGGGTTAGTGTAAGGATAAGGGTTAGGGGTAAGGTTAGGTTTAGGGTTAGGGTTAGGGTTAGGGTTAAGGTTAGGGTTAGAGTTAGGGTTAGGGTTAGGGTAAGGGTAAGGGTTAGGGTAAGGGTAAGTGTTAGGGTTAGGGTTAGGGTTAAGGTAGGGGTTAGGGTAAGGGTAAGTGTTAGGGTTATGGTTAGGGTTAGGGTTAGGGTAAGGGTATGTGTTAGGTTTAGGTTTAGGGTTAAGGTTAGAGTTAGGGTTAGCGTTAGTGTAAGGGTAAGGTTTAGAGTTAGGATTAGGGTTAAGATAAGGGTAAGGGTTAGGGTTAGGGTTAAGGTTATGGTTAGGGTAAGGTTTAGGGTTAGGATAGGGTTAGGGTTAGGGTTAGGGTTAGGGTAAGGGTAAGGGTTAGGGTTAAGTTTAAGGTTAGGGTTAGGGTTAGGGTTAAATTTAGGGTTAGGGTTAGGGTTAGGTTTAGGGTTATTGTTAGGGTAAGGGTTAGGGTTAGGGTTATGGTTACAGTTAAGTTTAGGGTTAGGGTTAGGGTGAGGGTAAGGGTTAGGGTTAGGGTTAGGTTTAGAGTTAGGGTTAGGGTTAGGGTAAGGGTTAGGGATAGGTTTAGGGTTAGGGTTAGAGTTAGGGTTATGTTTAGGGTTACAGTTAGGGTTAGGGTTAGGGTTAGGGTAAGGGTATGTGTTAGGTTTAGGGTTAGGGTTAAGGTTAGGTTTAGGGTTAGCGTTAGGGTAAGGGTAAGGGTTAGGGTTAGGATTAGGGTTAAGATAAGGGTAAGGGTTAGGGTTAGGGTTAAGTTTATGGTTAGGGTAAGGTTTAGGTTTAGGTTTAGGGTAAGGGTAAGGGTTAGGGTTAGGGTTAGGATTAGGGTTAGTGTAAGGGTAAGGGTTAGGGTTAGCGTTAGGGTTAGGTTTAGGGTTAGGGTTAGGGTAAGGATAAGGGTTAGGTTTAGGTTTAGTGTTAGGGTTAAGGTTAGGGTTAGGGTAAGGTTAAGAGTTTGGGTAAGAGTTTGGGTTTGGGTAAGAGTTAGGGTTACGGTAAGGGTTAGGGTTAGAGTTAGGGTTAGGTTTAGTGTTAGGGTTAGGGTTAGGGTTAAGGTTAGGTTAGGGTTAGGGTTAGGGTTTGGTTTTGGTTTAGGGTAAGGGTAAGGGTTAGGGTTAGGGTTAGGGTTAGGGTTAGGGTAAGGGTTAGGGTTAGGGTTAGGGTATGGGTTAGGGTAAGGGTAAGTGTTAGGGTAGGGGTTAGGGTTAGGATAAGTGAAGGGTTAGGGTTAGGGTTAGGGTTAAGGGTTAGGACTAGGGTTACTTAAGGGTAAGGGTTAAGTTTAGGGTTACGGTTA
Source organism: Megascapheus bottae (assembly GCA_024803745.1). Lineage (NCBI taxonomy): Eukaryota > Metazoa > Chordata > Mammalia > Rodentia > Geomyidae > Megascapheus > Megascapheus bottae. The sequence goes on from JANJXV010000263.1 coordinate 1,319,464, forward strand.
GTGTTAGTGTTAGGTTTAGGGTTGGGGTTAGGTTTAGGTTTAGGGTTAGAGTTAGGGTAAGGATAATGGTTAGTTTTAGGTTTAGTGTTAGGGTTAAGGTTAGGGTTAGGATAAGGGTAAGAATTTGGGTAAGAGTTTGGGTTTGGGTAAGGGTTAGGGTTATTGTAAGGGTTAGGGTTAGAGTTAGGATTAGGTTTAGGGTTAAGGTTAGGGTTAGGGTAAGGGTAAGGGTTAGGTTTAGTGTTAGGGTTAGGTATAGGGTTAGGGTTATGGTTAGGGTTAGGGTTAGTGCTAGGTTAGGGTTAGGGTTAGGGTAAGGGTAAGGGTTAGGGATAGGGTTAGGGTTAGGTTTAAGGTTAGAGTTAGGTTTAGGGTTAGGGTAAGGGTAAGGGTTAGGGTTAGGGTTAGGGTTAAGCTTAGGGTTACTTTTAGCATAAGGGTAAGGGTAAGGGTAAGGGTTAGGGCTAGGGCTAGGGTTAGGGTTAAGGTTAGTGTTAGGGTTAGGGTTAGAGTTAAGTTTAGGGTTAGGGTTAATGTAAGGGTAAGGGTAAGGGTTAGGGTTAGGGTTAGGGTTAGGGTAAGGTTTAGGGTAAGGGTAAGTGTTAGGGTTAGTGTTAGGGTTAGGGTAGGGGTTAGGGTAAGGGTAAGTGTTAGGGTTAGGGTTAGGGTTAGGGTTAGGGTAGGGGTTAGGGTAAGAGTAAGTGTTAGGGTTGGGGTTAGGGTTAGGATAAGTGTAAGGGTTAGGGTTAGGGTTAGGATTAGGGCTTAGGATTAGTGTTACATAAGGGAAAGGGTTAGGTTTAGGGTTAGGGTTAGTGTTAATGTTAGGTTTAGGGTTGGGGTTAGTGTTAGGTTTAGTGTTAGGGTTACGGTAAGGGTAAGGTTTAGGTTTAAGGTTAGGGTTAGGGTAAGGTAAGGGTTAGGGTTTAGGTTAGGTTTAGAGTAAGGATTATGGATAGGGTTAGGGTCATGGTAAAGGTTATGGTTAGGTTTAGTTTTTGGGTTAGGGTAAGGGTAAGGGTTAGGGTTAGGTTTAGGGTTAGGGTTAGGGAAAGGGTAAGGGTAAGGGTTAAGTTTAGGTTTAGGGTTAGGGTTAGGGTAAGGGTAAGGGTTAAGTTTAGGTTTAGGGTTAGGTTAGGGTTAGGGTAAGGGTAAGGGTTAGGGTTAGGTTTAGGGGTAGGGTTAGTGTTAGGGTTAGGGTAAGGGTTAGGGTTAGGTTTAGGGTAGAGTTAGGGTAAGGGTTAGGGTTAGGGTTAGGGTTAGGGTTATGTTAACGGTAAGTGTTAGGGTTACGGTTAGGGTTAGGTTTAGTGTTAGGATAATGGTAAGGTTTAGGGTTAGGGTTAGGGTTAGGGTTCAGGGTTAGGGTTAGGTTTAGGGTTAGGGTTAGGGTAAGGGTAAGGGTTAGGGATAGGGTTAGGTTTAGGGTTAAGGTTAGGGTTAGGGTTAGGTTTAGAGTTAGGTTTAGGGTTAGGGTTAGGCTATGGGTAAGGGTTAGGGATAGTGTGAGGGTTAGTGTTAGGTTTAGGGTTAGGGATAGGGTTTGGGTAAGGGTTAGGGATAGGGTTAGGGTTAGGGTTAAGATTAGGGTTAGGGGTTAGGGTTAGTTTTAGTGGTAGGGATAGGGTTACGGTTAGGGTTAGGGTAAGGGTAAGGGTTAGGTTTAGTGTTAGGGTTAGGTATAGGGTTAGCGTTATGGTTAGGGTTAGGGTTAGTGTTAGGTTAGGGTTAGGGTTAGGGTAAGGGTAAGGGTTAGGGATAGGGTTAGGGTTAGGTTTAAGTTTAGAGTTAGGTTTAGGGTTAGGGTAAGGGTTAGGGTTAGGGTTAGGGTTAGGGTTAAGCTTAGGGTTACTTTTAGGATAAGGGTAAGGGTAAGGGTAAGGGTTAGGGCTAGGGCTAGGGTTAGGGTTAAGGTTAGTGTTAGGGTTAGGGTTAGATTTAGGTTTAGGGTTAGGGTTAAGGTAAGGGTAAGGGTTAGGGTTAGGGTTAGGGTTAGGGTAAGGTTTAGGGTAAGGGTAAGTGTTAGGGTTAGGGTTAGGGTTAGGGTAGGGGTTAGGGTAAGTGTAAGTGTTAGGGTTAGGGTTAGGGTTAGGGTTAGGGTAGGGGTTAGGGTAAGAGTAAGTGTTAGGGTTGGGGTTAGGGTTAGGATAAGTGTAAGGGTTAGGGTTAGGGTTAGGATTAGGGCTTAGGATTAGTGTTACATAAGGGAAAGGGTTAGGTTTAGGGTTAGGGTTAGTGTTAATGTTAGGTTTAGGGTTGGGGTTAGTGTTAGGTTTAGTGTTAGGGTTACGGTAAGGGTAAGGTTTAGGTTTAAGGTTAGGGTTAGGGTAAGGTAAGGGTTAGGGTTTAGGTTAGGTTTAGAGTAAGGATTATGGATAGGGTTAGGGTCATGGTAAAGGTTATGGTTAGGTTTAGTTTTTGGGTTAGGGTAAGGGTAAGGGTTAGGGTTAGGTTTAGGGTTAGGGTTAGGGAAAGTGTAAGGGTAAGGGTTAAGTTTAGGTTTAGGGTTAGGGTTAGGGTAAGGGTAAGGGTTAAGTTTAGGTTTAGGGTTAGGTTAGGGTTAGGGTAAGGGTAAGGGTTAGGGTTAGGTTTAGGGGTAGGGTTAGTGTTAGGGTTAGGGTAAGGGTTAGGGTTAGGTTTAGGGTAGGGTTAGGGTAAGGGTTAGGGTTAGGGTTAGGGTTAGGGTTATGTTAACGGTAAGTGTTAGGGTTACGGTTAGGGTTAGGTTTAGTGTTAGGATAATGGTAAGGTTTAGGGTTAGGGTTAGGGTTAGGGTTCGGGGTTAGGGTTAGGTTTAGGGTTAGGGTTAGGGTAAGGGTAAGGGTTAGGGATAGGGTTAGGTTTAGGGTTAAGGTTAGGGTTAGGGTTAGGTTTAGAGTTAGGTTTAGGGTTAGGGTTAGGCTATGGGTAAGGGTTAGGGTTAGTGTGAGGGTTAGTGTTAGGGTTAGGGTTAGGGATAGGGTTAGGGTAAGGGTTAGGGATAGGGTTAGGGTTAGGGTTAAGATTAGGGTTCGGGGTTAGGGTTAGTTTTAGTGGTAGGGATAGGGTTAGGGTTAGGGTTAAGGTTAAGGTTAGTGTTAGAGTTAGGCTTAGGGTTAGGGTTAGGGTAAGGGTAAGTTTTAGGGTTAAGGTTAGGCTTAGAGTTAGGATTATGGATAGGGTTAGGGTCAGGGTAAAGGTTACGGTTAGGTTTAGGTTTAGGGTTAGGGTAAGGGTAAGGTTTAGGTTTAGTGTTAGGTTTAGGTTTAGGGTTATAGTTATTGTGAGTTTAAGGATAAGGGTTATGGTTAAGGTTAGGGTTAGGTTTAGGGTTAGGGTTAAGGTTAGGGTTAGGGTTAGGGTTAAGGTAAGTGTAAGGGTTAGGGTTAGGTTTAGGGTTAGAGTTTGGTTTAGGGTAAGGGTAAGGGTTAGGGTTAAGGTTAGGTTTTGGGTTAGGGTTAGTGTTAGGGTTAGGGTTAGGGTTAGGGTAAGGGTTAGGTTTAGGGTTAGGTTTAGGGTTAGGTTAAGGGTAATTGTTAGGGTTACAGTTAGGGTTACGGTTAGTGTTAGGATAAGGGTAAGGTTCAGGTTAGGGTTAGCGTTAGGGTTTAAGGTTACGGTTAGGAATAGGGTTAGAGTTAGGTTTAGGGTTAGGGTTAGGGTAAGGGTAAGGGTTGGGGTTAGGGTTAGGGTTAGTGTTAGCTTTAGTGTTAGGGTTAGGGTAGGGTAAGTGTTAGGGATAGGGTTACGTTTAGGGTTAAGGTTAGGGTTAGGGTTAGGGTTAGGGTAAGGGTAAGGGTAAATGTTAGGGATAGGGTTAGGTTTAGGTTTAAGGATATCGTTAGGGTTAGGGTTAGAGTTAGGTTTAGGGTTAGGGTTAGGTTAAGGGTTAGGTTTAGGTTTAGGGTTAGGGTTAGGGTAAGGGTTAGGGTTAGGGTTAGGGTTAGGTTTAGGATAAGTGTAAGGGTTAGGGTTAGGGTTAGGGTTAGGGGATAGGATTAGTGTTACTTAAGGGTAAGGGTTAGGTTTAGGGTTAGGGTTAGTGTTAATGTTAGGTTTAGGGTAAGGGTTAGGGTTAGGGTTAGGGTTAAGTTAAGGTAAGGGTTAGGGTTAGGGTTACTGTTAGGGTTAAGGTTAGGGTTAGGGTAAGGGTAAGAGTTTGGGTTAGAGTTGGGTTTTGGGTAAGGGTTAGGGTTAGGGTTAGCGGTAAGGTTAGGTTTAGGGTTAGGGTAAGGGTAAGGGTTAGGGTTAGGGCCAGGGTTATTGTTAGGCTAAGGTTTATGGTTAGAGTTAAGGTTAGGTTTAGGGTTAGGGTTAGGGTTAGGGTAAGGGTAAGGGTTAGGCTTAAGGTTAGGGTTAGAGTTAGTATTATGGATAGGGTTAGGGTCAGGGTAAAGGTTACGTTTAGGTTTAGGTTTAGGGTTAGGGTAAGGGTAAGGGTTAGGTTTAGTGTTAGGGTTAGGTTTAGGTTTAGGGGTATGGTTAGGGTTATTGTAAGGAGAAGGGTTATGGTTAAGGTTAGGGTTAGGGTTAGGGTTAGGGTTAGGGTTAAGGTTAGGGTTAGTGTTAGGTTTGGGTAAGGGTAAGGCTTAGGGTTAGTTTTAGGGTTAGGATTATGGTAAGGGTAAGGGTAAGGGTTAGGGTTAAGATTAGGGTTAGGGTTAGTGTTAGGGTTAGGGTTACGGTTAGGTAAGGGTAAGTTTTAAGGTTAGGGTTAGGGTTAGGTTTAGGTTTAGTGTAAGGGAAAAGGTTAGGCTTAGGGTTAGGGTTAGGTTTAGGTTTAGGGTAAGGGTAAGGGTAATGGTTACTGTTAGGGTTAGGTTAAGGTTAGAGTAAGGATTAGGATTAGGGTTGGGGTTAGGGAAGGGGTTAGGGTAAGGGTAAGGGTTAGCATTAGGGTTAGGGTTAGAAGGTGTAATGGTTAGGGTTAGGTTTAGGGTTAGGGTTAGTGTTAGGTTTAGGGTTGGGGTTAGGGTTAGGTTTAGGCTTAGGGTTAGGGTAAGGGTAAGGTTTAGGGTTAGGGTTAGGGTTAGTTTTAGGTTTAGGGTTAGGGTAAGGGTAAGGGTTAGATTTTGGTTAGTGTTAGGGTTAAGGTTAGGGATAGGGATGGGTAAGAGTTTGGGTTAGAGTTTGGGTTTGGGTAAGGGTTAGTGTTAGGGTTAGGGTTAGGATAAATGTAAGGGTTAGGGTTAGGGTTAGGGTTAGGGGTTAGGATTAGTGTTACTTAAGGGTAAGGGTTAGGTTTAGGGTTAGGGTTAGTGTTAATGTTAGGTTTAGGGTAAGGGTTAGGGTTAGGGTTAGGGTTAGGGTTAAGGTAAGGTAAGGGTTAGGGTTAGTGTTAGGGTTAAGGTTAGGTTTAGGGTAAGGGTAAGAGTTTGGGTTAGAGTTTGGGTTTGGGTAAGGGTTAGGGTTAGGGTTAGCGGTAAGGTTAGGGTTAGGGTTAGGGTAAGGGTAAGGGTTAGGGTTAGGGCCAGGGTTATTGTTAGGCTAAGGGTTATGGTTAGAGTTAAGGTTAGGTTTAGGGTTAGGGTTAGGGTTAGGGTTAGGCTTAGGGTAAGGGTAAGGGTTAGGCTTAAGGTTAGGGTTAGAGTTAGTATTATGGATACGGTTAGGGTCAGGGTAAATGTTACGGTTAGGTTTAGGTTTGGGGTTAGGGTAAGGATAAGGGTTAGGTTTACTGTTAGGGTTAGGTTTAGGTTTAGCGGTATGGTTAGGGTTATTGTAAGGAGAAGGGTTAGGGTTAAGGTTAGGATTAGGGTTAGGGTTAGGTTTAGGGTTAGGGTTAGGGTAAGGGTAAGGGTTAGTCTTAGGGTTAGGATTAGGGTTAAGTTTAGGGTTAGAATTAGAGTAAGGGTTAGGGTTACGGTTAGGTTTAGGGTAAGGGTTTAGGTTAGGTTTAGCGTCGGGGTTAAGTTTAGGGTTTGGGTTAGGTTTAGGTAAGGGTAAGTTTTAAGGTTAGGGTTAGGGTTAGGTTTAGGTTTAGGGTAAGGGAAAGGGTTAGGCTTAGGCTTAGGGTTAGGTTTAGGTTTAGGGTAATGGTAATGGTTACTGTTAGGGTTAGGTTAAGGTTAGGGTAAGGGTTAGGATTAGGGTTGGGGTTAAGGTAGGGGTTAGGGTAAGGGTAAGGGTTAGCATTAGGGTTAGGGTTAGAATAAGTGTAATGGTTAGGGTTAGGCTTAGGGTTAGGGTTAGTGTTAGGTTTAGGTTTGGGGTTAGGGTTAGGTTTAGGCTTAGGGTTAGGGTAAGGGTAAGGTTTAGGGTTAGTGTTAGGGTTAGTTTTAGGTTTAGGGTTAGGGTAAGGGTAAGGGTTAGGGTTTGGTTAGTGTTAGGGTTAAGGTTATGGATAGGGATGGGTAAGAGTTTGGGTTAGAGTTTGGGTTTGGGTAAGGGTTAGGGTTAGGGTTAGGCGTAAATTTAGGGTGAGAGTTAGGGTAAGTGTAAGGGTTAGGGTTAGAGTTAGGGAAAGGGTTATTGTTAGGGTAAGGGTTATGGTTAGTGTTAGGGTTAGGTTTAGGGTTAGGGTTAGGGTTAGGGTTAGGTTAAGGGTAGGGGTTAGGGTTAAGGTTAGGGTTAGAGTTAGGATTATGGTTAGGGGTAGTGTCAGGGTAAGGGTTACGTGTAGGGTTAGGTTTAGGATTAGGGTAAGGGTAAGTGTTAGGTTTAGGGTTAGGGTTAGGTTAAGGCTTAGGGTTATGGTTAGGGTTAGGGTAAGGATAAGGGTTAGGGTTAAGGTTAGGGTTAGGGTTAGGGTTAGGGTTAATGTTAGGGTTAGGATTAGGGTAAGGGTAAGGGTTAGGTTTAGGTTTAGGGTAAGGGTTAGGGTAAGTGTAAGGGTAAGGGTAAGGGTTAGGGTTAAGGTTAGGTTTAGGGTTAGGGTTAGGGTAAGGGTAAGGGTTAGGGTTAGGATTAGAGTAAGGGTTAGGGTTAGGGTTAGGGTTATGGTTATGTTTAGGGTTACGGTTAGGGTTAGGGTAAGGGTTAGGGTAAGTGTATGTGTTAGGTTTAGGGTTAGGGTTAAGGTTTGGGTTAGGGTTAGCGTTAGGGTAAGGTAAGTGTTAGGGTTAGGATTAGGGTTAAGATAAGGGTAAGGGTTAGTGTTAGGGTTAAGGTTATTGTTAGGGTAAGGATTAGGGTTAGGTTTAGGGTAAGGGTAAGGGTTAGGGTTAGGGTTAGGGTTAGTGTTAGGGTAAGGGTAAGGGTTAGGGTTAGTTTTAGGTTTAGGTTTAGGTTTAGGATTAGGGTAAGGGTAAGTGTTAGGGTTATGGTTAGGTTAGGGTTAGGGTAAGGGTTAGGCTTAGGGTTAGGTTTAGGTTTAGGGTAAGGGTAAGTGTTAGTATTAGGTTTAGGTTTTGGGTTAGTGTCAGGATAAGGGTAAGGGTTAGCTTAGGGTTAGGGTTAGGGTGCGGGGTTAGGGTTAGGGTTAGAGTTAGGTTTAGCGTTAGGATTAGGGTAAGGGTAATGGTTAGGTTTAGGGTTAGGTTTACGGTTAGGTTTACGGTTAGGGTTAGGGTAAGGATAAGGTTTAGGGTTAGGGTTATTGTTAGGGTTAAGTTTATGGTTAGGGTTAGGGTCAGGGTTAGGGTTAGAGTTATGGTTAGGTTTAGAGTTAGGGTAAGGGTAAGTTTTAGGGTTAGGGTTGGGTTAGGGTTAGTGTAAGGGTAAGGGTTAGGGTTAGGTTTAGGGTGAGGGTTAGGGTAAGGGTAAAGGTAAGGGTTAGGGTTAAGTTTAGGTTTAGGGTTAGGGTTAGGGTAAGGTTTAGGGTTAGGGTTAGGATTAGGGTAAGGGTTAGGTTTATGGTTAGGGTTAGGGTTAGGGTTATGTTTCGGTTACTGTTAGGGTTAGGGTTAGGGTTAGGGTAAGGGTATGTTTTAGGTTTAGGGTTAGGGTTAAGGTTAGGGTTAGGGTTAGGGTTAGCATTAGGGTAAGGGTAAGAGTTAGGGTTAGTATAAGGGTAAGGGTTAGCTTAGGGTTAGGGTTAGGGTTCGGGGTTAGGGTTGGGGTTAGGATTGGAGTTAGGTTTAGCATTAGGGTTAGGGTAAGGGTAAGGGTTAGGGTTAGAGTTAGGGTTAGTGTTAGGGTTAGGGTTATGGTTAGGGTAAGGTTAGGGTTAGAATTAGGGTTAGGGTTAGAGTTAGGGTTAGGGTAAGTTTTAGGGTTAGGGTTAGGCTTAGGGTTAGGGTAAGTGTTAGGGGTAGGATTAGCGTTGGGGTTAAGGTTAGGATTTCGGTTAGGGTAAGGGTAAGGGTTATGGTTAGGTTTAGGGTTAGGGTTAGGGTAAGTGTTAGGGTTACGGTTAGGGTTACGGTTAGTGTTAGGATAAGAGTAAGGTTTAGGTTTAGGGTTAGCGTTAGGGTTTGGGGTTACGGTTAGGAATAGGGTTAGAGTTAGGTTTAGGGTTAGGGTTAGGGTAAGGGTAAGGGTTAGGGTTAGGGTTAGGGTTAGTGTTAGGTTTAGTGTTAGGGTTAGGGTAAGGGTAAGTGTTAGGGATAGGGTTAGGGTTAGGGTTAAGGTTAGCGTTAGGGTTAGGGTTAGGGTAAGGGTAAGGGTAAGGGTTAGGGATAGGGTTAGGTTTAGGGTTAAGGATAGGGTTAGGGTTAGGGTTAGAGTTAGGTTTAGGGTTAGGGTTAGGTTAAGGGTAAAGGTTAGGTTTAGGATTAGGGTTAGGGTTAGGGTAAGGGTTATGGTTAGGGTTAGGATAAGTGTAAGTGTTAGGGTTAGGGTTAGGGTTAGGGGTTAGGTTTAGTGTTACTTAATGGTAAGTGTTAGGTTTAGGGTTAGGGTTAGTGTTAATGTTAGGTTTAGGGTAAGGGTTGGGGTTAGGGTTAGGGTTAGGGTTAAGGTAAGGTAAGGGTTAGGGTTACGGTTAGTGTAAGGGTTAAAGTTAGGGTTAGGGTAAGGGTAAGATTTTGGGTTAGAGTTTGGGTTTGGGTAAGGGTTAGGGTTAGGGTTAGGGTTAGGGTTAGGCTTAGGGTAAGGTTAAGGGTTAGGCTTAAGGTTAGGGTTAGAGTTAGTATTATGGATACGGTTATGGTCAGTGTAAATGTTACGGTTAGGTTTAGGTTTAGGGTTAGGGTAAGGGTAAGGGTTAGGTTTAGTGTTAGGGTTAGGTTTAGGTTTAGCGGTATGGTTAGGGTTATTGTAAGGAGAAGGGTTCGGGTTAGGGTTAGGGTTAGGGTTAGGGTTAGGGTTAAGGTTAGGGTTAGGGTTAGGTTTAGGGTAAGGGTAAGGGTTATGGTTAGTTTTAGGGTTAGGATTAGGGTAAGGGTAAGGGTAAGGGTTAGGGTTAAGGTTAGGGTTAGGGTTAGTGTTAGGGTTAGGGTTAGGGTAAGGGTTAGGGGTAGGATTAGCGTTGGGGTTAAGGTTAGGATTTCGGTTAGGGTAAGGGTAAGGGTTAGGGTTAGGTTTAGGGTTAGGGTTAGGGTAAGTGTTAGGGTAACGGTTAGGGTTACGGTTAGTGTTAGGATAAGAGTAAGGTTTAGGTTTAGGGTTAGCATTAGGGTTTGGGGTTACGGTTAGGAATAGGGTTAGAGTTAGGTTTAGGGTTAGGGTTAGGGTAAGTGTAAGGGTTAGGGTTAGGGTTAGGGTTAGTGTTAGGTTTAGGGTTAGGGTTAGGGTAAGGATAAGTGTTAGGGATAGGGTTAGGGTTAGGGTTAAGGTTAGGGTTAGGGTTAGGGTTAGGGTAAGGGTAAGGGTAAGGGTTAGGGATAGGGTTAGGTTTAGGGTTAAGGATAGGGTTAGGGTTAGGGTTAGAGTTAGGTTTAGGGTTAGGGTTAGGTTAAGGGTAAGGGTTAGGTTTAGGATTAGGTTAGGGTTAGGGTAAGGGTTAGGGTTAGGTTTATGGTTAGGATAAGTGTAAGGGTTAGGGTTAGGGTTAGGGTTAGGGGATAGGTTTAGTGTTACTTAATGGTAAGTGTTAGGTTTAGGGTTAGGGTTAGTGTTAATGTTAGGTTTAGGGTAAGGGTTGGGGTTAGGGTTAGGGTTAGGTATAAGGTAAGGTAAGGGTTAGGGTTACGGTTAGTGTTAGGGTTAAGGTTAGGGTTAGGGTAAAGGTAAGAGTTTGGGTTAGAGTTTGGGTTTGGGTAAGGGTTAGGGTTAGGGTTAGGGTTAGGCTTAGGGTAAGGTTAAGGGTTAGGCTTAAGGTTAGGGTTAGAGTTAGTATTATGGATACGGTTATGGTCAGTGTAAATGTTACGGTTAGGTTTAGGTTTAGGGTTAGGGTAAGGGTAAGGGTTAGGTTTAGTGTTAGGGTTAGGTTTAGGTTTAGCGGTATGGTTAGGGTTATTGTAAGGAGAAGGGTTCAGGTTAAGGTTAGGGTTAGGGTTAGGGTTAGGGTTAAGGTTAGGGTTAGGGTTAGGTTTAGGGTAAGGGTAAGGGTTAGGGTTAGTTTTAGGGTTAGGATTAGGGTAAGGGTAAGGGTAAGGGTTAGGGTTAAGGTTAGGGTTAGGGTTAGTGTTAGGGTTACGGTTAGGGTTAGGGTTAGGTTAAGGGTTAGGGTTAGGGTTAGGGTTAGGGTAAGGGTTAGGGTTAGGGTTAGTTTTAGGGTTAGGTTTAGGGTAAGTGTTAGGGTTACGGTTAGGGTTAGGGTTAGTGTTAGGATAAGGGTAAGTTTTAGAGTTAGGGTTAGGGTTAGAGTTAGGGTTCGGGGTTAGGGTTAGGGTTAGGGTTAGAGTTAGGTTTAGGGTTAGGGTTAGGGTAAGGGTAAGGGTTAGGGTTAGGGTTAGTGTTAGGTTTAGGGTTAGGGTTAGGGTAAGGGTAAGTGTTAGGGATAGGTTTAGGGTTAGGGTTAAGGTTAGGGTTAGGGTTAGGGTTAGGTTTAGGGTTAGGGTTAGGGTAAGGGTAAGGGTTAGTCTTAGGGTTAGGGTTAGGGTTAAGTTAGGGGTTAGGATTAGAGTAAGGGTTAGGGTTATGGTTAGGTTTAGGGTAAGGGTTTGGGTTAGGTTTAGCGTTGGGGTTAAGGTTAGGGTTAGGGTTAGGTTTAGGTAAGGGTAAGTTTTAAGGTTAGGGTTAGGGTTAGGTTTAGGTTTAGAGTAATGGAAAGGGTTAGGCTTAGGGTTAGGGTTAGGTTTAGGTTTAGGGTAAGGGTAATGGTTACTGTTATGGTTATGTTAAGGTTAGGGTAAGGGTTAGGATTAGGGTTGGGGTTAGGGTAGGAGTTATGGTAAGGGTAAGGGTTTGCATTAGGGTTAGGGTTAGAATAAGTGTAATGGTTAGGGTTAGGTTTAGGGTTAGGGTTAGTGTTAGGTTTAGGGTTGGGGTTAGGGTTAGGTTTAGGCTTAGGGTTAGGGTAAGGGTAAGGTTCAGGGTTAGGCTTAGGGTTAGTTTTAGGTTTAGGGTTAGGGTAAGGGTAAGGGTTAGGGTTTGGTTAGTGTTAGGGTTAAGGTTAGGGATAGGGATGGGTAAGAGTTTGGGTTAGAGTTTGGGTTTGGGTAAGGGTTAGGGTTAGGGTTAGGCGTAAATTTAGGGTGAGGGTTAGGGTAAGTGTAAGGGTTAGGTTTAGAGTTAGGGAAAGGGTTATTTTTAGGGTAAGGGTTATGGTTAGTGTTAGGGTTAGGTTTAGGGTTAGGGTTAGGGTTAGGGTAAGTGTAGGGGTTAGGGTTAAGGTTAGGGTTAGAGTTAGGATTATGGTTAGGTCTAGTGTCAGGGTAAGGGTTACGTGTAGGTTTAGGTTTAGGATTAGGGTAAGGGTAAGGGTTAGGTTTAGGGTTAGGGTTAGGTTAAGGGTTAGGGTTATGTTTAGGGTTAGGGTAAGGATAAGGGTTATGGTTAAGGTTAGGGTTAGGGTTAGGGTTAGGGTTAAGGTTAGGGTTAGGATTAGGGTAAGGGTAAGGGTTAGGTTTAGGTTTAGGCTGAGGGTTAGGGTAAGGGTAAGGGTAAGGGTAAGGGTTAGGGTTAAGGTTAGGTTTAGGGTTAGGGTTAGGGTTAGGATAAGGGTAAGAGTTAGGGTTAGGATCAGAGTAAGGGTTAGGGTTAGGGTTAGGGTTATGATTATGTTTAGGGTTACGGTTAGGGTTAGGGTAAGGGTTAGGGTAAGTGTGTGTGTTAGGTTTAGGGTTAGGGTTAAGGTTTGGGTTAGGGTTAGCGTTAGGGTAAGGGTAAGAGTTAGGGTTAGGATTAGGGTTAAGATAAGGGTAAGGGTTAGTGTTAGGGTTAAGGTTATTGTTAGGGTAAGGTTTAGGGTTAGGTTTAGGGTAAGGGTAAGGGTTAGGTTTAGGGTTAGGGTTAGGGTAAGGGTAAGGGTTAGGGTTAGGTTTAGGTTTAGGGTTAGGGTTAGGATTAGGGTAAGGGCAAGGGTTAGGGTTATGGTTAGGTTAGGGTTAGGGTAAGGGTTAGGTTTAGGGTTAGTGTAAGGGTAAGTGTTAGTGTTGGGATTAGGTTTTGGGTTAGTGTCAGGATAAGGGTAAGGATTAGCTTAGGGTTAGTATTAGGGTTCGGGGTTAGGGTTAGGGTTAGAGTTAGGTTTAGCGTTAGGGTTAGGGTAAGGGTAAGGGTTAGGTTTAGGGTTAGGGTTAGGGTTAGGTTTAGGGTTAGGGTTAGGGTAAGGATAAGGTTTAGGGTTAGGGTTATTGTTAGGGTTAAGTTTAGGGTTAGGGTTAGGGTCAGGGTTAGGGTTAGAGTTATGGTTAGGGTTAGACTTAGGGTAAGGGTAAGTTTTAGGGTTAGGGTTGGGTTAGGGTTAGTGTAAGGGTAAGGGTTAGGGTTAGGTTTAGGGTGAGGGTTAGGGTAAGGGTAAAGGTAAGGGTTAGGGTTAAGTTTAGGTTTAGGGTTAGGGTTAGGGTAAGGTTAAGGGTTAGGGTTAGGATTAGGGTCAGGGTTAGGTTTATGGTTAGGGTGAGGGTTAGGGTTATGTTTCAGGTTACTGTTAGGGTTAGGGTTAGGGTAAGGGTATGTGTTAGGTTTAGGGTTAGCGTTAAGGTTAGGGTTAGGGTTAGGGTTAGCATTAGGGTAAGGGTAAGAGTTAGGGTTAGTATAAGGGTAAGGGTTAGCTTAGGGTTAGGGTTAGGGTTCAGGGTTAGGGTTAGGGTTAGGGTTGGAGTTAGGATTAGCATTAGGTTTAGTGTAAGGTTAAGGGTTAGGTTTTGTGTTAGGGTTAGTGTTAGGTTAGGCTTAGGGTTAGGGTTAGGGTAAGGGTTAGGGTTAGAGTTAGGGTTAGGGTTAGAGTTAGGGTTAGGGTAAGTTTTAGGGTTAGGGTTAGGGTTAGGGTTAGGGTAAGGGTTAGGGTTAGGATTAGCGTTGGGGTTAAGGTTAGGATTTCGGTTAGGGTAAGGGTAAGGGTTAGGGTTAGGTTTAGGGTTAGGGTTAGGGTAAGTGTTAGGGTTACGGTTAGGGTTACGGTTAGTGTTAGGATAAGGGTAAGGTTTAGGTTTACGGTTAGCGTTAGGTTTTGGGGTTACGGTTAGGAATAGGGTTAGAGTTAGGTTTAGGTTTAGGGTTAGGGTAAGGGTAAGGGTTAGGGTTAGGGTTAGGGTTAGGGTTAGTGTTAGGTTTAGTGTTAGGGTTAGGGTAAGGGTAAGTGTTAGGGATAGGTTTAGGGTTAGGGTTAAGTTTAGGGTTAGGGTTAGGGTTAGGGTAAGGGTAAGGGTAAGGTAAGGGTTAGGGATAGGGCTAGGTTTAGAGTTAAGGATAGGGTTAGGGTTAGGGTTAGAGTTAGGTTTTCGGTTAGGGTTAGGTTAAGGGTAAGGGTTAGGTTTAGGGTTAAGGTTAGGGTTAGGGTAAGGGTTAGGGATAGGGTTAGGGTTAGGATAAGTGTAAGGGTTAGGGTTAGGGTTAGGGGATAGGATTAGTGTTACTTAAGGGTAAGGGTTAGGTTTAGGGTTAGGGTTAGTGTTAATGTTAGGTTTAGGGTAAGCGTTAGGGTTAGGGTTAGGGTTCGGGTTAAGGTAAGGTAAGGGTTAGGGTTAGGGTTAGTGTTAGGGTTAAGGTAAGGGTTAGGGTAAGGGTAAGAGTTTGGGTTAGAGTTTGGGTTTGGGTAAGGGTTAGGGTTAGGGTTAGCGGTAAGGTTAGGGTTAGGGTTAGGGTAAGGGTAAGGGTTAGGGTTAGGGCCAGGGTTATTGTTAGGCTAAGGGTTATGGTTACAGTTAAGGTTAGGTTTAGGGTTAGGGTTATGGTTAGGATTAGGCTTAGGGTAAGTGTAAGGGTTAGGCTTAAGGTTAGGGTTAGAGTTAGTATTATGGATACGGTTAGGGTCAGGGTAAATGTTACGGTTAGGTTTAGGTTTAGGGTTAGGGTAAGGGTAAGGGTTAGGTTTAGTGTTAGGGTTAGGTTTAGGTTTAGCGGTATGGTTAGGGTTATTGTAAGGAGAAGGGTTAGGGTTAGGGTTAGGGTTAGGTTTAGGGTTAGGGTTAAGGTTAGGGTTAGGGTTAGGGTTAGGGTTAGGGTAAGGGTAAGGGTTAGGGTTAGTTTTAGGGTTAGGATTAGGGTAAGGGTAAGGGTAAGGGTTAGGGTTAAGGTTAGGGTTAGGGTTAGGGTTAGGGTTAGGTTAAGGGTTAGGGTTAGGGTAAGGGTTAGGGTTAGGGTTAGGGATAGGGCTAGGTTTAGGGTTAAGGATAGGGTTAGGGTTAGGGTTAGAGTTAGGTTTAGGGTTACGGTTAGGTTAAGGGTAAGGGTTAGGTTTAGGGTTAAGGTTAGGGTTAGGGTAAGGGTTAGGGTTAGGGTTAGGGTTAGGATAAGTGTAAGTGTTAGGGTTAGGGTTAGAGGATAGGATTAGTGTTACTTAAGGGTAAGGGTTAGGTTTAGGTTTAGGGTTAGTGTTAATGTTAGGTTTAGGGTAAGGTTTAGGGTTAGGGTTAGGCGTAAATTTAGGGTGAGGTTTAGGGTAAGTGTAAGGGTTAGGGTTAGAGTTAGGGAAAGGGTTATTGTTAGGGTAAGGGTTATGTTTAGTGTTAGGGTTAGGTTTAGGGTTAGGGTTAGGGTTAGGGTTAGGGTAAGGGTAGGTGTTAGGCTTAAGGTTAGGGTTAGAGTTAGGATTATGGTTAGGGGTAGTGTCAGGGTAAGGGTTACGTGAAGGTTTCGGTTTAGGATTAGGGTAAGGGTAAGGGTTAGGTTTAGGATTAGGGTTAGGTTAAGGGTTAGGCTTATGGTTAGGGTTAGGGTAAGGATAAGGGTTATGGTTAACGTTAGGGTTAGTGTTAGGTTTAGGGTTAAGGTTAGTTTTAGGATTAGGGTAAGGGTAAGGGTTAGGTTTAGGTTTAGGTTGAGGGTTAGGGTAAGGGTAACGGTAAGGGTTAGGGTTAAGTTTAGGTTTAGGGTTAGGGTTAGGGTTAGGGTAAGGGTTAGGGTTAGGATTAGAGTAAGGGTTAGGGTTAGGGTTAGGGTTATCGTTATGTTTAGGGTTACGGTTAGGGTTAGGGTAAGGGTTAGGGTAAGTGTATGTGTTAGGTTTAGGGTTAGGGTTAAGGTTTGGGTTAGGGTTAGCGTTAGGGTAAGGGTAAGAGTTAGGGTTAGGTTTAGGTTTAAGATAAGGGTAAGGGTTAGTGTTAGGGTTGAGGTTATTGTTAGAGTAAGGTTTAGGGTTAGGTTTAGGGTAATGGTAAGGGTTAGGGTTAGGGTTAGGGTTAGGGTAAGGGTAAGGGTTAGGGTTAGGGTTAGGTTTAGGGTTAGGTTTAGGATTAGGGTAAGGGTAAGGGTTAGGGTTATGGTTAGGTTAGGGTTAGGGTAAGGGTTAGGCTTAGGGTTAGGTTTACGGTTAGGGTTAGGGTTAGGTTTAGGGTTAGGTTTACGGGTAGGGTTAGGGTAAGGGCAAGGGTTTGTGTTAGGGTTAGGGTTAGGGTTAGGGTTAGGGTTAGGTTTAGGATTAGGTTTAGGTAAGGGTAACGGTTAGGGTTAGGGCTGGGGTTAAGGTAAGGGTTAGGGTTAGGGTTAGGGTTAGGTAAGGATTAGGGTTAGGGGTTAGGGTTTGGGAAATTGTTAGGATAAGGGTTAGGGTTAGGGATAGATTTAGGGTTGTGATTAAGTTTAGGGTTGGGGTTAGGGAAAGTGTAAGGGTTAGGGTTATTGTTAGGGTTAGGGTAAGTGTTAGAGTTAGAGTTAGGATTAGGGTAAGGGTAAGGGTTAGGGTTAGGGTTTTGGGTTAGGGTTAGGGTTAGGGTTAGGGTTAGGGTTAGGTTTAGGGTTAGGGTTAGGGTAAGGGTAAGGGTTTGTGTTAGGGTTATGGTTAGCTTTAGGGTTAGGGTGAGGGTTAGGTTTAGGGTTAGGGTTAGGGTTAGGTAAGGTTAAAGGTTAGGGTTAGGGTTAGGGTTAGGGTAAGGGTTAGGGTTAGGGTTAGGGTCAAGTAAAGGTTAGGGTTAGGTCTTAGGGTTAGGGTAAGGGTTAGGGTTAGTGTTAGGGTTAGGTTTAGCTTAAGGGTTAGGGGAATGGCTAGTGTTAGGTGAAGAGTTAGGTTAGGGTTAGTGTTAGGTTAAGGGTATGTGTTAGGGTTAGGGTTAGTGGTAGGGTAAGGGTAAGGGTTAGGGTTAGGGTTAGGGTTAGGGTTAGGGTAAGTGTTAGGTTTAGGGTTAGGGTTAGGGTGAGGGTAAGGGTTATGGTTAAGGTTAGGGTTGTGGGTTAGGGTTAGGATTAGGGTTAGGTTTAGTGTTAGTGTTAGGGTAAGGGTATGGGTTTGGGTTATAGTTAGTGTTAGGTTTAGGATAAGGGTTAGGGTTAGGTTTATGGTTAGGGTTAGGTAAGGGTAAGGGTTAGGGTTAGGGTTAGGGTTAGGGTAAGGATTAGGTCAAGGGTTAGGGTTAGGGTTAGGGATAAGGTTGAGGTTAGGTTTAGGGTTAGGGTTAGGGTAAGGGTTAGCGTTAGTGTTAGGGTAAGGGTTAGGTTTAGGTTTAGGGTTAGGGTTAGGGTTAGGGTAAGAGTAAGGGTTAGGGTTAGGGTTAGGGTTAGGATTAGGATTAGGGTTAGGGTAAGGGTAAGGGTAAGGGTTAGGTTTAGGGTTAGGTTTAGGGTTAGGGTTAGGGTTAGGTTTAGGGTAAGGGTAAGGATTAGGTTAAGGGTAGGTTTAGGGTTAGTGTTAGGGTGAGGATTAGGGTAAGGGTAAGGGTTAGGGTTAGGTTTAGGGATAGGGTTAGGATAAGGGTAAGGGTTAAGTTTAGGGTTAGGGTTAGGATTAGGGTTACGGTTAGGGTTAGGGTTAGGGTAAGGATAAGGTTTAGGGTTAAGATTAGGGTTAGGGTTAGGGTTAGGGTTAGGGTAAGGGTTAGGGTTAGGGTTAGGTCAATGGTAAGGTTTAGTGTTAGGGTAAGGGTAAGGATAAGGCTTAGGGTTAGGGGTAGGGTTAGGGTTAAGGTTGAGGTTAGGGTTAGGGTTAGAGTAAGGGTTAGGTTTAGGGTTAGGGTTAGGGTTTGGGTAAGGGTAAGGGTTAGGGTAAGCGTTACGGTTAGGGTTAGCGATAAGTTTGAGGTTAGGGTTAGGGTTAGGGTAAGGATTAGGGTTATGGTTAGGGTCAAGGTAAGGATAAGTGTAAGGTTTAGGGTTAAGGTTAGTGTTAGAGTTAGGTTTAGGGTTAGGGTTAGGGTTAGGGTTAGGGTAAGGGTAAGGGTTAGGGTTAGGGTTAGGGTTAGATTTAGTGTTGGGGTTAAGGTTAGTGTTAGGGCAAGGGTTAGGGTTAGGGTTAGAGTTAGGTTTAGGGTTAGGTTTAGGGTTACGGTTAGGGTTAGGGTAAGGGTAAGGTTTAGGGTTAGGGTTAGGGTTAAGATTGAGGTTAGGTTTAGGGTTTGAGTAAGGGTTGCGGTTAGGGTTAGGGTAAGGGTTAGGGTTACGTTTAGGTGTTAGGGTTAGCGTGAGGGTTAGGGTTAAGTTTAGGGTTAGAGTTAGGGTAAGGGTAAGAGTTAGGGTTAGGGTTAGGGTTAGGTTTAGGGTTAGGGTTAGGGTAAGGGTAAGGTTTAGGGTTAGGGTTAGGGTTAGGGTTAGGTTTAGGGTTAATGTTAGGGTAAGGTCAAGGTTTAGGGTTAGGGTTAAGATTAGGGTTAGGGTTAGGGTTAGGGTATGGGTTAATGGTAAGGGTTAGAGTTACGGTTAGGTTTACGTTAAGGTTTTGGGTAAGGGTGAGGGTTAGGGTTAGGGTTAGGGTAAGGGTAAGGGTAAGGGTTATGGTTAGGTTAAGGGTTAAGATTGAGGTTAGGGTTAGGGTTAGCGTAAGGGTTAGGTTTAGGGTTAGGGTAGGTTAGGGTTAGGGTTAGGGTTAGAGTTAGGCTTAGGGTTAGGGTAAGGGGAAGGGTTAGGTTTAGGGTTAGGGTTAGGGTAAGGGTTAGGGTTAGGGGTTAGGGTTAGTGTTAGTGTTAGGTTAAGGGTTAGGGTTGGGTTTCGGTTAGGATAAGGGTTAGGGTTAGGGTAAGATTAAGTGTTAGGTTTAGGGTTAGAATTAGGGTTAGGGTAACTGTTAGGGTTAGGATTAGGTTTAGGTGTTAGGGTTAGGGTTAGGGTTAGGTTTAGGTTTAGGGTTACGGGAAGGGTAAGGGTAAGGGTTAGGGTTATGGTTAGGGTTGTGGTTAGTTTTATGGTTAGGGTTAGGCTAACGTAAGGGTTAGGGTTAGGGTTAGTTTAGGGTTAGGGTTAAGGTAAGGGTTAGGTTTAGAGTTAGGTTTAGTCTTAGGGTTAGGGTAAGGGTAAGGGTTAGGGTTAGAGTTAGTGTTAGGGTTAGGTTTAGGGTTAGGGTTAGGGTAACGGAATGGTTAGGGTTAGGTTTAGGGTTAGGGTTAGCGTAAGGGTAAGGGTTAAGGTTAGGGTTAGGGTTAAGGTTAGTGTTAGGGTTAGGGTTAGGGTTAGGTTTAAGTTTGGGGTTAAGTTTAGGATTAGGGTTAGGGTAAGAGTAAGGGTTAGATTAGGGTAGGGTTAGGGTAAGTGTTAGGGTTAGGGTTAGGGTTAGGGTTAGGGTTAGGGTAAGGGAAAGGGTTAGGTTAGGGTAAGGGTTAGGCTTAGGGTTGGCGTAAGGGTAAGGGTTAGGGTTAGGGTTAGGGTTGGAAAAAAGGGTTAGGGTTAGGGTTAGGTTTAGGGTTAGGGTTAGGGTAAGGGTAAGGGTTAGGGTTAGGGTTAGGGTTAGGCTTAGGGTTAGGGTAAGTGTTAGGGTTAGGGTTAGGGTTACGGTGAGGGTTAGGGTTAGGGTTAGGGTAAGGGTTAGGGTTAGGGTTAGGGTGAGGTTAGGGGTCAGGGTAAGGGTAAGTGTTAGTGTTAGGGTTAGGTTTAGGATAAGGGTAGGATTAGTGTTAGTTTTAGGGTTAGCGTTAGGTTTAGGGTTAGGGTTAGGGTAGGGTTAGGGATAGGGTTAGGGTTAGGGTTAGGGTAATGGTTAGGTTTAGGGTTGGTGTTAAGTTTAGGGGTAGCGTTAGGGTTAGGGTTACGGTAAGGGTAAGGGTTAGAGTAAGGATAAGCTTTAGGGTTAGGGTTAGGGTTAGGGTTAGGGTAAGGGCAAGCGTTAGGGTTAGGGTTGAGGTTAGGATTAGGGTTAGGGTTAGGCTAAGGGTTACGGTTAGTGTTAGGGTAAGGGTTAGGGATAGGGTTAGGGTTAGGGTAAGGGTTAGCGTTAAGGTTGAGGTTAGGATTAGGGTTAGGGTTAGGGTTAGGGTAATGGTTAGGGTTAGGGTTAGGGTTAGGGTAAGGGTAAGTGTTAGGGTTAGGGCTAGGTTTATGGTTGTGGTTAGGGTTAGAGTTAGAGGAAGGGTTAGGGTTAGGGTTAGGGTAAGGGTTAGGGTTAGGCTTAGGGTTATGGTTAGAGTTAGGGTTAGGTTCAGAGTAAGGGTAAGGGTTAGGGTTAGGGTTAGTGTTAGGGTAAGGTTTAGAGTTAGGGGTTAGGGTTAATGTTAGGATTAGGTTAAGGGTTAGGGTTAGAGTTAGCATAAGGGATACGTTTAGGGTCAGGTTTAGTGTTAGGGCTAGGGTTAGGGTTAGGGTAAGGGTTATGTTTAGGGTTGGTGTTAAGATTAGGGTTAGGGTTAGGATTAGGGTTAGGGTTAGGGTAAGGGTAAGGGTTAGGGTTAGGGTTAGGCTTTGGGTTAAGTTTGAGGTTAGGGTTAGGTTTAGGGTTAGGGTAATGGGAAGGGTTAGGGTTAGGGTAAGGGTTACGGTAAGGGTTAGGTTTAGGGTTAGGGTTAGGTTAGGGGTCAGGATAAGGGTAAGTGTTAGTGTTAGGGTTAGGTTTAGAATAAGGGTAGGATTAGGTTAGGTTTAGGGTTAGGTTTAGGGTTAGGGTTAGGGTGAGGGTAGGGTTAGGTATAGGGTTAGGGTTTGGGTTAGGTTTAGGCTTAGGGTTAGGGTAAGAGTTAGGGTTAGGGTTAGGGTTAGGGTAAGGGTTAGGGTTAGGGTTAGGGTTAGGGTAAGGGTTAGGGTTAGGGTTAGGGTTAGGGTTAGGGTAAGGGTTAGGGTTAGGGTTAGGGTAAGGGTTAGGGTTAAGGTTGAGGTTAGGATTAGGGTTAGGGTTAGGCTAAGGGTTAGGGTTAGGGTTAGGGTAAGGGTTAGGGTTAGGGTTAGGTTTAGGGTAAAGGTTAGAGTTAAGGTTGAGGTTAGGATTAGGGTTAGGGTTAGGCTAAGGGTTAGAGTTACGGTTAGGGTAAGGGGTAGGTTTAGGGTTAGGTTTAGGGTAAGGGTACGGGTTAGGGCTAGGTTTATGGTTGGGGTCAGGGTTAGAGTTAGAGGAAGTGTTAGGGTTAGGGTTCGGGTAAGGGTTAGGTTTAGGGTTAGGGTTAGGGTTAGAGTTAGGGTTAGGGTTAGAGTAAGGATAAGGTTTAGTGTTAGGGTTAGGGTTAGGGTTACGGTAATTATTAGGGTTAGGGGTTAGGGTTAATGTTAGGGTTAGGTTAAGGGTTAGGGTTAGGGTTTGGGTTAGGATAAGGGTTAGGGTTAAGGTAAGGGTTAGGTTTAGGGCTAGGGTTAGGGTAAGGGTTAGGGTTAGGGTAAGGGTTAGGTTTAGGGTTGGTGTTAAGGTTAGGGTTAGGGTTAGGGTTAGGGTAAGGGTTAGTGTTAGGGTTAGGGTTAGGGTTAGAGTTCGGTTTGGGCTTAGGGTAAGGGTAAGGGTAAGGGTTAGATTTAGGGTTAGGGTTAGGTTTAGGTTTATTGTTAGGGTAAGGATAAATGTTAGAGTTAAGGTTAGGGTTAGGGTTAGGGTTAGGGTTAAGATTAGGGTTAGGGTTAGGGTTAGCATTACGATTAGGGTAAAGGTTAGGGTTATGGTTAGGTTTAGGGTTGTGGTTAAGGTTAGGATTAGGATTAGGGTAAGGGTTAGGTTAGGGTTACGGTTAGGGCTAGGGTTAAGGTTAGGGTTAGGGTTAGGGTTAGGATTAGGGTTAGGGTTAGGGAAAGGGTTAGGTTTAGGGTTAGGGATAGGGGTAGGGTTAGGCTTAGTGTTAGGGTAAGGGTAAGGGTTAGGGTTAGGGTTAGGTTTAGGGTTAGGTTTAGTGTTAGGGTTAGGGTAAGGGTAAGGGTTAGGGTTAGGGTAAGCGTTAGGTTTAGGGTAAGTGTTAGGGTTATGGTTAGGGTTATGGATATTGTAAGGGTAAGGGTTAGAGTTAAGGTTTGGTTAGGGTTAGGGTTAGGGTAAGGTAAAGGGTTAGGGTTAGGTTTAGGCTTAGATTAAGGGTAAGGGTTAGGGTTAGGTTTGGTTTAGGGATAGGGATAGGGTAAGGATAAGGGTTAGAGTTAAGGTTAGGGTTATTGTTAGGGTTAGGGTTAAGGTTAGGGTGAGGGTAAGGGTAAGGGTTAGGGTTAGGATTGGGGTTAGGGTAAGGGTTACAGTTAGGGTTAGGGTTAGGGTTAGGGTAAGGGTTAGGGTTAGGTTTAGGGTTAGGGTTAAGGTTAGGGTTAGGGTTAGTTTTACGGTTAGGATTAGGGTTAGGGTTAGGATAAGGGTTAGGGTTACATTTAGGGTAAGGTTTAGGCTAAGTGTTAGAGTAAGGGTAAGGTTTAGGGTTAGGGTTAGGGTTAGTGTTATGGTTGAGGTTAGGATTAGGGTTAGGGTTAGAGTAAGTGTTAGGATTAGGGTTAGGTTAAGGTTTAGGATTAGAGTTAGGGTTAGGGTTAGGGTAAGGGTTAGGGTTAGGGTTAGGGTTAGGGTATGGGTTAGGGTTAGGATTAAGGTTAGGGTTAGTTTTAAGGTTAGGGTAATGGTAAGGGTTACGGTTAGGGTTAGGATAAGGGTTAGTTTTAGGGTTAGGGTTAGGGTAGGAGTCAGGGTAAGGGTAAGTGATAGTTTTAGGGTTAGGTTTAGGATAAGGGTAGGATTAGGGTTAGGTTTAGGGTTAGGGTTCAGGGTTAGGGTTAGCGTGAGGGTAGGGTTAGGGATAGGGTTAGGGTTCGGGTTAGGTTTAGGCTCCGGGTTAGGGTAAGGGTTAGGGTTAGTGTTGAGGTTAGTATTAGGGTTAGGGTTAGGCTAAGGTTTAGGGTTAGGGTTAGGGTTAGGGTTAGGGTTAGGGTATGAGTTAGGGTTAGGGGATAGGGTTAGGGTTAGGGTTAGGTTAAGGGGTAGGGTTAGGGTTAGGGTTAGGGTTATGTTTAGGTGTTAGGGTTATGGTGAGGGTTAGGGTTAGGTTTAGGGTTAGGGTTAGGGTTAGGGTTAGTGTAAGAGTAAGGGTTAGTGTAAGGTTTAGGGTTAGAGTTAAGGTTAGGGTTAGGGTTAGCTTTAGGTTTAGGGTTAGGGTTAGGGTAAGGGTAAAATTTAGGGTTAGGGTTAGTGTTAAGGTTAGGGTTAGCTTTAGGGTTAGGGTTAGGGTGAGGTCAAGGTTTAGGGTAAGGGTTAAGGTTAGGGTTAGGGTTAGGGTTAGGTTAGGGTTAGGGTTATCTTTGAGGTTAGGGTTAGAGTTAGAGGAAGGGTTAGGTTTAGGGTTAGGGTAAGGTTAGGGTTAGGGTTAGGGTTAGTGTTAGAGTTAGGGTTAGTGTTAGATTAAGGGTAAGGGTTAGGGTTAGGGATAGGGTTAGGTTAAGGGTTAGGGTTAGGGATTAGGGTTAATGTTAATGTTAGGTTAAGGGTTAGGGTTAGTGTTAGAGTTAGGGTAAGGGTTAGGGTTAGGGTAAGGGTTAGGGTTAGGGTTAGGTTTATGGTTGGGGTTACGTTTAGGGTTAGGGTTAGGCTAAGGGTAAGTGTTAGGATTAGGGGTAGTGTAAGGGTTAGGGTTAGGGTTAGGGTTAGTTTTAGGGTTAGGCTTAGGGTAAGGGTAAGGTTTAGGGTAAGGGTTAGGTTTAGGCTTTGGGTTAAGGTTGAGGTTAGGGTTAGGGTTAGGGTAAGGGTTAGGGTTGGGGTTAGGGTAAGGGTTAGGGTAAGGGTGAGGTTTAGTGTTAGGGTTAGGGTAAGGGTAAAGTTTAGGGTTAGGGTTAAGATTGAGGTTAGGGTTAGGTTTTGAGTAAGGGTTAGGGTTAGGGTTAGGATAAGGGTTAGGGTTAGCGTTAGAGTTAGGTTTAGGGTTAGGGTAAGGGTAAGGGTTAGGGTTATGGTTAGGGTAAGGGTTAGAGTTAGGGGTTAGGGTTAGTGTTAGGGTTAGGTTAAGGGTTAGGGTTACGGTTAGTGTTAGGATAAGGGTTAAGGTTAGGTTTAGTGTAAGTGTAAGAGTTACGGTTAGGGTTAGGGTTAGTTTTAGGGTTAGGGTAAGGGTTAGGGTAAGGTGTAGGGTTAAAGTTAAGGTTAGGGTTAGGGTTAAGGTAGGGGTCATGGTAAGGGTAAGTGTTAGTGTTAGGGTTAGGTTTAGGATAAGGGTAGGATTAGGGTTAGTTTTAGGGTTAGGGTTAGGGTTAAGGTTAGGGTGAGGGTTAGGTTTAGGGTTAGGGTTAGGGTAAGGGTAAGGGTGAGGGTTAGGGTTAGTGTTAGGTTTAGGGTTAGGGTTAGGGTAAGGGCAAGGTTTAGGGTTAGGGTTAAAGTTAAGGTTAGGTTTAGGGTTAGGGTTAGGGTTAAGTTAGGGTTAGGCTTATGGTAAGGGTTAGAGTTAGTTTTAGGGTGAGGGTTAGGGGTTAGGCTTATGGTTAGGGTTAGGGCAAGCTTAGGGTTAGGGTTAGGGTAAGGGTTAGGGTTAGGGTTAGGGTAAGGGTAAGGGTTAGGGTTAGGGTTAGGGTTAGGGTAGGGTTAGGGATATGGTTAGGGTTCGGGATAGTTTTAGGCTTAGGGTTAGGGTTGGGTTACGGTAAGGGTTAGGGTTAGGGTTAGGGTTAGGGTCAGGGTAAGGGTTAGTGTTAGGTTTAGGGTTAGGGTTAGGGTAAGGATAAGAGTTAGGGTTTCGGATAGGGTTACGGTTCGGTTAGGTTTAGGGTTAGGATTAGGGTAAGGGGTAGGGTTAAGGTTATGGTTATGGTTAAGTTTAGGGTTAGAGTTAGGGTAAGGCTAAGGGTTAGGGTTAGGTTTAGGGTAAGGGTAAGGGTTCGGGTTAAGGTTAGGGTTAGGTTTAGGGTTAGGGTTAGGGTAAGGGTAAGGTTAAGGTTTAAGTTTAGTGTTAGGGGTAGTCTAAGGGTAAGGTTTAGGTTTAGGGTTAGGGTTAGGTTTTGGTTTAGGGTTAGGGTAAGGATAAGGTTTGGAGTCCAGGTTAGGGTTAGGGTTAGGGTTAGGGTTAGGGTAAGGGTAAGGGTTAGGTTTATGGTTAGGGTTAGGGTAAGTATTAGGGTTAGAGTTCAGGATAGTGTTAGGGTTAGGGTTAGGGTTAAGGTTAGAGTGAGGGTAAGGGCAAGGGTTAGGGTTTGGTTTAGGGTTAGGGTTAGGGTTAGGGTAAGGGTAAGAGTTAGGGTTAGGGTTACGGTTAAGGTTAGGGTTAGGGTTAGGTATAGTGTTAGGATTAGGGTTAGGGTTAGGGTTCGGGTCAGGTTTAGGCTTAGGGTTAGGGTAAGGGTAAGGGTAAGGTTTAGGGTTAGGTTTAGGGTTAGGGTTAAGGTTTAGGTTAGGATTAGGGTTAGGGTTAAGGTAAGGGTAGGGGTTAGGGTTAGGGTTAGGGTTAGGGAAAGGGTTAGGGTTAGGGTTAGGGTTAGGGTTAGGGTAAGGGTTAGGGTTAGAGTAAGGGTAAGGGTTAGGGTTAGGGTAGGGTAAGGGTAAGGGTTAGGGTTAGGGTTAGGGTTAGGGTTAAGGTTAGCCTTAGGGATAGTAATAGGGTTAGGGTTACGGTAAGGTTAAGGGTTAGAGTTAGGTTTAGGGTTAGTGTTAGTGTTACAGTAAGGGTTAGGGTTAGGGTAAGGGTATGTGTTAGGGTTAGGTTTAGGGTTAGGGTAAGAGTTAGGGTTAGCGTTAGGGTAAGGGTAAGGGTTAGGGTTAGGGTTAGGGTAAGGTTTAGGGTAAGGGTTAGGGTTATGTTTAGGGTAAGTGTAAGTTTTAGTTTGAGGGCTAGAGTTAGTGTAAGGGTAAGGGTTAGGTTTAGGGTTAGGGTTAGGGTTAGGGATAGTGTTAGGTTTAGGGTTTGGATAAGGATAATTGTTAGGGTTAGGGTTAGGGTTCAGGTTAGGGTTAGGGTGAGGGTGAGGGTAAGGGTAAGTGTTAGGGTTAGGTTTAGGGTTAGGGTTAGGGTAAGGGTAAGCGTTAAGGTTAGGTTTAGTTTTAGGGTTGGGATTAAGGTTAGGGTTAGGGTTAGGTTAAGTGTAAGGGTTAGGGTTAGGGTTAGGGTAAAGGTTAGTCTTAGGGTTAGGGTTACGGTTAGGGTTTCGGTTAGGGTAAGGGTATGTGTTAGGGTTAGGGTTAGGGTGAGATTTAGGTTTAGCGTTAGGGTAAGCAGAAGGGTTAGGGTTGGGGTTAGGTTTAGGGTTAAGGTAAGGGTAAGGGTTAGGGTTAGGGTTAGGGTAAGGTTTAGGGTTAGGGTTAGAGTTATGGTTAGGGTAAGGGTTAGGGTTAGAGTTAGGGTTAGGAATAGGTTTAGGTTTAAGGTAATTCTAAGTGTTAGGGTTAGGGTTAGGGTTACGTAAGGGTTAGGGTTAGGGCCGGGTTAGGGTAGTGGTTAGGGTAAGTGTAATTGTTTGTGTTAGGGTTAGGTTTAGAATAAAGGTAAGGATTAGTGTTAAGTTTAGGGTTAGGGTTAGAGGTTAGGGTTAGGTTTAGGGTTAGGGTGAGGGTTAGGTTTTGGGTTAGGGTTAGGGTAAGGGTAAGGGTTAGGGTTAGGTTTAGGGTTAGGGTTAGGTTTAGGGTTGGGATTAGGGTAAGGGCGAGAGTTAGGGTTAGGGTTAGGTTTAAGGTTAGGTTTAAAGTAAAGGCGAGAGTTAGGGGTAGGGTTAGGTTTAAGGTTAGGGTTAGGGTTAGGGTTAGGGTTAAGGTTAGGGTTAGGGTTAGGTTGAGTGTTGGTGTTAAGGTAAGGGTTAGGGTTAGGATTAGGGTTAGGATTGGGGTTAAGTTTAGGTTTAGGTTTAGGGTTACGGTAAGGGTTAGGGTTAGGGTAAGGGTATGTGTTAGGGTTAGTTTTAGGGTTAGGGTAAGGGTAAGGGTTAGCGTTAGGGTAAGGGTAAGGGTTAGGGTTGGGTTAGGCTTATGTTAAGGGTAAGGGTTAGGGTTAGGTTTAGGGTAAGTTTTAGGGTAATGTTTAGGGTTATGTTTAGGGTAAGGGTAAGTTTTAGTTTTAGGGTTAGGGTTAGGGTTACGGTTAGTGTAAGAGCAAGGGTTAGGGTTTGGGTTAGGTTTAGGGTTAGGGTAAGTGTAAGGGTAGGGTTAGGGTTAGGGTTAGGTTATGGTTTAGGGTTAGGCTTAAGGTTAGGGTAGGGGTTAGGGTAAGGGTGAGTGTTAGGGTTAGGCTTAGGGTTAGGATGAGGGTAAGGGTTAGGGTTAGGGTTAGGGTTAGGGTTCGGAGTTAGGGTTAGGGTTAGAGTTAGGTTAAGGGGTTAGGGTTAGGGTTAGGGTAAAGGTTAGGGGTTAGGGTTAGTGTTAGGGTTAGGTTAAGTGTTAGGGTTAGGGTTAGGGTAAGGGTAAGGGTTAGGGTTAAGTTTAGGTTTAGGGTTAGGTTTAGGGTTAGGGTTAGTGATAGGGTTAGGTTTAGGGTTAGGGTTAGGCTAAGGGTAAGTGTTAAGGTTAGGGTTAGTGTTAGGATTAGGGTACGGGTATGTGTTAGGGTTAGATGTAGTGTTTGGATTAGGGTTAGGGTTAAAGTAAGGGTCAAGGTTAGGGTTAGGGTTAGGTTTAGGGTAAGGGTTAGGGGTAGGTTTAGGTTAAGGGGAAGTTTTAGGGTTAGGGTTAGAGTTAAGGTTAGGGTAAGGGTAAGGTTTAGGTTTAGGGTTAGGGTTAGGGTTAGGTTTAGGGTTAGGGTTAGCTTTAGGGTTAGGGTTATGGTAAGGGTAAGAGTTATGGTTAAGGTTAGGGTTAGGGTAAGGTTTAGGGTTAGGTTTAGGGTTAGGGTTAGGGTTAGGTTATGGTTTAGAGTTAGGCTTAGGGTAAGGGTAGGGGTTAGGGTAAGGGTAAG
This sequence comes from Megascapheus bottae, assembly GCA_024803745.1. Classification (NCBI taxonomy): domain Eukaryota; kingdom Metazoa; phylum Chordata; class Mammalia; order Rodentia; family Geomyidae; genus Megascapheus; species Megascapheus bottae. Next base: position 1,346,751 of record JANJXV010000263.1, read on the forward strand.
TGTTAGGGTTAGGGTTAGGGTTAGTATAAGGGTAAGGTTTAGGGTTAGGTTTAGGGTAAGGGTTAGGGTTAGGTTTAGGTTAAGTGTAAGGTTTAGGGTTAGGGTTAGGATAAGGGTAAGGTTAAGGTTAGGGTTAGGGTTAGGGTTAAATTTAGGTTTAGAGTTAAGTTTAGGGTTAAGTTTAGGGTTAGGGCTAGGGTAAGGGTAAGGGTTAGGGTTAGGGTTAGGGTTAGGGAAATGGTAAGGGATAGGGTAAGGGTTAGAGTTAGGGTAAGGATTAGGGTTAGGGGTAGGGTAAGGGTTTGGGTTAGGGTTAGCATTAAGGTTAGGTTTAGGGTAAGGATAAGGGTAAGGGTTAGGTTTAGGGTTACGCTTAGGGTTAGTTTAATGATAAGGGTTAGGGGTAAGGTTAGGGTTAGGGTTAGGGTTAGGGTTAAGATTAGGTTTAGGGTGAGGGTAAGCGTAAGCGTTTGGTTTAGGTTTAGGGTTAGGGTTAGGGTAAGGTTAAGGGTTAGGTTTAGGGTTAGGGTTAGGTTTAGGTTTTGGGTTAGTGTAAGGGTAAGGGTTTGGGTTAAGTTTAGGTTTAGGGTTAGGTTAGGGTTAGGGTTAGGGTTAGGGTAAGGGTTAGGGTTAGGGTGAAGGGTTATTGTTATGGTTAGGGTTAGGGTTAGGTTTATGTTTAGTTTTAGGGTAAGTGTAAGGTTTAGTGTTAGTGTTAGGGTTAGGGTTAGTTATAGGTTTAGGGTTAGTGTTAGGGTAAGGGTAAGTGTTAAGTTTATGGTTAGGGTTATGGTTAGGGTTAGGTTTATAGTTAGGGTTAGGGTAAGGGTAAGGGTTAGGGTTAGGGTTAGGGTTAGAGTTAGGGTAAGTGTAAGGGTAAGGGTTAGGGTTAGGGTTAGGTTTAGGGTTCGGGTTAAGTTTATTGTTAGGGTAATATTAAGGATTAGGGTTAGGGTTAGAGTAAGTGTTAGGGTTAGGGTCTGGTTAGGGTTAGGGTTAGGGTAAGGGTAAGGGTAAGTTTTAGGGTTAGGTTTAGGGTTAGGGTTATGGTTAGGGTTGAGGTTGGGGTTAGAGTTAGAGGAAGGGTTAGGGTTAGGGTCAGGTTTAGGGTTAGGGTTAAGGTTAGAGTTAGGGTTAGGTTTCAAGTAAGTGTAAGAGTTAGTGGTAGGGTTAGGGTTAGGGTTAGGGATAGAGTAAGGGTTAGGGTTAGGGGTTAGGGTTAATGTTAGGGTTAGGTTAAGAGTTAGGGTTAGGGTTAGGATAAGGCTTATGATTAGGGTAAGGGTAAGTGTTAGGGTTAGGGTTAGGGTTAGGTTTAGGTTTTAGGGTTAGGGTTAGGGTTAGGTTTAGGGTTAGGGTTAGGGTAAGGGTAAGGGTTAGGGTAAGGGTTAGGATTAGGGTTAGTTTTAGGGTTAGCGTTAGGGTAAGGGTTAGGGTTAGGTTTAGGTGTTAGTGTTAGTGTTAGGATTAGGGTTAGGTCTAGGGTTAGGGTTAGGGTAAGGGTAAGAGTTAGGGTTAGTGTTAGGATTAGGGTTAGTTTTAGGGTTAGGTTAGGGTTAGGGTAAGGGTAAGGGTTAGGGTTAGGGTCAGGGTTAGGATTACGGTTAGTTTTAGGGTTAGGGTTAGGGTAAGGGTAAGGGTTAGGGTTAAGTTTAGGATTAGGGTTAGGGTTAGGTTTAGGGTTAGGGTTAGCGTTACGGTAAGGGTTAGGGATAGGGTTAGGGTTAGGGTTAGGGTTAGGGTTAGGTTTAGCGTTGGGGTTAGGTTGAGGGTTAGGGTTAGGGTAAGGGTAAGGGTTAGGGTGAGGGTTAGGGTTGAGGTTACGGTTAGAGAAAGGGTTAGGGTTAGGTTTAGGGTAAGGGTTAGGGTTAGGGTTAGGGTTAGAGTTATGGTTAGGGTTAGAGTAAGGGTAAGGGTTAGGGTTCGGGTTAGGGTTAGGGTAAGGGTTAGGGTTAGGGGTTAGGGTTAATGTTAGGGTTAGGATAAGTGTTAGGGTTAGGGTTAGGGTTTGGATAAGGCTTATGGTTAGAGTAAGGGTAATTGTTAGTGTTAGGGTTAGGGTTAGGGTAAGGGTTAGGGTTAGGGTTAGGTTTAGGGTTGGGGTTAAGGTAAGGGTTAGGGTTAGGGTAAGGGTAAGTGTTAGGGTTAGGGTTAGGGTAACTGTTAGGGTTAGGGTTAGGGTTAGGGTAAGGGTAAGTGTTAGGATTAGGGTTAGGGTTAGGGTTATTTTTAGGGTAAGGGTTAGGGTTATGTTTAGGGTAACTGTAAGTTTTAGTTGTAGGGTTAGTTTTAGGGTTACGGTTAGGGTAACGGCAAGGGTTAGGTTAGGGTTAGGGTTAGGGTAAGGGTAATACTTATGGTTATGGTTAGGGTTAGGGTTAGGGTAAGGGTTAGGGTTAGGTTTAGGGTTAGGGTTGCTGTTAGGTTATGGTTTAGGATTAGGCTTAGTGTTAGGGTAGGGGTTAGGGTAAGGGTAAGTGTTAGGGTTAGGGTTAGGGTTAGGATAAGGGTAAGGGTTAGGGTTAGGTTTAGGGTAAGCTTTAGGGTTAGGTTTAGGTTAAGGGTAAGGTTTAGGGTTAGGGTTAGGGTCAGGGTAAGGTTAAGGTTAGGGTTTGGGTTGAGGTTACGGTTACAGTTAGAGGAAGGTTTAGGGTTAGGGTTAGGGTAAGGGTTAGGATTAGGGTTAGGGTTAGAGTTAGGGTTAGGGTTAGAGTAAGTGTAATGGTTAGGGTTAGGGTTAGGGTTAGGGTAAGGGTTAGGGTTAGAGGTTAGGGTTAATGTTAGGGTTAGGTTAAGGGTTAGTGTTAGGGTTAGGATTAGATTTAGGGTTAGAGTTAGGGTTAGGGTTAGGGTAAGGGTAAGTGTTAGGGTTAGGGTTAGGGTTAGGGTTAGGTTTAGGGTTGGGGTTAAGGTTAGGGATAGGGTTAGGGTAAGGGTAGGTGTTAGGGTTACGGTTAGGGTTAGGGTAAGTGTTAGGGTTAGGTTTAGGTTTAGGGTTAGGGATAGGTTTAGGTTTTAGGGTTAGGGTTAGGTTTAGGGTTAGGGTTAGGGTAAGGGTAAGGGTTAGGATTAGGGTTAGTTTTAGGGTTAGCGTTAGGGTAAGGGTTAGGGTTAGGTTTAGGTGTTAGTGTTAGGGTTAGGATTAGGGTTAGGTCTAGGGTTAAGGTTAGGGTAAGGGTAAGGGTTAGGGTTAGTGTTATGATTAGGGTTAGTTTTAGGGTTAGGTTAGGGTTAGGGTAAGGGTAAGGTTTAAGGTTAGGGTCAGGGTTAGGATTAGGGTTAGTTTTAGGGTTATGGTTAGGGTAAGGGTAAGGGTTAGGGTTAGGTTGAGGGTTAAGTTTAGGATTTTGGTTAGGGTTAGGTTTAGGGTTAGGGTTAAGGTTACGGTAAGGGTTAGGGATAGGGTTAGGGTTAGGGTTAGGGTTAGGTTTAGCGTAGGGGTTAGGTTTAGGGTTAGGGTTAGGGTAAGGGTAAGGGTTAGGGTGAGGGTTAGGGTTGAGGTTACGGTTAGAGGAAGGGTTATGGTTAGGTTTAGGGTAAGGGTTAGTGTTAGGGTTAGTTTTAGAGTTATGGTTAGGGTTAGAGTAAGGGTAAGGGTTAGGGTTAGGGTTAGGGTTAGGGTAAGTGTTAGGGTTAGGGTTAGGTTTAGGGTTGGGGTTAAGGTTAGGGTTAGGGTTAGGGTAAGGGTAAGTGTTAGGGTTAGGGTTAGGGTAACTGTTAGGGTTAAGGTTAGGATTACGGTTAGGGTAAGGGAAGGGTTAGGGTTAGGGTTAGGGTTAGGGTTAGGTTTAGGTTAGTTTTAGGGTTAGGTTTAGGGTTAGGGTTAGGGTTAGGGTTAGGGTTATTGTTAGGTTATGGTTTAGGGTTAGGCTTAGTGTTAGGGTAGAGGTTAGGGTAAGGGTAAGTGTTAGGGTTAGGGTTAGGGTTAGGATAAGGATAAGGGTTAGGGTTAGGTTTAGGGTAAGGTTTAGGGTTAGGTTTAGGTTAAGTCTAAGGTTTAGGGTTAGGGTTAGGGTAAGTGTAAGGTTAAGGTTAGGGTTTGGGTTGAGGTTACGGTAAGAGTTAGAGGAAGGTTTAGGGTTAGGTTTAGGGTAAGGGTTAGGATTAGGGTTAAGGTTAGAGTTAGGGTTAGGGTTAGAGTAAGGGTAAGTGTTAAGGGTTAGGGTTAGGGTTAGGGTAACGGTTAGGGTTAGAGGTTAGGGTTAATGTTAGGGTTAGGTTAAGGGTTAGGGTTAGGATAAGGCTGAGGGTTAGAGTAAGGGTTAGGGTTAGGGTTAGGGTTAGGGTTAGGGTTAGGGTTAGGGTTAGGGTTAGGGTTAGGGTTAGGGTAAGGTTTAGGGTTAAGGTTAGATTTAGGTTTAGGTTTGGGTTTAAGTTTAGGGTTAGGGTTAGGGTAAGGGTAAGGTTAAGGTTAGGGTTTGGGTTGAGGTTACGGTTAGAGTTAGAGGAAGGTTTAGGGTTAGGGTTAGGGTAAGGTTAAGTGTTAGGATTAGGGTTAGAGTAAGTGTTAGGGTTAGGGTTAGGATTAGGGTTAGGGTTAGGGTAAGGGTAAGGGTTAGGGTTAGGGTTTGGCTTTGGGTTACGGTTGAGTTTAGGGTTAAGTTTAGGGTTACGGTAAAGGTTAGGGTTAGGGTTAGGGTAAGGTTTAGGGTTAGGGTTAGGGCTAGGGTAAGGATAAGGGTAACGGTTGGGGTTAGTGTTTGGGTTAGTTTTAGGGTTAGGGTTATGGTAAGGGTAAGGGTTAGGGTTAGGTTTAGGGTTAAGTTTAGGGTTAGGGTTATGGTTAGCGTTAGTGTTAGGGTACGGGTTAGTGTTAGGGTTAGGGTTAGGGTTAGGGTAAGGGTTGTGGTTAGGGTTAGGGTTAAGTGTTAGGGTTAGGGTTAGGGTTAGGGTAAGGGTAATGTTTAGGGTTAGGGTTAGGGTTAGGATTAGTCTAAGGGTTAGGGTTAGAGTTAGGGTTAGGGTTAGGTTTAGGTTTAAGGTAAGGGTAAGAGTTAGGGTTAGGGTTAGGTTAAGGGTTATGGTTAGGGTTAGGGTTAGGGTAGGGTTTAGCGTAAGCGTAAGTGTTAGTGTTAGGGTTAGGTTTAGGTTAAAGTTAAGGATTAGGGTTACGTTTAGTGTTAGGGTTAGAGGTTAGGGTTAGGGTTAGGGTTAGGGTGAAGGTTAGGTTTAGGGTTAGGGTTAGAGTAAGGGTTAGGGTTAGGGTTAGGGTTAGGTTTAGGGTTAGGGTAAGGGCAAGGGTTAGGGTTTGGGTTAGGGTTAAGTTTATGGTTATGGTTATGATTAGGGTTAGTGTTAAGGTTAGGGTTAGGGTAAGGGTTAGTGTTAGGGTTAGGGTAAGTGTTAGGGTTAGGGTTAGGGTTAGAGTCAGGTTTAGGGTTAGGTTTAGGGGTTAGTGTTAGGGTTAGGGTAAAGTTTGGGTTTAGGGTTAGGTTTAGGGTAAGGGTTAGGATTAGGGTAAGGTAAGTGTAAGGGTTAGGGTTAAGGTTAGGGTTAGGTTTAGGGTTAGGGTTTGGGTTAGGGTTAGGGTTAGGGTAAGGGTAAGGTCTAGGGTTAGGATTAGGGTTAGGGTTAGGGTAAGGGTTAGGGTTAGGATTAGTGTTATGGTTAGGGTAAGGGTAAGGGTAAGGCTTGGGGTTAGGTTTAGGGTTAGAGTAAGGGTTGTGGTTAGGGTTAGGGTTAGGGGTTAGGGTTAGGGTTAGGGTTAGGGTAAGGGTAAGGTTTAGGTTTAGGGTTAGGGTTAGGATTAGGGTAAGGGTTAGGGTTAGAGTTAGGTTTAGCGTTAGGGTTAGGGTTAGGGTTAGGTTTAGGTTAAGGGTAAGGTTTAGGGTTAGGGTTAGGGTAAGGGTAAGGTTAAGGTTATGGTTTGGGTTGAGGTTACGGTTAGAGTTAGAGGAAGGGTTAGGGTTAGGGTTAGGGTAAGGGTTAGGATTAGGGTTAGGGTTAGAGTTAGGGTTAGGGTTAGAGTAAGGGTAAGGGTTACGGTTAGGGTTAGGGTTAGGGTAAGGGTTAGGGTTAGAGGTTAGGGTTAATGTTAGGGTTAGGTTAAGGGTTAGGGTTAGGTTTAGGGTTAGGATAAAGCTTAGGGTTAGAGTAAGGGTAAGTGTTAATGTTAGGGTTAGGGTTAGGGTTAGGGTAAGGGTTAGGGTTAGGGTTAGAGTTAGGTTTAGGGTTGGGGGTAAGTTTAGGGTTAGGGTTAGGGTAAGGGTAAGTGTTAGGGTTAGGGTTAGACTAAGTGTTAGGGTTAGGGTTAGGATTAGGGTTAGGGTAAGGGTAAGGGTAAGGGCTAGGGTTAGAGTAAGTGTTAGGCTTAGGGTTAGGATTAGGGTTAGTGTTAGGGTAAGGGTAAGTGTTAGGGTTAGGGTTAGAGTAAGTGTTAGGGTTAGGGTTAGGATTAGGGTTAGGGTTAGGGTAAGGGTAAGGGTTAGGGTTAGGGTTAGGCTTTGGGTTACGGTTGAGTTTAGGGTTAAGTTTAGGGTTAAGGTAAAGTTTAGGGTTAGGGTTAGGGTAAGGTTTAGGGTTTGGTTTTAGGGTTAGGGTAAGGGTAAGGGTAATGGTTGGGGTTAGTGTTAGGGTTAGTTTTAGGGTTAGGGTTATGGTAAGGGTAAGGGTTAGGGTTAGGGTTAGGGTTAAGTTTAGGTTTAGGGTTAGGGTTAGGGTTAGTGTTAGGGTCAGGGTTAGGGTTAGTGTTAGGGTTAGGGTAAGGGTCGTGGTTAGGGTTAGGGTTAAGTGTTAGGGATAGGGTTAGGGTTAGGTTAAGGGTAATGTTTAGGGTTAGGGGTAGGGTTAGGATTAGTCTAAGGGTTATGGTTTGAGTTAGGGTTAGGGTTAGGTTTAGGTTTAAGGTAAGGCTAAGAGTTAGGGTTAGGGTTAGGGTTAGGGTTACGGTAAGGGTTAGGGATAGGGTTAGGGTTAGGGTTAGGGTTAGGGTTAGGTTTAGCGTTGGGGTTAGGTTTAGGGTTAGGTTAGTGTAAGGGTAAGGGTTAGGGTGAGGGTTAGGGTTGAGGTTACGGTTAGAGGAAGGGTTAGGGTTAGGTTTAGGGTAAGGGTTAGGGTTAGGGTTAGGGTTAGGGTTATGGTTAGGGTTAGAGTAAGGGTAAGGGTTAGGGTTCGGGTTGGGGTTAGGGTAAGGGTTAGGGTTAGGGGTTAGGGTTAATGTTAGGGTTAGGATAAGGGTTAGGGTTAGGGTTAGGGTTTGGATAAGGCTTAGGGTTAGAGTAAGTGTAAGTGTTAGGGTTAGGGTTAGGGTTATGGTAAGGGTTAGGGTTAGCGTTAGGTTTAGGGTTGGGGTTAAGGTTAGGGTTAGGGTTAGGGTAAGTGTAAGTATTAGGGTTAGGGTTAGGGTAACTGTTAGGGTTAGGGTTAGGCTTAGGGTAAGGGTAAGTGTTAGGGTTAGGGTTAGGGTTAGGGTTATTTTGAGGGTAAGGGTTAGGGTTATGTTTAGGGTAAGGGTAAGTTTTAGTTGTAGGGTTAGTGTTAGGGTTACGGTTAGGGTAAGGGCAAGGGTTAGGGTTAGGGTTAGGGTTAGGGTTAGGTTTAGCGTTGGGGTTAGGTTTAGGGTTAGGGTTAGGGTAAGGGTAAGGGTTAGGGTGAGGGTTAGGGTTGAGGTTACGGTTAGAGGAAGGTTAGGGTTAGGTTTAGGGTAAGGGTTAGGGTTAGGGTTAGGGTTAGAGTTATGGTTAGGGTTAGAGTAAGGGTAAGGGTTAGGGTTAGGGGTTAGGGTTAATGTTATGGTTAGGATAAGGGTTAGGGTTAGGGTTATGGTTAGGATAAGGTTTAGGGTTAGGGTTATGGTTTGGATAAGGCTTAGGGTTAGAGTAAGGGTAAGTGTTATTGTTAGGGTTAGGGTTAGGGTTATGGTAAGGGTTAGGGTTAGGGTTAGGTTTAGGGTTGGGGTTAAGGTTAGGGTTAGGGTTAGGGTAAGGGTAAGTGTTAGGGTTAGGGTTAGGGTAACTGTTAGGGTTAGGGTTAGGGTTAGGTTAAGGGTAAGTGTTAGGGTTAGGGTTAGGATTAGGGTTATTTTTAGGATAAGGGTTAGGGTTATGTTTAGGGTAAGGGTAAGTTTTAGTTGTAGGGTTAGTGTTAGGGTTTCGGTTATGGTAAGGGCAAGGGTTAGGATTAGGGTTAGGGTTAGGTTTAGGTTAGTTTTAGGGTTAGGTTTTGGGTTAGGGTTAGGGTTAGGGTAAGGGTAAGACTTATGGTTATGGTTAGGGTTAGGGTTAGGGTAAGGGTTAGGGTTAGGTTTAGGGTTAGGGTTATTTTTAGGTTATGGTTTAGGGTTAGGCTTAGTGTTAGGGTAGGGGTTAGGGTAAGGGTAAGTGTTAGGGTTAGGGTTAGGATAAGGGTAAGGGTTAGGGTTAGGTTTAGGGTAAGGTTTAGGTTTAGGTTCAGGTTAAGGGTAAGGTTTAGGGTTAGGGTTAGGGTAAGGGTAAGGTTAAGGTTAGGGTTTGGGTTGAGGTTACGGTTAGAGTTAGAGGAAGGTTTAGGGTTAGGGTTAGGGTAAGGGTTAGGATTAGGGTTAAGGTTAGAGTTAGGGTTAGGGTTAGAGTAAGGGTAAGTGTTAAGGGTTAGGGTTAGGGTTAGGGTTAGGGTAACGGTTAGGGTTAGAGGTTAGGGTTAATGTTAGGGTTAGGTTAAGGGTTAGGGTTAGGGTTAGGGTTAGGATAAGGCTTAGGGTTAGGGTTAGAGTTAGGTTTAGGGTTGGGGTTAAGTTTAGGGTTAGGGTTAGGGTAAGGGTAAGTGTTAGGGTTAGGGTTAGAGTAAGTGTTAGGGTTAGGGTTAGGATTAGGGTTAGGGTTAGGGTAAGGGTAAGGGTTAGGGTTGGGGTTAGGCTTTGGGTTACAGTTGAGTTTAGGGTTAAGTTTAGGGTTACGGTAAAGGTTAGGGTTAGGGTTAGGGTAAGGTTTAGGGTTAGGGTTAGGGTTATTGTAAGGGGAAGGGTAACGGTTGGGGTTAGGGTTAGGGTTAGCTTTAGGGTTAGGGTTATGGTAAGGGTAAGGGTTAGGGTTAGGTTTAGGGTTAAGTTTAGGGTTAGGGTTAGGGTTAGGGTTAGTGTTAGGGTAAGGGTTAGTGTTAGGGTTAAGGTTAGGGTTAGGGTTAGGGTAAGGGTTGTGGTTAGGGTTAGGGTTAAGTGTTAGGGTTAGGGTTAGGGTTAGGGTTAGGTTTAGTCTAAGGGTTAGGGTTAGAGTTAGGGTTAGGGTTTGGTTTAGGTTTATGGTAAGGGTAAGAGTTAGGGTTAGGGTTAGGGTTAGGGTTAGGGTAGGGGTTAGCGTAAGCGTAAGTGTTAGTGTTAGGGTTAGGTTTAGGTTAAAGTTAAGGATTAGGGTTAGGTTTAGGGTTAGGGTTAGTGGTTAGGGTTAGGGTTAGGGTTAGGGTGAGGGTTAGGTTTAGGGTTAGGGTTAGAGTAAGTGTAAGTGTTAGGGTTAGGTTTAAGGTTAGGTTTAGGGTTAGGGTTACGGTAAGGGCAAGGGTTAGGGTTAGGGTTAGGGTTAAGGTTATGGTTAGGGTTAGGGTTAGGGTTAGGGTTAGGGTTAGGTTTAGGGTGAGGGTTAGGTTTAGGGTTAGGGTTAGAGTAAGTGTAAGTGTTAGGGTTAGGTTTAAGGTTAGGTTTAGGGTTAGGGTTAGGGTAAGGGCAAGGGTTAGGGTTAGGGTTAGGGTTAAGGTTATGGTTATGGTTAGGGTTAGGGTTAGTGTTAAGGTTAGGGTTAGGGTTAGGGTTAGGGTTAGGGTAAGGGTTAGGGTTAGGGTAAGGGTTAGGGTTAGGGTTAGGGTTAGAGTTAGGTTTAGGTTTAGGTTTAGGGGTTAGGGTTAGGGTTAGGGTTTGGGTTAGGGTTGTGGTAAGTGTAAGGGTTAGGGTTAAAGCTAGGGTTAGGGTTAGGGTAAGGGTAAGGTCTAGGGTTAGGATTAGGGGTAGGGTTAGGGTAAGGGTTAGGGTTAGGGTTAGGGTTAGGATTAGGGTAAGGGTTAGGGTTAGAGTTAGGGTTAGGGTTGGGGTAGGGTTAGGGTTAGGTTTAGGTTAAGGGTAAGGTTTAGGGTTAGGGTTAGGGTAAGGGTAAGGTTAAGGTTAGGGTTTGGTATGAGGTTACGGTTAGAGTTAGAGGAAGGGTTAGGGTTAGGATTAGGGTAAGGGTTAGGATTAGGGTTAGTGTTAGAGTTAGGGTTAGGGTTAGAGTAAGGGTAAGGGTTAGGGTTAGGGTTAGCGTTAGGGTAAGGGTTAGGGTTAGAAGTTAGGGTTAATGTTAGGGTTAGGTTAAGGGTTAGGGTTAGGGTTATGGTTAGGATAAGGCTTAGGGTTAGAGTAAGGGTAAGTGTTAGTGTTAGGGTTAGGGTTAGGGTAAGGGTTAGGGTTAGGGTTAGAGTTAGGTTTAGGGTTGGGGTTAAGTTTAGGGTTAGGGTTAGGGTAAGGGTAAGTGTTAGGGTTAGGGTTAGAGTAAGTGTTAGGGTTAGGTTTAGGGTTAGGGTTAGGGTTAGGGTAAGGGTAAGGGTTAGGGTTAGGGTTAGGCTTTGGGTTACGGTTGAGTTTAGGGTTAAGTTTAAGGTTACGGTAAAGGTTAGGGTTAGGGTTAGGGTAAGGTTTAGGGTTTGGTTTTAGGGTTAAGGTAAGGGTAAGGGTAACGGTGGGGGTAGTGTTAGGGTTAGTTTTAGGGTTAGGGTTATGGTAAGGGTAAGGGTTAGGGTTAGGGTTAGGGTTAAGTTTGGGGTTACGGTTAGGGTTACGGTTAGGGTTAGTGTTAGGGTAAGGGTTAGTGTTAGGGTTAGGGTTAGGGTTAGGGTTAGGGTAAGGGTAATGTTTAGGGTTAGGGTTAGGGTTAGGATTAGTCTAAGGGTTAGGGTTAGAGTTAGGGTTAGGGTTAGGTTTAGGGTTAAGGTAAGGGTAAGAGTTAGGGTTAGGCTTAGGGTTAGGGTTACGGTAAGGGTTAGGGATAGGGTTAGGGTTAGGGTTAGGGTTAGGTTTAGCGTTGGGGTTAGGTTTAGGGTTAGGTTAGTGTAAGGGTAAGGGTTAGGGTGAGGGTTAGGGTTGAGGTTATGGTTAGAGGAAGGGTTAGGGTTAGGTTTAGGGTAAGGGTTAGGGTTAGGGTTAGGGTTAGGGTTATGGTTAGGGTTAGAGTAAGGGTAAGGGTTAGGGTTCGGGTTAGGGTTAGGGTAAGGGTTAGGGTTAGGGGTTAGGGTTAATGTTAGGGTTAGGATAAGGGTTAGGGTTAGGGTTAGGGTTTGGATAAGGCTTAGCGTTAGAGTAAGTGTAAGTGTTAGGGTTAGGGTTAGGGTTAGGGTTATGGTAAGGGTTAGGGTTAGGGTTCGGGTTAGGGTAACTGTTAGGGTTAGGGTTAGGCTTAGGGTAAGGCTAAGTGTTAGGGTTAGGGTTAGGGTTAGGGTTAGGGTTATTTTTAGTGTAAGGGTTAGGGTTATGTTTAGGGTAAGGGTAAGTTTTAGTTGTAGGGTTAGTTTTAGGGTTACGGTTAGGGTAAGGGCAAGGGTTAGGGTTAGGGTTAGGGTTAGGTTTAGGTTAGTTTTAGGGTTAGGTTTAGGGTTAGGGTTAGGGTTAGGGTAAGGGTAAGACTTATGGTTATGGTTAGGGTTAGGGTTAGGGTAAGGGTTAGGGTTAGGTTTAGGGTTAGGGTTATTGTTAGGTTATGGTTTAGGGTTAGGCTTAGTGTTAGGGTAGGGGTTAGGGTAAGGGTAAGGGTAAGTGTTAGGGTTAGGGTTAGGATAAGGGTAAGGTTTAGGGTTAGGTTTAGGGTAAGGTTTAGGGTTAGGTTTAGGTTAAGGGTAAGGTTTAGGGTTAGGGTTAGGGTAAGGGTAAGGTTAAGGTTAGAGTTTGGGTTGAGGTTACGGTTAGAGTTAGAGGAAGGTTTAGGGTTAGGGTTAGGGTAAGGGTTAGGATTAGGGTTAAGGTTAGAGTTAGGGTTAGGGTTAGAGTAAGGGTAAATGTTAAGGGTTAGGGTTAGGGTTAGGGTTAGGGTAACGGTTAGGGTTAGAGGTTAGGGTTAATGTTAATGTTAGGTTAAGGGTTAGGGTTAGGGTTAGGGTTAGGATAAGGCTTTGGGTTAGAGTAAGGGTAAGTGTTAAGGTTAGGGTTAGGGTTAGGGTTAGGGTTAGGGTAAGGGTTAGGGTTAGGGTTAGAGTTAGGTTTAGGGTTGGGGTTAAGTTTAGGGTTAGGGTTAGGGTAATGGTAAGTGTTAGGGTTAGGGTTAGAGTAAGTGTTAGGGTTAGGGTTAGGATTAGGGTTAGGGTTAGGGTAAGGGTAAGGGTTAGGGTTAGGGTTAGGGTTAGGGTTAAGGGTTAGGTTTAGGGTTAGGGTTAGGGTAAGGGTAAGGTTTAGGGTAACGGTTGGGAATAGGGTTAGGGTTAGTTTTAGGGTTAGGGTTATGGTAAGGGTAAGGGTTAGGGTTAGGTTTAGGGTTAAGGTTAGGGTTAGGGTTAGGGTTAGGGTTAGGGTTAAGGGTCAGGTTTAGGGTTAGGGTTAGGGTAAGGGTAAGGTTTAGGTTTAGGGTTAGGGTTAGAATTAGGGTAAGGGTTAGGGTTAGAGTTAGGGTAAGGGTTAGGGTTAGGCTTAGTGTTAGGGTAGGGGTTAGGGTAAGGGTAAGTATTAGGGTTAGGGTTAGGATAAGGGTAAGGGTTAGGGTTAGGTTTAGGGTTAGGGTTAGGGTTAGGGTTAGTGTTAGGGTAAGGGTTAGTGTTAGTGTTAGGGTTAGGGTTAGGGTTAGGGTTAGGGTAAGGGTTGTGGTTAGGGTTAGGGTTAAGTGTTAGGGTTAGGGTTAGGGTTAGGGTTAGGGTAAGGGTAATGTTTAGGGTTAGGGTTAGGGTTAGGATTAGTCTAAGGGATAGGGTTAGAGTTAGGGTTAGGGTTAGGTTTAGGTTTAAGGTAAGGCTAAGAGTTAGGGTTAGGGTTAGGGTTAGGTTTAGGGTTACGGTAAGGGTTAGGGATAGGGTTAGGATTAGGGTTAGGGTTAGGGTTAGGTTTAGCGTTGGGGTTAGGTTTAGGGTTAGGTTAGTGTAAGGGTAAGGGTTAGGGTGAGGGTTAGGGTTGAGGTTACGGTTAGAGGAAGGGTTAGGGTTAGGTTTAGGGTAAGGGTTAGGGTTAGGGTTAGGGTTAGGGTTATGGTTAGGGTTAGAGTAAGGGTAAGTGTTAGGGTTCGGGTTAGGGTTAGGGTAAGGGTTAGGGTTAGGGGTTAGGGTTAATGTTAGGGTTAGGATAAGGGTTAGGGTTAGGGTTAGGGTTTGGATAAGGCTTAGGGTTAGAGTAAGGGTAAGTGTTAGGGTTAGGGTTAGGGTTATGGTAAGGGTTAGGGTTAGGGTTAGGTTTAGGGTTGGGGTTAAGGTTAGGGTTAGGGTTAGGGTAAGTGTAAGTATTAGGGTTAGAGTTAGGGTAACTGTTAGGGTTAGGGTTAGGCTTAGGGTAAGGGTAAGTGTTAGGGTTAGGGTTAGGGTTAGGGTTATTTTTAGGGTAAGGGTTAGGGTTATGTTTAGGGTAAGGGTAAGTTTTAGTTGTAGGGTTAGTGTTAGGGTTACGGTTAGGGTAAGGGCAAGGGTTAGGGTTAGGGTTAGGGTTAGGTTTAGGTTAGTTTTAGGGTTAGGTTTAGGTTTAGGGTTAGGGTTAGGGTAAGGGTAAGACTTATGGTTATGGTTAGGGTTAGGGTTAGGGTAAGGGTTAGGGTTAGGTTTAGGGTTAGGGTTATTGTTAGGTTATGGTTTAGGGTTAGGCTTAGTGTTAGGGTAGGGGTTAGGGTAAGGGTAAGTGTTAGGGTTAGGGTTAGGATAAGGGTAAGGGTTAGGGTTAGGTTTAGGGTTAGGTTTAGGTTAAGGGTAAGGTTTAGGGTTAGGGTTAGGGTAAGGGTAAGGTTAAGGTTAGGGTTTGGGTTGAGGTTAAGGTTAGAGTTAGAGGAAGGTTTAGGGTTAGGGTTAGGGTAAGGGTTAGGATTAGGGTTAAGCTTAGAGTTAGGGTTAGGGTTAGAGTAAGGGTAAATGTTAAGGGTTAGGGTTAGGGTTAGGGTTAGGGTAACTGTTCGGGTTAGAGGTTAGGGTTAATGTTAGGGTTAGGTTAAGGGTTAGGGTTAGGGTTAGGGTTAGGATAAGGCTTAGGGTTAGAGTAAGGGTAAGTGTCAAGGTTAGGGTTCGGGTTAGGGTTAGGGTAAGGGTTAGGGTTAGGGTTAGAGTTAGGTTTAGGGTTGGGGTTAAGTTTAGGGTTAGGGTTAGGGTAATGATAAGTGTTAGGGTTAGGGTTAGAGTAAGTGTTAGGGTTAGGGTTAGGATTAGGGTTAGGGTTAGGGTAAGGGTAAGGGTTAGGGTTAGGGTTAGGGTTAGGGTTAAGGGTTAGGGTTAGGATTAGGGTTAGGGTAGGGGTAAGGTTTAGGGTAACGGTTGGGGTTAGGGTTAGGGTTAGTTTTAGGGTTAGGGTTATGGTAAGGGTAAGGGTTAGGGTTAGGTTTAGGGTTAAGGTTAGGGTTAGGGTTAGGGTTAGGGTTAGGGTTAAGGGTCAGGTTTAGGGTTAGGGTTAGGGTAAGGGTAAGGTTTAGGGTTAGGGTTAGTGTTAGAATTAGGGTAAGGGTTAGGGTTAGAGTTAGGGTAGGGGTTAGGGTTAGGGTTAGTGTAAGGGTAGGGGTTAGCGTAAGCGTAAGTGTTAGTATTAGGGTTAGGTTTAGGTTAAAGATAAGTATTAGGGTTAGATTTAGGGTTACTGTTAGATGTTAGTGTTAGGGTTAGGGTTATGTTGATGGTTAGGTTTAGGGTTAGGGTTAGGGTAAGGGTAAGGGTTAGGGTAAGGGTTACGGTTAGGTTTAGGGTTAGGGTTAGGGTAAGGCCAAGGATTAGGGTTAGGGTTAGGGTTAAGGTTATGGTTATGGTTAGGGTTAGGGTTAGTGTTAAGGTTAGGGTTAGGGTTAGGGTTAGGGTAAGGGTTAGGGTTAGGGTTAGGGTAAGGGTTAGGGTTAGGGTTAGGGTTAGGGTTAGGGTTAGAGTTAGGGTAAAGGTTGGGTTTAGGGTTAGGTTTAGGGTAAGTGTTAGGGTTATGGTAAGGGTAAGTGTAAGGTTTAGGGTTAAGGTTAGGGTTAGGTTTAGGGTTAGGGTTTGGGTTAGGGTTAGGGTAAGGGTAAGTGTTAGGGTTAAAGTTAGGGTTAGGTTTAGGGTAAGGGTAAAAGGGTTAGGATTAGGGTTAGGCTTAGGGTAAGGGTTAGGGTTAGGGTTAGGGTCAGGGTTAAGTTTAGGGTTAGGGTTAGGGAAAGAGTAAGTGTTAGAGTTAGGGTTAGGGTTAGATTTAGTGTTGGGGTTAAGGATAGGGTTAGGGTAAAGTTTAGGATTAGGATTAGGGTTAGGTTTAGGGTTAGGGTTAGGTAAGGGTTAGGGTTAGGGTAAGGGTATATGTTACTATTAGGATTAGGGTTAGGGTAAGGCTTTGGATTAGGGTTAGGGTTAGGGTTAGGGATAGCGTTAGGTTTAGGGTAAGGGTAATGGTAAGGGAAAGGGTAGGGTTAGGGTTAGGGTTAGGTTATGGTTTAGGGTTAGGCTTAGGGTTAGGGTAGGGTTTAGGGTAAGGGTAAGTGGTAGGGTTAGGGTTAGTGTTAGGATAAGGGTAAGGGTTAGGGTTAGGGTTAGGGTTACAGTTAGGTTAAGGGGTTTGGGTTAGGGTTAAGTTTAAGGTTAGGGTTAGGGTTAGGGTAAGATTTAGTGTTAGGGTTAAGGTTAGGGTTAGGTTGAGGGTAAGGGTAAGGGTTAGTTTTAGTTTTAGGGTTAGGGTTAGGGTAAGGGTAAGGGTTTGGGTTAGGATTAGGTTTAGTGTTGGGGTAAAGGTTAGGGTTAGGGTTAGGGTAAGGGTAAGGTTTAGGGTTAGGGTTAGGTAAGGGTTAGGGTTAGGGTTAGGGTTAGGTTTAGGTTTAGGGTAAGTGTATGTGTTAGTGTTAGGGTTAGGGTTAGGGTTAGCGTTAGGGGAAGCCTAAGGGTTAGGGTTAGGGTTAGGGTTAAGGTAAGGGTAAGGGTTAGGTTTAGGGTTACTGTTGGTTTAGGGTAAGGTTAGGGTTAGGTTTAGGAAAAGGGTAAGGTTTAGGGTTAGGTTTAGGGTTAGGGTTAGGGTAAGGTTTAGGTTTAGAGTTAGGGTTAGGGTTAGGTTTAGGGTTAAGGTAAGGGTAAGGCTTAGGGTTATGGTTAAGTTTAGGTTAAGGGTTAGGGTTAGGGTTAGGGTAGGGGTTAGGGTAAGCGTAAGTGTTAGTGTTAGGTTTAGGTTTAGGATAAAGGTAAGGATTAGGGTTAGGTTTAGTGTTAGGGTTAGAGGTTAGTGTTAGGGTTAGGGTTAGGTTGAGGGTTAGGTTTAGGGTTAAGGTTAGGGTAAGGGTTAGTGTTAGGGTTAGGGTTTGGGTTAGCGAAAGATTAAGGGTTAGGGTTAGGGTTAGAGTTAGGGTATGGATTAGGGTTAGGGTTAGGGTAAGGTTTAGGGTTACGGTTAGGGTTAGCATTAAGGTTAGAGTTAGGGTTAGTGTTAGGTTTAGGGTAAGGGTAAGGGTTAGTGTTAGGGTTAGGGTTATGTTTAGGATAAGGGTAAGGTTTAGGGTTAGGGTTAGGGTTAGGGTTAGGGTAAGGTTTAGGGTTAGAGTTAGGCTTAGGGTTGGGTTTAGGGTTAAGGTAAGGGTAAGGGTTAGGGTTAGGGTTAAGGTTAGGGTAAGGGTTAGGGTTAGGTTTAGGGTAGGGGTTAGGGTAAGCGTAAGTGTTAGTGTTAGGTTTAGGTTTAGGATAAAGGTAAGGATTAGGGTTAGGGTTAGGGTTAGGGTTAGAGGTTAGGGTTAGGGTTAGGGTTAGGGTGAGGGTTAGGTTTAGGGTTAAGGTTAGGGTAAGGGTATGGTTTATGGTTAGGGTTAGGGTTTGGGTTAGTGTTAGGTTTACGGTTAGGGTTAGGGTAAGGGCAAGAGTTAGGGTTAGGGTTAGGGTTAAGGTTAGGGTTAGGGTTAGGGTTAGGGTTAGGGTTAATGTTAGGGTTAGGGATAGGGTTAGGTTTAGGGTAAGGGTTAGGGTTAGGGTTAGGGTAAGGGTTAGGTTTAGGGTTAGGGTTAGGGTTAGAGTGAGATTAGGGTTAGGGTTAGGGTTAGGGTTAGGTTTGGGGTTAGGGTAAGGGTAAGGGTTAGGGTTAGGGTTAGAGTTAAGGTAACGTTAAAGGTTAGGGTTCGGGTTAGTGTTACGGTTAGGATAAGTGTTAGGGTAAGGGTTAGGGTTAGGGTTAGGTTTAGGGTTGGGGTTAAGTTTAGGGTTAGGGTTAGGGTTAGGGTAAGTGTTAGGGTTAGGGTCAGGGTTAGGGTTAGGTTTAGGGTTAGGGTAAGGGTAAGGGTTAGGTTTAGGGTTAGGGTTAGGAAAAGATTAAGGGTTAGGGTTAGGGTTAGAGTTAGGGTATGGATTAGGGTTAGGATTAGGGTAAGGGTTAGGGTTACGGTTATGGTTAGCATTAAGTTTAGAGTTAGGGTTAGCGTTAGGGTTAGGGTAAGGGTAAGGGTTAGGGTTAGGGTTAGGGTTAAGGTTAGGGTTAGCTTTAGGTTAAGGGTAAGGGTTAGGGTTAGGTTTAGGGTTAGGGTTAGTGTAAGGGTTAGGGTTAGGGTTAGGGTTAGGGTGACGATTAGGGTAAGGTTAAGGGTTGGGGTTAAGGTTTGGGTCACGGTTAGGGTTAGGGTTAGGGTTTGGTTAAGGGTTAGGATTAGGTTAAGGGTTAGGGTTAGGGTAAGCGTAAGGGTTAGGTTTAGGTTTAGTGTTCTGTTTTGGGTTAGTGTTTAGGTTAGGGTAAGGATAAGGGTTAGGGTAAGGTTAGGGTTAGGGTTAGGGTTAGGGAAAGATTAAGGGTTACGGTTAGGGTTAGAGTTAGGGTATGGATTAGGGTTAAGGTTAGGGTAAGGGTTAGGGTTAGGGTAAGGGTTAGGTTAAGGGTAAGGGTTAGGGTTAGATTTAGGTTTAGGGTTAGGTTTAGGTTTAGGGTAAGGTTAAGGGTTTGGGTTAAGTTTAGGGTTAGTGTTAGGTTAGGGTTAGGGTTAGGGTTATTGTAAGGGTAAGGGTTAGGGTTAGGGTAAGGGTTAGGGTTAGGGTTAAGGGTTATGGTTAGGGTAAGGTTTAGGGTTAGGGTTAGGGTTAGGGTTAGGGTAAGGGTAAGGGTTAGTGTTAGGGTTAGGGTTAGGGTGAGTGATAGGAATAGGTTTAGGGTTAGGGTAACGGTAAGGGTTAGGGTTAGGGTTAGTGTTAGGGTTAAGGTTAGGTTTAGGGTTAGGGTTAGGGTTACGATTAGGTTTAGGGTTAGGGTAGCGGTTATTGTAAGGGTAAGTGTTAGGTTTAGTGTTAGGTAAGGGTAAGGTTTAGGGTTAGTGTGAGGGTTAGTGTTAGGTTAAGGTTTAGGTTTAGGGGTTAGGGTTAGGGTTAGGGTTAGATTTAGGATAAGGGTTAGGGTTAGGGTAAGTGTAAGGGTTAGGGCTAGGGTTAGGGTTAAGGTAAGGGTAAGGATTAGGGTTAGGGTTAGGGTTATGGTTAGGGTAAGGTTTAGGGTTAGATTTAGGGTATGGTTAAGGTTTAGGTTTAGTGTTAGGGTTAGGGTTAGGTTAAGGGTAAGGGTTAGGTTTAAGGATAAGGTAAGGGTTAGGTTTAGGGTTAGGGTTAGTGTTAAAGTTAGGGTAAGGGTTAGGGTTAGGATTAGGGTAAGGTTTAGGGTTAGGATTAGGGTTAGGGTTAGGATTAGGTATAGGGTAAGGGTTAGGGTTAGGGTTAAGGTTAGGGTTAGGGTTGGCGATTGGGTAAGGGTAAGGGTTAGGGTTAGGTTTAAGGTAAGTGTAAGGGTTAGGGTTTGTGTTAGTGTTATGGTTAGGGTAAGGGTTAGGGTTAGGTTTAGTGTAAGGGTAAGGTTTAGGTTTAGGGTTAGGGTAACGTTTAGGGTTGGGGTTAGGTTTAGGTTTAGGGTTAGGGTAAGTTTAAGGTTTAGGTTTAGGGTTAGGGTTATGTTTAGTATTAGGGTAAGGGTAAGGGTTAGGGTTAGAGTTAGGGTTAGGGTAAGGTTTAGGGTTATGGTTAGGGTAAGGGTAAGTGTTAGGGTTAGGTTTAAGGTTAGGTTTAGGATAAGAGTAAGGGTTAGGGTTAGGGTTAACTTTAGGGTAAGATTTAGGGTTAGGTTTATGGTAAGGGTAAGTTTTAGGGTTAGGGTTAGTGTTAGGTTTAGAGTAAGGGAAAGGGTTACGGAAAGGGTTAGGGTTAGGTTTAGGTTTAGGGTAAGGGTAAGGGTTAGAGTTAGGGTTAGGGTTAGGGTAAGGGTTAGGGTTAGGGTTAGGGTAAGAGTAAGGGTTAGGGTTAGTGTTAGGGTTAGGATAAGTGTAATGGTTAGGGTTAGGGTTAGGGTTAGGGGTTAGTGTTAGGGTTAGGTTTAGGGTTAGGTTTAGGGTAATGGTTAGGGTTAGGGTTCGGTTAGGTTTAGAGTTAGGGTTAGGGTAAGGGTAAGGTTTAAGGTTAGGGTTAGTGTTAGGTTTAAGGTTAGGGTTAGGTTTAGGGATAGGGTAAGGATTATGGTTCGGGTTTGGGTAAGGTTAGGTTTAGGGTTATCATTAAGGTTAGTGTTAGGGTTAGGGCAAGAAAAAGAGTTTGGTTTAGAGTTTGGGTTTGGGTAAGGGTTAGGGTTAGGGTTAGGGGTAATGTTAGGTTTAGGTTAGGGTAAGGGTTAGGGGTAGGGTTACAGTTAGGATTAGGGTAAGGGTAAGTGTTAGGGTTAGGGTTAGGATTAGGGTAAGGGTTAGGTTTAGGATTAGGGTTAGGGTAAGGGTAAGGATAAGGGTTAGGGTTAGGTTTATGGTTAGGGTTAGGGTTAGGGTTAGGGTTATTGTAAGGGTAAGGGTTAGGTTTAGTGTTTGGGATAGGTTTAGCGTTGGGGTTAAGGTTAGGGTTAGGGTTACGGTAAGGGTAAGGGTTAGGGTTAGGGTTAGGTTTAGGGTAAGGGTTAGGGTACGGTTAGGTTTAGGGTTAGAGTTTGGGTTATGTTTAGGGTTACGCTTAGGGTTAGGGTTTGGGTTGGGGTAAGGGTATGTGTTAGGGTTAGGGTTAGGGTTAGCGTTAGGGTCGGGTTAGGGTTACAGTTAGGGTTAGGGTTAAGATAAGGGTAAGGGTAAGGGTTAGGTTTAGGGTTAGGTAAAGGTTAGGGTTAGGGTTAGGGTAGGGGTTAGGGTAAGTGTTAGGGTTAGGGTTAGGGTTATGATAAGGGTAAGGGTTAGGGTTAGGGTTACTTTTAGGGTTTAGGGTTAGGGTTAGGTTTAGGGTTAGGGTTAGGGGTTAGGGTTAGTGTTAGGGTTAGGGTAAGGGTTAGGGTTAGGGGTTAGGGTTAGTGTTAGATTTAGGTTAATGGTTAGGGATAGGGTTACCTTTAGGGTTATGATAAGGGTTAGGGTTAGTGTTATTGTTAGAATTAGGGTAAGGGTAAGTTTTAGGGTTAGGTTTAGGGTTAGGGTTATGGTTAGGGTTAGGGTTAGGTTTAGGTTAGGGTAAGGGTTAGGGTTAGGGTTACAGTTAGGATTAGGGTAAGGGTAAGTGTTAGGGTTAGGGTTAGGATTAGGGTAAGGTTTAGGTTTAGGGTTAGGGTTAGGGTAAGGGTAAGGGTAAGGGTTAGGGTTAGGTTTAGGGTTAGGGTTAGTTTTAGGGGTAGAGTTATTGTAAGAGTAAGGGTTAGGTTTAGTGTTTGGGATAGGTTTAGGGTTGGGGTTAAGGTTAGGGTTAGGGTTAGGGTTAGGGTAAGGGTAAGGGTTAGGGTTAGGGTTAGGTTTAGGGTAAGGGTTAGGGTTCGGTAAGGGTTAGGGTTATGGTTTGGGTATGTTTAGGGTTACGCTTAGGGTTAGGGTTTGGTTGGGGTAAAGGTATGTGTTAGGGTTAGGGTTAGGGTTAAGGATAGGGTTAGGGTTAGCGTTAGGGTCGGGGTAAGGGTTACAGTTAGGGTTAGGGTTAAGATAAGGGTAAGGGTTAGGTTTAGGGTTAGGGTTAGGGTTAGGTTAAGGTTTAGGGTTAGGTTTAGGGTAAGGGTAAGGTTGAGGTTTATGGTTAGGTTTAGGGTTAGGGTTAGGGTAAGGATAAGGATTAGGGTTAGGTTTAGGTTTAGTTTTAGGTTTAGGGTAAGGGTTAGGGTTAGGGTTAGGATTAGGGTTAGCTTTAGGGTTAGGGGAAGGGTAAGGGTTAGGGTTAGGGTTAGGGTAAATGTTAGGGTTAGGGTTAGTGTAGGGGTTAGGGTAAGTGTTAGGGTTAGGGTTAGGGTTAGGATAAGGGTAAGGGTTAGGGTTAGGGTTACTTTTAGGGTTTAGGGTTAGGGTTAGGTTTGGGGTTAGGGTTTGGGGTTAGGGTTAGTGTTAGGGTTAGGGTAAGGGTTAGGGTTAGGGGTTAGAGTTAGTGTTAGGTTTAGGTTAAGGGTTAGGGATAGGGTTACCTTTAGGGTTAGGATAAGTTTTAGGGTTAGTGTTATTGTTAGAGTTAGGGTAAGGGTAAATTTTAGGGTTAGGGTTAGGGTTAGGGTTATGGTTAGGGTTAGGTTTAGGATTAGAGTAAGGGTAAGGGTTAGGATTAGGGTAAGGTTTAGGGTTAGGGTTAGTGTTAGGTTTAAGGTTAGGGTTAGGTTTAGGGATAGGGTAAGGATTATGGTTAGGGTTAGGGTAAGGTTAGGTTTAGGATTATCATTAAGGTTAGTGTTAGGGTTAGGGCAAGAAAAAGAGTTTGGGTTAGAATTTGGGTTTGGGTAAGGGTTAGGGTTAGGGTTAGGGGTAAGGTTAGGTTTAGGTTAGGGTAAGGGTTAGGGTTAGGGTTACAGTTAGGATTAGGGTAAGGGTAAGTGTTAGGGTTAGCGTTAGGATTAGGGTAAGGGTTAGGTTTAGGGTTAGGGTAAGGGTAAGGGTAAGGGTTAGGGTTAGGTTTAGGGTTAGGGTTAGGGTTAGGGTTATTGTAAGGGTAAGGGTTAGGTTTAGTGTTTGGGATAGGCTTAGGGTTGGGGTTAATGTTAGGGTTAGGGTTAGGGTAAGGGTAAGGGTTAGGGTTAGGGTTAGGTTTAGGGTAAGGGTTAGGGTTCGGTTAGGGTTAGGATTAGGGTTTGGGTTATGTTTAGGGTTACGCTTAGGGTTAGGGTTTGGGTTGGGGTAAGGGTATGTGTTAGGGTTAGGGTTAGGGTTAAGGTTAGGGTTAGGGTTAGCGTTAGGGTCGGGGTAAGGGTTACAGTTAGGGTTAGGTTTAAGATAAGGGTAAGGGTTAGGGTTAGGTTAAGGTTTAGGGTTAGGTTTAGGGTAAGTGTAAGGTTTAGGGTTATGGTTAGGTTTAGGGTTAGGGTTAGGGTAAGGATAAGGATTAGGGTTAGGTTTAGGTTTAGGTTTAGGGTTAGGGTAAGGGTTAGGGTTAGGGTTAGGATTAGGGTTAAGTTTAGGGTTAGGGGAAGGGTAAGGGTTAGGGTTAGGGTAAAGATTAGGTTTAGGGTTAGGGTAGGGGTTAGGGTAAGTGTTAGGATAAGGGTAAGGGTTAGGGTTAGGTTTAGATTTCGGCGTTAGCGTTAGGGTAGGGTTAGTGTTAGGTTTAGGGTTAGGGTTAGGGGAAGGGTAAGGGTAAGGGTTAGGGATAGGGTTAGGGTTAGGGTTAAGGTTAGGGTTAGGGTTAGTTTTAGGTTTATGGTTAAGTTTAGTGTTAGTATTAGGGTAAGGGTAAGGGTTAGGGTTAAGATTAGGGTTAGGGTTAGGGTTAGGGTAAGGTTTAGGATTAGGGTAAGGGTAAGGGTTAGGATTAGGTTTAGGGTTAGTGTTAGGTTTAGGGTTAGGGTTAGGGTAAGGGTAAGGGTTAGGGATAGGGTTAGGGTTAGGGTTAGCTTTGGTTTAGGGTAAGGGTAAGGGTTAGGGTTAGAGTTAGGGTTAAGGTTAGGTTTAGGGTTAGCGTTAGGGTAAGGGTAAGGTTAGGGTTAGGGTTAGGGTTAGGTTTAGTGTAAGGGTAAAGTTTAGGTTTAGGATTGGTGTTAGGTTTAGGATTAGGGTTAGGGTAAGGGTAAGGTTAGGGTTAGGGTTAGGGTTAGGGTTAGGATAAGGGTAAGGATTAGGGTTAGGGTTAGGGTTAGGTTTAGGGTAAGGTTTAGGATTAGGTTTAGGGTAAGGGTAAGTTTTAGGGTTAGGGTTAGGGTTAGGTTTATGGTAAGGGAAAGGGTTATTGTTAGGGTTAGGGTTAGGTTTAGGTTTAGGTTAAGGGTAAGGGTGAGAGTTAGGTTTAGTGTAAGGGTTAGGTTTAGGGTTAGGTTTAGGGTAGGGTTAGGGTTAGGGTTAGGGTTAGGGTTAGGGTAAGGTTTAGGGTTAGGGTTAGGGTAAGGGTTAGGGTTAGGGTTAGGGTTAGGGTTAGGTTTGGGGTTAGGGTTATGTAAGGATAAGATTACGTTTAGGGTTAGGGTGAGTGTTAGGTTTAGGTTTGGCTTTAGGGTTAGGGTTAGGGTAATGGTAAAGTTTAGGGTTATTGTTAGGGTTAGGTTTAGGTTAGGGTTAGGGTAATTGTTACGGTTACGGTTAGTGTTAGAGATAAAGTTAGGGTTAGGGTTAGCTTTAGGGTTAGGGTTATGGTAAGGGTAAGGGTTAGGGTTAGGTTTAGGGTTAAGTTTAGGGTTAGGGTTAGGGTTAGGGTTAGTGTTAGGGTAAGGGTTAGTGTTAGGGTTAAGGTTAGGGTTAGGGTTAGGGTAAGGGTTGTGGTTAGGGTTAGGGTTAAGTGTTAGGGTTAGGGTTAGGGTTAGGGTTAGGTTTAGTCTAAGGGTTAGGGTTAGAGTTAGGGTTAGGGTTTGGTTTAGGTTTAAGGTAAGGGTAAGAGTTAGGGTTAGGGTTAGGGTTAGGGTTAGGGTAGGGGTTAGCGTAAGCGTAAGTGTTAGTGTTAGGGTTAGGTTTAGGTTAAAGTTAAGGATTAGGGTTAGGTTTAGGGTTAGGGTTAGTGGTTAGGGTTAGGGTTAGGGTTAGGGTGAGGGTTAGGTTTAGGGTTAGGGTTAGAGTAAGTGTAAGTGTTAGGGTTAGGTTTAAGGTTAGGTTTAGGGTTAGGGTTACGGTAAGGGCAAGGGTTAGGGTTAGGGTTAGGGTTAAGGTTATGGTTAGGGTTAGGGTTAGGGTTAGGGTTAGGGTTAGGTTTAGGGTGAGGGTTAGGTTTAGGGTTAGGGTTAGAGTAAGTGTAAGTGTTAGGGTTAGGTTTAAGGTTAGGTTTAGGGTTAGGGTTAGGGTAAGGGCAAGGGTTAGGGTTAGGGTTAGGGTTAAGGTTATGGTTATGGTTAGGGTTAGGGTTAGTGTTAAGGTTAGGGTTAGGGTTAGGGTTAGGGTTAGGGTAAGGGTTAGGGTTAGGGTAAGGGTTAGGGTTAGGGTTAGGGTTAGAGTTAGGTTTAGGTTTAGGTTTAGGGGTTAGGGTTAGGGTTAGGGTTTGGGTTAGGGTTGTGGTAAGTGTAAGGGTTAGGGTTAAAGCTAGGGTTAGGGTTAGGGTAAGGGTAAGGTCTAGGGTTAGGATTAGGGGTAGGGTTAGGGTAAGGGTTAGGGTTAGGGTTAGGGTTAGGATTAGGGTAAGGGTTAGGGTTAGAGTTAGGGTTAGGGTTGGGGTAGGGTTAGGGTTAGGTTTAGGTTAAGGGTAAGGTTTAGGGTTAGGGTTAGGGTAAGGGTAAGGTTAAGGTTAGGGTTTGGTATGAGGTTACGGTTAGAGTTAGAGGAAGGGTTAGGGTTAGGATTAGGGTAAGGGTTAGGATTAGGGTTAGTGTTAGAGTTAGGGTTAGGGTTAGAGTAAGGGTAAGGGTTAGGGTTAGGGTTAGCGTTAGGGTAAGGGTTAGGGTTAGAAGTTAGGGTTAATGTTAGGGTTAGGTTAAGGGTTAGGGTTAGGGTTATGGTTAGGATAAGGCTTAGGGTTAGAGTAAGGGTAAGTGTTAGTGTTAGGGTTAGGGTTAGGGTAAGGGTTAGGGTTAGGGTTAGAGTTAGGTTTAGGGTTGGGGTTAAGTTTAGGGTTAGGGTTAGGGTAAGGGTAAGTGTTAGGGTTAGGGTTAGAGTAAGTGTTAGGGTTAGGTTTAGGGTTAGGGTTAGGGTTAGGGTAAGGGTAAGGGTTAGGGTTAGGGTTAGGCTTTGGGTTACGGTTGAGTTTAGGGTTAAGTTTAAGGTTACGGTAAAGGTTAGGGTTAGGGTTAGGGTAAGGTTTAGGGTTTGGTTTTAGGGTTAAGGTAAGGGTAAGGGTAACGGTGGGGGTAGTGTTAGGGTTAGTTTTAGGGTTAGGGTTATGGTAAGGGTAAGGGTTAGGGTTAGGGTTAGGGTTAAGTTTGGGGTTACGGTTAGGGTTACGGTTAGGGTTAGTGTTAGGGTAAGGGTTAGTGTTAGGGTTAGGGTTAGGGTTAGGGTTAGGGTAAGGGTAATGTTTAGGGTTAGGGTTAGGGTTAGGATTAGTCTAAGGGTTAGGGTTAGAGTTAGGGTTAGGGTTAGGTTTAGGGTTAAGGTAAGGGTAAGAGTTAGGGTTAGGCTTAGGGTTAGGGTTACGGTAAGGGTTAGGGATAGGGTTAGGGTTAGGGTTAGGGTTAGGTTTAGCGTTGGGGTTAGGTTTAGGGTTAGGTTAGTGTAAGGGTAAGGGTTAGGGTGAGGGTTAGGGTTGAGGTTATGGTTAGAGGAAGGGTTAGGGTTAGGTTTAGGGTAAGGGTTAGGGTTAGGGTTAGGGTTAGGGTTATGGTTAGGGTTAGAGTAAGGGTAAGGGTTAGGGTTCGGGTTAGGGTTAGGGTAAGGGTTAGGGTTAGGGGTTAGGGTTAATGTTAGGGTTAGGATAAGGGTTAGGGTTAGGGTTAGGGTTTGGATAAGGCTTAGCGTTAGAGTAAGTGTAAGTGTTAGGGTTAGGGTTAGGGTTAGGGTTATGGTAAGGGTTAGGGTTAGGGTTCGGGTTAGGGTAACTGTTAGGGTTAGGGTTAGGCTTAGGGTAAGGCTAAGTGTTAGGGTTAGGGTTAGGGTTAGGGTTAGGGTTATTTTTAGTGTAAGGGTTAGGGTTATGTTTAGGGTAAGGGTAAGTTTTAGTTGTAGGGTTAGTTTTAGGGTTACGGTTAGGGTAAGGGCAAGGGTTAGGGTTAGGGTTAGGGTTAGGTTTAGGTTAGTTTTAGGGTTAGGTTTAGGGTTAGGGTTAGGGTTAGGGTAAGGGTAAGACTTATGGTTATGGTTAGGGTTAGGGTTAGGGTAAGGGTTAGGGTTAGGTTTAGGGTTAGGGTTATTGTTAGGTTATGGTTTAGGGTTAGGCTTAGTGTTAGGGTAGGGGTTAGGGTAAGGGTAAGGGTAAGTGTTAGGGTTAGGGTTAGGATAAGGGTAAGGTTTAGGGTTAGGTTTAGGGTAAGGTTTAGGGTTAGGTTTAGGTTAAGGGTAAGGTTTAGGGTTAGGGTTAGGGTAAGGGTAAGGTTAAGGTTAGAGTTTGGGTTGAGGTTACGGTTAGAGTTAGAGGAAGGTTTAGGGTTAGGGTTAGGGTAAGGGTTAGGATTAGGGTTAAGGTTAGAGTTAGGGTTAGGGTTAGAGTAAGGGTAAATGTTAAGGGTTAGGGTTAGGGTTAGGGTTAGGGTAACGGTTAGGGTTAGAGGTTAGGGTTAATGTTAATGTTAGGTTAAGGGTTAGGGTTAGGGTTAGGGTTAGGATAAGGCTTTGGGTTAGAGTAAGGGTAAGTGTTAAGGTTAGGGTTAGGGTTAGGGTTAGGGTTAGGGTAAGGGTTAGGGTTAGGGTTAGAGTTAGGTTTAGGGTTGGGGTTAAGTTTAGGGTTAGGGTTAGGGTAATGGTAAGTGTTAGGGTTAGGGTTAGAGTAAGTGTTAGGGTTAGGGTTAGGATTAGGGTTAGGGTTAGGGTAAGGGTAAGGGTTAGGGTTAGGGTTAGGGTTAGGGTTAAGGGTTAGGTTTAGGGTTAGGGTTAGGGTAAGGGTAAGGTTTAGGGTAACGGTTGGGAATAGGGTTAGGGTTAGTTTTAGGGTTAGGGTTATGGTAAGGGTAAGGGTTAGGGTTAGGTTTAGGGTTAAGGTTAGGGTTAGGGTTAGGGTTAGGGTTAGGGTTAAGGGTCAGGTTTAGGGTTAGGGTTAGGGTAAGGGTAAGGTTTAGGTTTAGGGTTAGGGTTAGAATTAGGGTAAGGGTTAGGGTTAGAGTTAGGGTAAGGGTTAGGGTTAGGCTTAGTGTTAGGGTAGGGGTTAGGGTAAGGGTAAGTATTAGGGTTAGGGTTAGGATAAGGGTAAGGGTTAGGGTTAGGTTTAGGGTTAGGGTTAGGGTTAGGGTTAGTGTTAGGGTAAGGGTTAGTGTTAGTGTTAGGGTTAGGGTTAGGGTTAGGGTTAGGGTAAGGGTTGTGGTTAGGGTTAGGGTTAAGTGTTAGGGTTAGGGTTAGGGTTAGGGTTAGGGTAAGGGTAATGTTTAGGGTTAGGGTTAGGGTTAGGATTAGTCTAAGGGATAGGGTTAGAGTTAGGGTTAGGGTTAGGTTTAGGTTTAAGGTAAGGCTAAGAGTTAGGGTTAGGGTTAGGGTTAGGTTTAGGGTTACGGTAAGGGTTAGGGATAGGGTTAGGATTAGGGTTAGGGTTAGGGTTAGGTTTAGCGTTGGGGTTAGGTTTAGGGTTAGGTTAGTGTAAGGGTAAGGGTTAGGGTGAGGGTTAGGGTTGAGGTTACGGTTAGAGGAAGGGTTAGGGTTAGGTTTAGGGTAAGGGTTAGGGTTAGGGTTAGGGTTAGGGTTATGGTTAGGGTTAGAGTAAGGGTAAGTGTTAGGGTTCGGGTTAGGGTTAGGGTAAGGGTTAGGGTTAGGGGTTAGGGTTAATGTTAGGGTTAGGATAAGGGTTAGGGTTAGGGTTAGGGTTTGGATAAGGCTTAGGGTTAGAGTAAGGGTAAGTGTTAGGGTTAGGGTTAGGGTTATGGTAAGGGTTAGGGTTAGGGTTAGGTTTAGGGTTGGGGTTAAGGTTAGGGTTAGGGTTAGGGTAAGTGTAAGTATTAGGGTTAGAGTTAGGGTAACTGTTAGGGTTAGGGTTAGGCTTAGGGTAAGGGTAAGTGTTAGGGTTAGGGTTAGGGTTAGGGTTATTTTTAGGGTAAGGGTTAGGGTTATGTTTAGGGTAAGGGTAAGTTTTAGTTGTAGGGTTAGTGTTAGGGTTACGGTTAGGGTAAGGGCAAGGGTTAGGGTTAGGGTTAGGGTTAGGTTTAGGTTAGTTTTAGGGTTAGGTTTAGGTTTAGGGTTAGGGTTAGGGTAAGGGTAAGACTTATGGTTATGGTTAGGGTTAGGGTTAGGGTAAGGGTTAGGGTTAGGTTTAGGGTTAGGGTTATTGTTAGGTTATGGTTTAGGGTTAGGCTTAGTGTTAGGGTAGGGGTTAGGGTAAGGGTAAGTGTTAGGGTTAGGGTTAGGATAAGGGTAAGGGTTAGGGTTAGGTTTAGGGTTAGGTTTAGGTTAAGGGTAAGGTTTAGGGTTAGGGTTAGGGTAAGGGTAAGGTTAAGGTTAGGGTTTGGGTTGAGGTTAAGGTTAGAGTTAGAGGAAGGTTTAGGGTTAGGGTTAGGGTAAGGGTTAGGATTAGGGTTAAGCTTAGAGTTAGGGTTAGGGTTAGAGTAAGGGTAAATGTTAAGGGTTAGGGTTAGGGTTAGGGTTAGGGTAACTGTTCGGGTTAGAGGTTAGGGTTAATGTTAGGGTTAGGTTAAGGGTTAGGGTTAGGGTTAGGGTTAGGATAAGGCTTAGGGTTAGAGTAAGGGTAAGTGTCAAGGTTAGGGTTCGGGTTAGGGTTAGGGTAAGGGTTAGGGTTAGGGTTAGAGTTAGGTTTAGGGTTGGGGTTAAGTTTAGGGTTAGGGTTAGGGTAATGATAAGTGTTAGGGTTAGGGTTAGAGTAAGTGTTAGGGTTAGGGTTAGGATTAGGGTTAGGGTTAGGGTAAGGGTAAGGGTTAGGGTTAGGGTTAGGGTTAGGGTTAAGGGTTAGGGTTAGGATTAGGGTTAGGGTAGGGGTAAGGTTTAGGGTAACGGTTGGGGTTAGGGTTAGGGTTAGTTTTAGGGTTAGGGTTATGGTAAGGGTAAGGGTTAGGGTTAGGTTTAGGGTTAAGGTTAGGGTTAGGGTTAGGGTTAGGGTTAAGGGTCAGGTTTAGGGTTAGGGTTAGGGTAAGGGTAAGGTTTAGGGTTAGGGTTAGGGTTAGAATTAGGGTAAGGGTTAGGGTTAGAGTTAGGGTAGGGGTTAGGGTTAGGGTTAGTGTAAGGGTAGGGGTTAGCGTAAGCGTAAGTGTTAGTATTAGGGTTAGGTTTAGGTTAAAGATAAGTATTAGGGTTAGATTTAGGGTTACTGTTAGATGTTAGTGTTAGGGTTAGGGTTATGTTGATGGTTAGGTTTAGGGTTAGGGTTAGGGTAAGGGTAAGGGTTAGGGTAAGGGTTACGGTTAGGTTTAGGGTTAGGGTTAGGGTAAGGCCAAGGATTAGGGTTAGGGTTAGGGTTAAGGTTATGGTTATGGTTAGGGTTAGGGTTAGTGTTAAGGTTAGGGTTAGGGTTAGGGTTAGGGTAAGGGTTAGGGTTAGGGTTAGGGTAAGGGTTAGGGTTAGGGTTAGGGTTAGGGTTAGGGTTAGAGTTAGGGTAAAGGTTGGGTTTAGGGTTAGGTTTAGGGTAAGTGTTAGGGTTATGGTAAGGGTAAGTGTAAGGTTTAGGGTTAAGGTTAGGGTTAGGTTTAGGGTTAGGGTTTGGGTTAGGGTTAGGGTAAGGGTAAGTGTTAGGGTTAAAGTTAGGGTTAGGTTTAGGGTAAGGGTAAAAGGGTTAGGATTAGGGTTAGGCTTAGGGTAAGGGTTAGGGTTAGGGTTAGGGTCAGGGTTAAGTTTAGGGTTAGGGTTAGGGAAAGAGTAAGTGTTAGAGTTAGGGTTAGGGTTAGATTTAGTGTTGGGGTTAAGGATAGGGTTAGGGTAAAGTTTAGGATTAGGATTAGGGTTAGGTTTAGGGTTAGGGTTAGGTAAGGGTTAGGGTTAGGGTAAGGGTATATGTTACTATTAGGATTAGGGTTAGGGTAAGGCTTTGGATTAGGGTTAGGGTTAGGGTTAGGGATAGCGTTAGGTTTAGGGTAAGGGTAATGGTAAGGGAAAGGGTAGGGTTAGGGTTAGGGTTAGGTTATGGTTTAGGGTTAGGCTTAGGGTTAGGGTAGGGTTTAGGGTAAGGGTAAGTGGTAGGGTTAGGGTTAGTGTTAGGATAAGGGTAAGGGTTAGGGTTAGGGTTAGGGTTACAGTTTGGTTAAGGGGTTTGGGTTAGGGTTAAGTTTAAGGTTAGGGTTAGGGTTAGGGTAAGATTTAGTGTTAGGGTTAAGGTTAGGGTTAGGTTGAGGGTAAGGGTAAGGGTTAGTTTTAGTTTTAGGGTTAGGGTTAGGGTAAGGGTAAGGGTTTGGGTTAGGATTAGGTTTAGTGTTGGGGTAAAGGTTAGGGTTAGGGTTAGGGTAAGGGTAAGGTTTAGGGTTAGGGTTAGGTAAGGGTTAGGGTTAGGGTTAGGGTTAGGTTTAGGTTTAGGGTAAGTGTATGTGTTAGTGTTAGGGTTAGGGTTAGGGTTAGCGTTAGGGGAAGCCTAAGGGTTAGGGTTAGGGTTAGGGTTAAGGTAAGGGTAAGGGTTAGGTTTAGGGTTACTGTTGGTTTAGGGTAAGGTTAGGGTTAGGTTTAGGAAAAGGGTAAGGTTTAGGGTTAGGTTTAGGGTTAGGGTTAGGGTAAGGTTTAGGTTTAGAGTTAGGGTTAGGGTTAGGTTTAGGGTTAAGGTAAGGGTAAGGCTTAGGGTTATGGTTAAGTTTAGGTTAAGGGTTAGGGTTAGGGTTAGGGTAGGGGTTAGGGTAAGCGTAAGTGTTAGTGTTAGGTTTAGGTTTAGGATAAAGGTAAGGATTAGGGTTAGGTTTAGTGTTAGGGTTAGAGGTTAGTGTTAGGGTTAGGGTTAGGTTGAGGGTTAGGTTTAGGGTTAAGGTTAGGGTAAGGGTTAGTGTTAGGGTTAGGGTTTGGGTTAGCGAAAGATTAAGGGTTAGGGTTAGGGTTAGAGTTAGGGTATGGATTAGGGTTAGGGTTAGGGTAAGGTTTAGGGTTACGGTTAGGGTTAGCATTAAGGTTAGAGTTAGGGTTAGTGTTAGGTTTAGGGTAAGGGTAAGGGTTAGTGTTAGGGTTAGGGTTATGTTTAGGATAAGGGTAAGGTTTAGGGTTAGGGTTAGGGTTAGGGTTAGGGTAAGGTTTAGGGTTAGAGTTAGGCTTAGGGTTGGGTTTAGGGTTAAGGTAAGGGTAAGGGTTAGGGTTAGGGTTAAGGTTAGGGTAAGGGTTAGGGTTAGGTTTAGGGTAGGGGTTAGGGTAAGCGTAAGTGTTAGTGTTAGGTTTAGGTTTAGGATAAAGGTAAGGATTAGGGTTAGGGTTAGGGTTAGGGTTAGAGGTTAGGGTTAGGGTTAGGGTTAGGGTGAGGGTTAGGTTTAGGGTTAAGGTTAGGGTAAGGGTATGGTTTATGGTTAGGGTTAGGGTTTGGGTTAGTGTTAGGTTTACGGTTAGGGTTAGGGTAAGGGCAAGAGTTAGGGTTAGGGTTAGGGTTAAGGTTAGGGTTAGGGTTAGGGTTAGGGTTAGGGTTAATGTTAGGGTTAGGGATAGGGTTAGGTTTAGGGTAAGGGTTAGGGTTAGGGTTAGGGTAAGGGTTAGGTTTAGGGTTAGGGTTAGGGTTAGAGTGAGATTAGGGTTAGGGTTAGGGTTAGGGTTAGGTTTGGGGTTAGGGTAAGGGTAAGGGTTAGGGTTAGGGTTAGAGTTAAGGTAACGTTAAAGGTTAGGGTTCGGGTTAGTGTTACGGTTAGGATAAGTGTTAGGGTAAGGGTTAGGGTTAGGGTTAGGTTTAGGGTTGGGGTTAAGTTTAGGGTTAGGGTTAGGGTTAGGGTAAGTGTTAGGGTTAGGGTCAGGGTTAGGGTTAGGTTTAGGGTTAGGGTAAGGGTAAGGGTTAGGTTTAGGGTTAGGGTTAGGAAAAGATTAAGGGTTAGGGTTAGGGTTAGAGTTAGGGTATGGATTAGGGTTAGGATTAGGGTAAGGGTTAGGGTTACGGTTATGGTTAGCATTAAGTTTAGAGTTAGGGTTAGCGTTAGGGTTAGGGTAAGGGTAAGGGTTAGGGTTAGGGTTAGGGTTAAGGTTAGGGTTAGCTTTAGGTTAAGGGTAAGGGTTAGGGTTAGGTTTAGGGTTAGGGTTAGTGTAAGGGTTAGGGTTAGGGTTAGGGTTAGGGTGACGATTAGGGTAAGGTTAAGGGTTGGGGTTAAGGTTTGGGTCACGGTTAGGGTTAGGGTTAGGGTTTGGTTAAGGGTTAGGATTAGGTTAAGGGTTAGGGTTAGGGTAAGCGTAAGGGTTAGGTTTAGGTTTAGTGTTCTGTTTTGGGTTAGTGTTTAGGTTAGGGTAAGGATAAGGGTTAGGGTAAGGTTAGGGTTAGGGTTAGGGTTAGGGAAAGATTAAGGGTTACGGTTAGGGTTAGAGTTAGGGTATGGATTAGGGTTAAGGTTAGGGTAAGGGTTAGGGTTAGGGTAAGGGTTAGGTTAAGGGTAAGGGTTAGGGTTAGATTTAGGTTTAGGGTTAGGTTTAGGTTTAGGGTAAGGTTAAGGGTTTGGGTTAAGTTTAGGGTTAGTGTTAGGTTAGGGTTAGGGTTAGGGTTATTGTAAGGGTAAGGGTTAGGGTTAGGGTAAGGGTTAGGGTTAGGGTTAAGGGTTATGGTTAGGGTAAGGTTTAGGGTTAGGGTTAGGGTTAGGGTTAGGGTAAGGGTAAGGGTTAGTGTTAGGGTTAGGGTTAGGGTGAGTGATAGGAATAGGTTTAGGGTTAGGGTAACGGTAAGGGTTAGGGTTAGGGTTAGTGTTAGGGTTAAGGTTAGGTTTAGGGTTAGGGTTAGGGTTACGATTAGGTTTAGGGTTAGGGTAGAGGTTATTGTAAGGGTAAGTGTTAGGTTTAGTGTTAGGTAAGGGTAAGGTTTAGGGTTAGTGTGAGGGTTAGTGTTAGGTTAAGGTTTAGGTTTAGGGGTTAGGGTTAGGGTTAGGGTTAGATTTAGGATAAGGGTTAGGGTTAGGGTAAGTGTAAGGGTTAGGGCTAGGGTTAGGGTTAAGGTAAGGGTAAGGATTAGGGTTAGGGTTAGGGTTATGGTTAGGGTAAGGTTTAGGGTTAGATTTAGGGTATGGTTAAGGTTTAGGTTTAGTGTTAGGGTTAGGGTTAGGTTAAGGGTAAGGGTTAGGTTTAAGGATAAGGTAAGGGTTAGGTTTAGGGTTAGGGTTAGTGTTAAAGTTAGGGTAAGGGTTAGGGTTAGGATTAGGGTAAGGTTTAGGGTTAGGATTAGGGTTAGGGTTAGGATTAGGTATAGGGTAAGGGTTAGGGTTAGGGTTAAGGTTAGGGTTAGGGTTGGCGATTGGGTAAGGGTAAGGGTTAGGGTTAGGTTTAAGGTAAGTGTAAGGGTTAGGGTTTGTGTTAGTGTTATGGTTAGGGTAAGGGTTAGGGTTAGGTTTAGTGTAAGGGTAAGGTTTAGGTTTAGGGTTAGGGTAACGTTTAGGGTTGGGGTTAGGTTTAGGTTTAGGGTTAGGGTAAGTTTAAGGTTTAGGTTTAGGGTTAGGGTTATGTTTAGTATTAGGGTAAGGGTAAGGGTTAGGGTTAGAGTTAGGGTTAGGGTAAGGTTTAGGGTTATGGTTAGGGTAAGGGTAAGTGTTAGGGTTAGGTTTAAGGTTAGGTTTAGGATAAGAGTAAGGGTTAGGGTTAGGGTTAACTTTAGGGTAAGATTTAGGGTTAGGTTTATGGTAAGGGTAAGTTTTAGGGTTAGGGTTAGTGTTAGGTTTAGAGTAAGGGAAAGGGTTACGGAAAGGGTTAGGGTTAGGTTTAGGTTTAGGGTAAGGGTAAGGGTTAGAGTTAGGGTTAGGGTTAGGGTAAGGGTTAGGGTTAGGGTTAGGGTAAGAGTAAGGGTTAGGGTTAGTGTTAGGGTTAGGATAAGTGTAATGGTTAGGGTTAGGGTTAGGGTTAGGGGTTAGTGTTAGGGTTAGGTTTAGGGTTAGGTTTAGGGTAATGGTTAGGGTTAGGGTTCGGTTAGGTTTAGAGTTAGGGTTAGGGTAAGGGTAAGGTTTAAGGTTAGGGTTAGTGTTAGGTTTAAGGTTAGGGTTAGGTTTAGGGATAGGGTAAGGATTATGGTTCGGGTTTGGGTAAGGTTAGGTTTAGGGTTATCATTAAGGTTAGTGTTAGGGTTAGGGCAAGAAAAAGAGTTTGGTTTAGAGTTTGGGTTTGGGTAAGGGTTAGGGTTAGGGTTAGGGGTAATGTTAGGTTTAGGTTAGGGTAAGGGTTAGGGGTAGGGTTACAGTTAGGATTAGGGTAAGGGTAAGTGTTAGGGTTAGGGTTAGGATTAGGGTAAGGGTTAGGTTTAGGATTAGGGTTAGGGTAAGGGTAAGGATAAGGGTTAGGGTTAGGTTTATGGTTAGGGTTAGGGTTAGGGTTAGGGTTATTGTAAGGGTAAGGGTTAGGTTTAGTGTTTGGGATAGGTTTAGCGTTGGGGTTAAGGTTAGGGTTAGGGTTACGGTAAGGGTAAGGGTTAGGGTTAGGGTTAGGTTTAGGGTAAGGGTTAGGGTACGGTTAGGTTTAGGGTTAGAGTTTGGGTTATGTTTAGGGTTACGCTTAGGGTTAGGGTTTGGGTTGGGGTAAGGGTATGTGTTAGGGTTAGGGTTAGGGTTAGCGTTAGGGTCGGGTTAGGGTTACAGTTAGGGTTAGGGTTAAGATAAGGGTAAGGGTAAGGGTTAGGTTTAGGGTTAGGTAAAGGTTAGGGTTAGGGTTAGGGTAGGGGTTAGGGTAAGTGTTAGGGTTAGGGTTAGGGTTATGATAAGGGTAAGGGTTAGGGTTAGGGTTACTTTTAGGGTTTAGGGTTAGGGTTAGGTTTAGGGTTAGGGTTAGGGGTTAGGGTTAGTGTTAGGGTTAGGGTAAGGGTTAGGGTTAGGGGTTAGGGTTAGTGTTAGATTTAGGTTAATGGTTAGGGATAGGGTTACCTTTAGGGTTATGATAAGGGTTAGGGTTAGTGTTATTGTTAGAATTAGGGTAAGGGTAAGTTTTAGGGTTAGGTTTAGGGTTAGGGTTATGGTTAGGGTTAGGGTTAGGTTTAGGTTAGGGTAAGGGTTAGGGTTAGGGTTACAGTTAGGATTAGGGTAAGGGTAAGTGTTAGGGTTAGGGTTAGGATTAGGGTAAGGTTTAGGTTTAGGGTTAGGGTTAGGGTAAGGGTAAGGGTAAGGGTTAGGGTTAGGTTTAGGGTTAGGGTTAGTTTTAGGGGTAGAGTTATTGTAAGAGTAAGGGTTAGGTTTAGTGTTTGGGATAGGTTTAGGGTTGGGGTTAAGGTTAGGGTTAGGGTTAGGGTTAGGGTAAGGGTAAGGGTTAGGGTTAGGGTTAGGTTTAGGGTAAGGGTTAGGGTTCGGTAAGGGTTAGGGTTATGGTTTGGGTATGTTTAGGGTTACGCTTAGGGTTAGGGTTTGGTTGGGGTAAAGGTATG
Organism: Megascapheus bottae; assembly: GCA_024803745.1. Classification (NCBI taxonomy): domain Eukaryota; kingdom Metazoa; phylum Chordata; class Mammalia; order Rodentia; family Geomyidae; genus Megascapheus; species Megascapheus bottae. Next base: position 1,382,142 of record JANJXV010000263.1, read on the forward strand.
TGTTAGGGTTAGGGTTAGGGTTAAGGATAGGGTTAGGGTTAGCGTTAGGGTCGGGGTAAGGGTTACAGTTAGGGTTAGGGTTAAGATAAGGGTAAGGGTTAGGTTTAGGGTTAGGGTTAGGGTTAGGTTAAGGTTTAGGGTTAGGTTTAGGGTAAGGGTAAGGTTGAGGTTTATGGTTAGGTTTAGGGTTAGGGTTAGGGTAAGGATAAGGATTAGGGTTAGGTTTAGGTTTAGTTTTAGGTTTAGGGTAAGGGTTAGGGTTAGGGTTAGGATTAGGGTTAGCTTTAGGGTTAGGGGAAGGGTAAGGGTTAGGGTTAGGGTTAGGGTAAATGTTAGGGTTAGGGTTAGTGTAGGGGTTAGGGTAAGTGTTAGGGTTAGGGTTAGGGTTAGGATAAGGGTAAGGGTTAGGGTTAGGGTTACTTTTAGGGTTTAGGGTTAGGGTTAGGTTTGGGGTTAGGGTTTGGGGTTAGGGTTAGTGTTAGGGTTAGGGTAAGGGTTAGGGTTAGGGGTTAGAGTTAGTGTTAGGTTTAGGTTAAGGGTTAGGGATAGGGTTACCTTTAGGGTTAGGATAAGTTTTAGGGTTAGTGTTATTGTTAGAGTTAGGGTAAGGGTAAATTTTAGGGTTAGGGTTAGGGTTAGGGTTATGGTTAGGGTTAGGTTTAGGATTAGAGTAAGGGTAAGGGTTAGGATTAGGGTAAGGTTTAGGGTTAGGGTTAGTGTTAGGTTTAAGGTTAGGGTTAGGTTTAGGGATAGGGTAAGGATTATGGTTAGGGTTAGGGTAAGGTTAGGTTTAGGATTATCATTAAGGTTAGTGTTAGGGTTAGGGCAAGAAAAAGAGTTTGGGTTAGAATTTGGGTTTGGGTAAGGGTTAGGGTTAGGGTTAGGGGTAAGGTTAGGTTTAGGTTAGGGTAAGGGTTAGGGTTAGGGTTACAGTTAGGATTAGGGTAAGGGTAAGTGTTAGGGTTAGCGTTAGGATTAGGGTAAGGGTTAGGTTTAGGGTTAGGGTAAGGGTAAGGGTAAGGGTTAGGGTTAGGTTTAGGGTTAGGGTTAGGGTTAGGGTTATTGTAAGGGTAAGGGTTAGGTTTAGTGTTTGGGATAGGCTTAGGGTTGGGGTTAATGTTAGGGTTAGGGTTAGGGTAAGGGTAAGGGTTAGGGTTAGGGTTAGGTTTAGGGTAAGGGTTAGGGTTCGGTTAGGGTTAGGATTAGGGTTTGGGTTATGTTTAGGGTTACGCTTAGGGTTAGGGTTTGGGTTGGGGTAAGGGTATGTGTTAGGGTTAGGGTTAGGGTTAAGGTTAGGGTTAGGGTTAGCGTTAGGGTCGGGGTAAGGGTTACAGTTAGGGTTAGGTTTAAGATAAGGGTAAGGGTTAGGGTTAGGTTAAGGTTTAGGGTTAGGTTTAGGGTAAGTGTAAGGTTTAGGGTTATGGTTAGGTTTAGGGTTAGGGTTAGGGTAAGGATAAGGATTAGGGTTAGGTTTAGGTTTAGGTTTAGGGTTAGGGTAAGGGTTAGGGTTAGGGTTAGGATTAGGGTTAAGTTTAGGGTTAGGGGAAGGGTAAGGGTTAGGGTTAGGGTAAAGATTAGGTTTAGGGTTAGGGTAGGGGTTAGGGTAAGTGTTAGGATAAGGGTAAGGGTTAGGGTTAGGTTTAGATTTCGGCGTTAGGGTTAGGGTAGGGTTAGTGTTAGGTTTAGGGTTAGGGTTACGGGAAGGGTAAGGGTAAGGGTTAGGGATAGGGTTAGGGTTAGGGTTAAGGTTAGGGTTAGGGTTAGTTTTAGGTTTATGGTTAAGTTTAGTGTTAGTATTAGGGTAAGGGTAAGGGTTAGGGTTAAGATTAGGGTTAGGGTTAGGGTTAGGGTAAGGTTTAGGATTAGGGTAAGGGTAAGGGTTAGGATTAGGTTTAGGGTTAGTGTTAGGTTTAGGGTTAGGGTTAGGGTAAGGGTAAGGGTTAGGGATAGGGTTAGGGTTAGGGTTAGCTTTGGTTTAGGGTAAGGGTAAGGGTTAGGGTTAGAGTTAGGGTTAAGGTTAGGTTTAGGGTTAGCGTTAGGGTAAGGGTAAGGTTAGGGTTAGGGTTAGGGTTAGGTTTAGTGTAAGGGTAAAGTTTAGGTTTAGGATTGGTGTTAGGTTTAGGATTAGGGTTAGGGTAAGGGTAAGGTTAGGGTTAGGGTTAGGGTTAGGGTTAGGATAAGGGTAAGGATTAGGGTTAGGGTTAGGGTTAGGTTTAGGGTAAGGTTTAGGATTAGGTTTAGGGTAAGGGTAAGTTTTAGGGTTAGGGTTAGGGTTAGGTTTATGGTAAGGGAAAGGGTTATTGTTAGGGTTAGGGTTAGGTTTAGGTTTAGGTTAAGGGTAAGGGTGAGAGTTAGGTTTAGTGTAAGGGTTAGGTTTAGGGTTAGGTTTAGGGTAGGGTTAGGGTTAGGGTTAGGGTTAGGGTTAGGGTAAGGTTTAGGGTTAGGGTTAGGGTAAGGGTTAGGGTTAGGGTTAGGGTTAGGGTTAGGTTTGGGGTTAGGGTTATGTAAGGATAAGATTACGTTTAGGGTTAGGGTGAGTGTTAGGTTTAGGTTTGGCTTTAGGGTTAGGGTTAGGGTAATGGTAAAGTTTAGGGTTATTGTTAGGGTTAGGTTTAGGTTAGGGTTAGGGTAATTGTTACGGTTACGGTTAGTGTTAGAGATAAAGTTAGGGTTAGGGTAACGGTAAGAGTTTGGGTTAGAGTTTGGGTTGGGTAAGTGTTAGGGTTAGGGTTTGGGGTAAGGTTAGGGTTAGGGTAAGGTTAAGGGTTAGGGTTAGGGTTAGGGACAGGGTTATTGTTAGGGTAAGGGTTAAGGTTAGTGTTAGGGTTAGGTTTAGGGTTAGGGTTAGGGTTAGGGGTATGGTTAGGGTAAGGGTAAGGGTTAGGGTTAAGGTTAGGACTAGAGTTAGGATTATGGTTAGGTATAGGGTCAGGGTAAGTGTTACGGTTAGATTTAGGTTTAGGGTTAGGGTAAGGGTAAGGGTTAGGTTTAGGGTTAGGGTTAGGTTTAGGATTAGGGTTATGGTTAGGGTTAGGGTAAGGATGAGGGTTAGGGTTAAGGTTAGGGTTAGGATTAGGGTTAGTGTTAGGTTTAAGGTTAGCTTAGGGTTAGCGTAAGGGTAAGGGTTAGAGTTAGCTTTAGGGTTAGGGTTAGGGTAAGGGTAAGGTTAAGGGATAGGATTAAGGTAAGGTTTAGGCTAAGGGTTAGGGTTAGGGTTAGGGTAATGTTAAGGGTTATGGTTAGGATTAGGGTAAGGGTTAGGGTTAGGGTTAGGGTTAAGTTAGGGTTAGGGTTATGTTTATAGTTACAGTTAGGGTTAGGGTTAGGGTTAGGGTAAGTGTATGTGTTAGGGTTAGGGTTTGGGTTAAGGTTAGGGTTCGGGGTTAGGGTTAGGATTAGGGTTAGAGTTAGGTTTAGGGTTAGGGTTAGTGTAAGGGTTAGGGTTAGGGTTAAAGTAAGGGTTAGGATTAGTGTTAGGGTTATGGATAGGGTAAGGATTAGAGTTAGATTTAGTGTAAGGGTAAGGTTTAGGATTAGGTTTGGGGTTAGGGTTAGGGTTAGGGTTAGGGTAAGGGTAAGGGTTAGGGTTAGGGTTATGTTTAGGATTAAGGTAAGGGTAAGTGTTAGGGTTAGATTAGTGTTAGCTTAAGGTTTAGGGTTATGGTTAGGGTTAGGTTTAGGGTAAGGGTAAGTAATAGGGTCAGGGTTACGGTTAGGGTTAGGGTTAGGATAAGGGGAAGGGTTAGGTTTAGGGTTAAGGTTAGGGTTACGGGTTAGGCTTAGGGTTAGGGTTAGGGTTAGGTTTAGTTTTAGGGTAAAGGTAATGGTTAGGGTTATGTTTAGGGTTCGTGTTAGGTTTAGGGTTAGGGTTAGGGTAATGGTAAGAGTTAGGGATAGGGTTAGGTTTAGGGTTAAGGTTAGGGTTAGGGTTAAGTTAAGGTTTAGGTTTACGGTTATGGTTAGGGTAAGGGTAAGGGTTAAGGTTAGGGTTAGGGTTAGCGTTAGGCTTAAGGTTAGGGTTAGGGTTAGGGTTAGGGTATTGGTTAGGTTAGGGTTAGGGTAAGGTTTAGGGTTAGGGTTCGGGTTACGTTTAGAGTTAGGTTAGGGTAAGGGTAAGGGTTAGGGTTAGGATTAGGGTTAGGTTAAGGTTAAGGTTAGGGTTAGGGTTAGGGTAAGGGTAAAGGTCAGTGTTAAGGTTAGGGTTAGGTTTAAGCTTGGGTTTAAGGTTAGGGTTACGGTTAGGGTAAGGGTAAGTGTTAGGGTTAGGGTTAGGGTTAGGGTTAGCGTTAGGGTAAGGGTAAGTGTTAGGGTTAGGGTTAGGGTTATGGTAAGAGTAAGGGTTAGGGTTAGGGTTAAGGTTAGGTTTAGGGTAAGGGTTAGGGTTAGGGTTAGTGTAAGGGTAAGTTTTAGGGTTATGGTTAGGTTTAGGGTTAGGGTTAGGTTAAGGGTAAGGGTTAGGGTTAGGTTTAGGTTTAGGTTTAGGGTTAGGGTTAGGGTAAGGGTAAGGGTTAAGGTTAGGGTTAGGGTAAAGGTTAGGGTTAGGGGTAGGGTAGGGGTTAGGGTAATGTTAGGGTTAGGGTTAGGGTTAGGATAAGGGTAAGGGTTAGGTTTAGGGTTAGTTTTAGGGTTAGGGTTAGGTTTAGGGTTAGGGTTAGGTGTTAGGGTTAGTGTTAGGGTTAGGGTAAGGGTTAGGGTTAGGGGTTAGGGTTAGTGTTAGGTTTAGATTAAGGGTTAGGGATAGGGTTAGGTTTAGGGTTAGGATAAGGGTTAGGGTTAGGGTTATTGTTAGAGTTAGGGTAAGGGAAAGTTTTAGGGTTAGGGTTAGGGTTATGGTTAGTGTTAGGGTACCGGTTAGGGTTAGGTTTAGCGTTGGGGTTAAGGTTAGGGTTAGGTTTAGGGTAAGGTTAAGGGTTAGGGTTAGGATTAGGATTTGGGTAAGTGTTAGGGTTATGGTGAGGGTTATGTTTAGGGTAAGTGTAAGGGTTAGGGTTAGGGTTAGGTGTTAGGGTTAGGGTTAAGTTTAGGGTTAGCTTTAGGGTTAGGTTTAGGGTAAGGGTAAGGGTTAGGGTTAGGGTTAGTGTTCGAGTTAGGTTTAGGGTTTGGGTTAGGGTAAGGGTAAGGGTTAGGGTTAGGGTTAGGTTTAGGGTTACGTTTAGGGTAAGGGTTAGTGTTAGGTTTGTGTTGGGGTTAAGGTTAGGGTTAGGATAAGGGAAAGGGTTAGGGTTAGGGTTAGGTTTAGGGTAAAGGTTAGGGTTAGGTTTAGGATAAGGGTAAGTTTTAGGGTTAGGGTTAGGTTTAGGGTTAGGGTTAGGGTAAGGGAAAGGGCTAGCGTTAGGTTTAGGGTTAGGTTTAGGTTTAGGGTAAGGGTAAGGGTTAAGGTTAGGGTTAGGGTTAGGGTAAGGGTTAGGGTTAGGGTTAGGGTTAGGGTAGGGGTTAGGGTAAGGGTAAGTGTTAGGGTTAGGTTTAGGGTTAGGATAAGTGTAAGGGTTAGGGTTAGGGTTAGGGTTACAGTTAGGTGTTAGGTTTAGGGTTAGGGTTAGGGTTAGCTTTAGGTTTGGTTTAGGGCTACGTAAGGGTAAGGGTTAGGTTTAGGTTTAGGGTTAGTTTTAGTGTTAGGTTTAGGGTTGAGGTTAGAGTTAGGTTTAGGGTTAGAGTTAGGGTAAAGGTAAGGTTTAGGGTTAGGGTTAGAATTAGGTTTAGGGTTATGGTTAGGGTAAGGGTAAGTGTTAAGGTTAGGGTTATGGTAAGGGTAAGAGTTTGGGTTAGATTTTGGGTTTGGGTAAGGGTTACGGTTAGGGTTAGGACCAGGGTTATTGTTAGGGTAAGGGTTAGGGTGAGTGTTAGGTTTAGGGTTAGGGTTAGGGTTAGGGCAAGGGTAAGGGTTAGGGTTAAGTTTAGGGTTAGAGTTAGGAGTATGGTTAGGGTTTGGGTCAGGGTTAGGGTTAGGGTTAGGTTAAGGATAAGGGTTAGGGTTAAGGTTAGGTTTAGGGTTAGGGTTAGTGTTAGGGTCAGGGTTATGGTAAGGGTTAGGGTTATGATTAGGGTTAGGGTTAGGGTAAGGGCAAGTGTTAGGGTTAGGGTTAGGATTAGGGTTAGAATAAGGGTAAGGGTTAGGGTTAGGGTTAGGTTTAGGGTAAGGGTTAGGGTTAGGGTTAGGGTAAGGGTAAGTTTTAGGGTTTGGGTTAGGGTTAGGGTTAGGGTTAGGGTACGGGAAAGGGTTAGGGTTAGGTTTAGGGTTAGGTTTAGGTTTAGGGTAAGTGTAAGGGTTAGGGTTAGGGTTAGGGTTAGGGTAAGGATTAGGGTTAGGGTTAGGGTAGGGATTTGGGTAAGAGTAAGTGTTAGGGTTAGGTTTAGGGTTAGGATAAGTGTAATGGTTAGTGTTGGGTTAGGGTTAGGGGTTAGGGTTAGAGTTTATTTTAGGGTTTGGGTTAGTGTAAGGGTAAGCGTTAGGGTTAGGTTTAGGTTTAGGGTTAGTGTTACGTTTAGGGTTAGGGTTAGGGTAAGGATTAGGGTTAGGGTTAGGGTTATGGTTAGGGTTAGGGTAAGGGTAAGGTTTAGGGTTAGGGTAAGGGTAAGGGTTAGGGTTAGGGTAAGGTTAGGGTTAAGGTTAGCATTAAGGTTAGGGTTAGGGTTAGGGTAAGGGTAAGAGTTTGGGTTAGAGTTTGAGTTTGGGTAAGGGTTAGGTTTAGGGTTAGGGTTATGGGTAGGGTTAGGGTTAGGGTTAGGGTTAGTGTTAGGTTTAGGGTTAGGGTTAGTGTTAGGGTTAGGGTTAGGGTTAGGGTTAGGGTTAGGGTAAGGGTTAGGGTTAGGGTTAGGTTTAGGGTTACGGTTATGTTTAGGGTTACGGTTAGGGTTAGGGTTTGGGTTAGGGTAAAATTATGTGTTGGGTTAGGGTTAGGGTTAAGGTTAGGCTTAGGGTTAGCGTTAGGGTAACGGTAAGGATTACGGTTAGGTTTAGGGTTAAGATAAGTGTAATGGTTAGGTTTAGGGTTAGGGTTATGGTTATGGTAAGGTTTAGGGTTAGGTTTAGGGTAAGGGTAAGGTTTAGGGTTAGGGTTATGGTTAGGGTTAGGGTTAAGGTTAGGTTTAGGGTTAGGGTTAGGGTAAGGGTAAGGGTTAGGGTTAGGGTTAGGGTTAGGGTAAGGGTTACGGTTTGGTTTAGGTTTAGGGTTAGGGTAAGGATAAGGGTTAGGGTTAGGGTTAGGGTTAGGGTTAAGGTTAGGTTTAGGGTTAGGGTTAGGGTAAGGGTAAGGGTTAGGGTTAGGGTTAGGGTTAGGGTAAGGGTTACGGTTTGGTTTAGGTTTAGGGTTAGGGTAAGGATAAGGGTTAGGGTTAGGGTTAGGGTTAGGGTAAGGGTTACGGTTTGGTTTAGGTTTAGGGTTAGGGTAAGGATAAGGGTTAGGGTTAGGGTTAGGGTTAGGGTTAAGGTTAGGTTTAGGGTTAGGGTTAGGGTAAGGGTAAGGGTTAGGGTTAGGGTTAGGGTTAGGGTAAGGGTTACGGTTTGGTTTAGGTTTAGGGTTAGGGTAAGGATAAGGGTTAGGGTTAGGGTTAGGGTTAGGGTTAAGGTTAGGTTTAGGGTTAGGGTTAGGGTAAGGGTAAGGGTTAGGGTTAGGATTAGGGTAAGGGTAAGGGTAAGGGTTAGGTTTAAGGTTAGGTTTAGGGTTAGGGGTAGTGTTAGGGTTAGGGTAAGGGTAAGGGTTAGGTTTAGGATTATGGTAAGGGTTAGGGTTAAGGTTAGGGTTAGGGTTATGTTTAGGGTTACGGTTAGGGTTAGGGTTAGGGTTAGGGTAAGGTTAAGGGTTAGGTTTAGTGTAAGGGTAAAGGTTAGTGTTAGGGTTAGGTTAGGGTAGGGGTTAGGGTAAGTGTTAGGGTTAGGGTTAGGATAAGGGTAAGGGTTAGGGTTAGGGTTAGTTTTAGGGTTTAGGGTTAGGGTTAGGTTTAGGGTTAGGGTTAGGGGTTAGGGTTAGTGGTAGGGTTAGGGTAAGGGTTAGGGTTAGGGGTTAGGGTTAGTGTTAGGGTTAGGTTAAGGGTTAGGGATAGTGTTAGGTTTTGGGTTAGGATAAGGTTTAGGGTTAGGGTTATTGTTAGAGTTAGGGTAAGGGTAAGTTTTAGGGTTAGGGTTAGGGTTATGGTTAGTGTTAGGGTAAGGGTTAGGGTTAGGATTAGGACCAGGGTTATTGTTAGGGTAAGGGTTAGGGTGAGTGTTAGGGTTAGGTTTAGGGTTAGGGTTAGGGTTAGGGCAAGGGTAAGGTTTAGGTTTAAGTTTAGGGTTAGAGTTAGGATTATGGTCAGGGTTTGGGTTAGATTTTTGGTTTGGGTAAGGGTTAGGGTTAGGTTTAGGACCAGGGTTATTGTTAGGGTAAGGGTTAGGGTGAGTGTTAGGGTTAGGTTTAGGGTTAGGGTTAGTGTTAGGGCAAGGGTAAGGTTTAGGGTTAAGATTAGGGTTAGAATTAGGATTATGGTTAGGGTTTGGGTCAGGGTAAGGGTTACGGTTAGGTTTAGGTTTAGGGTTAGGGTAAGGGTAAAGGTTAGGTTCAGGGTTAGTGTGAGGTTTAGGATTAGGGTTATGGTTAGGGTTAGGGTAAGGATAAGGGTTAGGTTTAAGGTTAGGGTTAGGGTTAGGGTTAAGGTAAGGGTTAGGATTAGGGTAAGGGTACGGGTTAGGGTTAGGTTTAGGATTAGGATTAGGGTAAGGGTAAGGGTAAGGGTTAGGGTTAAGTTTAGGTTTAGGGTTAGGGTTAGGGTTAGGGTTAGGGTTAGTGTTATGTTTAGGGTTAGGGTGAGGGTTAGGGTTAGGGTAAGGGTAAGTGTAAGGGTTAGGGTTATTGTTAGGATAAGGGTAAGGGTTAGGGTTAGGGTTAGGTTTAGGGTAAGGGTTAGGTTTAGGTTTAGGGTAAGGGTAGGTTTTAGGGTTTGGGTTAGGTTTAGGGTTAGGTTTAGGGTACGGGAAAGGGTTAGGGTTAGGGTTAGGGTTAGGGTTAGGTTTAGCTTTAGGGTAAGTGTAAGGGTTAGGGTTAGGGTTAGGGTAAGGGTTATGGTTAGGTTTATTGTAGGGGTTAGGGTAAGAGTAAGTGTTAGGGTTAGGTTTAGGGTTAGGATAAGTGTAATGGTTAGGGTTAGTGTTAGGGTTAGGGTTAGGGGTTAGGGTTAGGGTTAGAGTTAATTTTAGGGTTAGGGTTAGGGTAAGGGTAAGCGTTAGGGTTAGGGTTAGGTTTAGGGTTACTGTTAGGTTTAGGGTTAGGTTTAGGGTTAGGGTAAGGATTAGGGTTAGGGTTAGGGTTATGGTTAGGGTTAGGGTTAGGGTAAGGGTAAGGTTTAGGGTTAGGGTTAGGGTTAGGGTAAGGGTTAGGGTAAGGGTAAGTGTTAGGGTTAGGGTTAGGGTTAGCGAAAGGGTAAGGGTTAGGGTTAGGTTTAGGGTAAGGGTAAGTTTTAGGGTTTGGGTTAGGTTAGGGTTAGGTTTAGGGTACGGGAAAGGGTTAGGGTTAGGGTTAGGGTTAGGTTTAGCTTTAGGGTAAGTGTAAGGGTTTGGGTTAGGGTTAGGGTAAGGGTTATGGTTAGGGTTATTGTAGGGGTTAGGGTAAGAGTAAGTGTTAGGGTTAGGTTTAGGGTTAGGATAAGTGTAATGGTTAGGGTTAGTGTTAGTGTTAGGGTTAGGGGTTAGGGTTAGGGTTAGAGTTAATTTTAGGGTTAGGGTTAGGGTAAGGGTAAGCATTAGGCTTAGGGTTAGGTTTAGGGTTAGTGTTAGGTTTAGGTTTAGGGTTAGGGTTAGGGTAAGGATTAGGGTTAGGGTTAGGTTTATGGTTAGGGTTAGGGTTAGGGTAAGGGTAAGGTTTAGGGTTAGGGTTAGGTTTAGGGTTAGGGTTAGGGTAAGGTTAAGTGTTAGGGTTAGGGTTAGGGTTAGCGAAAGAGTAAGGGTTAGGGTTAGGATTAGGTTTAGGGTAAGGGTAAGGTTTAGGGTTAGGTTAAGTTTAGGGTTAAGGTTAGCATTAAGGTTAGGGTTAGGGTTAGGGTAAGGGTAAGAGTTGGGGTTAGAGTTTGGGTTTGTGTAAGGGTTAGGGTTAGGGTTAGGGGAAAGTTTAGGGTTAGGGTTAGGGTAAGGGTTAGGTTTAGGTTTTGGGTTAGTGTATGGGTATGTGTTAGGTTTAGGGTTAGGTTTAGGGTTAGTGTTAGGATAAGGGTAAGGGTTAGGGTTAGGGTTAGGGTAGGCTTCGGTGTTAGTGTTACGGTTAGGGTTAGAGTTAGGTTGAGGGTTAGGGTTAGGGTAAGTTCTAAGGGTTAGGGTTAGGCTTAGGGTTAGTGTTAGGTTTATGGTTATGATTAGGGTAAGGGTAAGAGTTAGGGATAGGGTTAGGGTTAGGGATAAGTTTAGGGTTAGGGTTAGGGTAAGGATTAGGGTTAGGTTTAGGGTAAGGGTTAGGGTTAGGGTAAGGCTTAGGGTTAGAGTTAGGGTTAGGTTTAGGATAATGGTAAGGGGTAGGGTTAGGGTTAGGGTTAGGGTTAAGGTTAGGGTTAAGGTTAGGGTTAGAGTTAGGGTTAGGGTTAGGTTTACGGTTAGGGTTAGGGTAAGTTTAAGCGTTAGGGTTAGGGTAAGGCTTAGGTTTAAGTTTAGGGTTAGGGTTAGGGTAAGGGTTAGGGTTAGGTTTAGGGTAAGGGTTAGGCTTAGGCTTAGGCTTAGGGTTAGAGTTAGGGTTAGGTTTAGGGTAAGGGTAAGGGGTAGGGTTAGTGTTAGAGTTAAGGTTAGGGTTAGGGTTAGCGTTAGGGTAAGGGTAAGGGTTAGGGTTAGGGTTAGGGTTAAGGTAAGGGTAATGGTTAGGGTTAGTGTTAAGGTTAAGGATAGGGTAAGGTTTAGGGTTAGGTTTAGTGTAAGGGTAAGATTTAGGGTTAGGGTTGGGGTTAGGGTTAGGGTTAGGGTTAGGGTAAGGGTAAGGGTTAGGGTTAGGGTTAGGGTAAGGGTAAGGGTAAGTATAAGGTTTAGGGTTACGGTCAGGGTTAGGGTTAGGATAAGGGGAAGGTTTAGGGTTAGGCTTAGGGTTAGCGTTACGGGTTAGGGTTAGGTTTAGGTTTAGGGTTAGGTTTAGGGTTAGGGTAAAGGTAATGGTTAGGGTTAGGGTTAGGTTTAGTGTTAGGTTTAGGGTTAGGGTTAGGGTAATGGTAAGAGTTAGGGATAGGGTTAGGGTTAGGGTGAAGGTTAGGGTTAAGGTTAGGGTTTCGGTTAGGTTTACGTTTATGGTTAGGGTAAGGGTAAGGGTTAGGGTCAGGGTTAGTGTTAGCGTTAGAGTTAAGGTTATGGTTAGGGTTAGGTTTAGGTTTAGGATAAGGGTTAGGTTTAGAGTTAGGTTAGGGTAAGAGTAAGGGTTAGGGTTAGGGTTAGGATTAGGGTTAGGTTAAGGGTTAGGGTTAGGGGTTAAGGTTAGTGTTAGTGTGAGGTTTAGGGTAATGGTTAGGGTTATGCTAAGGGTAAGTGTTAGGGTTAGGGTTAGCGTTAGGGTTCGGGTTAGGGTTAGGTTTAGGGTTAGCGTTAGGGTAAGGGTAAGTGTTAGGGTTAGGGTTAGGGTTTAGGTAAGAGTAAGGGTTAGGGTTAGGGTTAAGGTTAGGTTTAGGGTACGGGTTAGGGTTAGGGTTTGGTTAAGGGTAAGGTTTAACTTTAGGGTTAGGGTAAGGGTTAGGTTTAGGGTTAGGATTAGGGTTAAGTTTAGGGTTAGGGTAAGGGTAAGGGTTAGGTTTAGGGTTAGGGTTAGGGGTAGGGTAAAGGTTAGGGTTAGGGTTAGGGTAGGGGTTATGGTAAGTGTTAGGGTTAGGGGTAGGGTTAGGATAAGGGTAAGATTTAGGGTTAGGGATAGGGTTAGGGTAAGGGTTAGGGTTAGGTTTAGCGTTGGGGTTAAGGTTAGGGTTAGGGTTAGGTTAAGGTTAAGTGTTAGGGTTAGGGTTGGGGTAAGTGTTAGGGTTAGGGTTAGGGTTAGGGTTAGGTTTAGCGTATGGGTAAGGGTTAGGGTTAGGGTTAGGATAAGAGTAAGGGTTGGGGTTAGGTTTAGGATTAGGGTTAGGGTTTATGGTAATGGTTAGGGTAAGGGTTAGGGTTAGGGTTAGGGTAAGGTTACGTGTTAGGGTTAGGGTTAGGGTTAGGGTTAGAGTTAGGGTTAGGGATAGGGTTAGGTTTAGGGTTAGGGTTTAGGTTAAGGGTAAGGTTTAGGGTTAGGGTTAGGGTTAGGGTTAGGGTGGGGTTTAGGGTTAGGGTTAGGGTTAGGGTTGGGGTTAAGTTTAGGGTTAGGGTTAGGGTTAGGGTTAGGGTCAGGTTTAGGGGTAGGGTTAGGTTAAGGGTAAGGGTTAGGGTTTGGGTTAGTTTTAGGGAAATGTTAAGGGTTAGGGTTAGGGTTAGAGCTAGGGTATAGGTTAGGGTTAGGGTTAGGCTAAGGGTTAGGTTTAGGGTTAGCGTTTGCATTAAGGTTAGAGTTATGGTAAGGGTAAGTGTTAGGGTTAGGGTTAGGATTATGTTAAGATTTAGGGGTTAGGGTTAGGCTTAGGTTTATGGTTAGCGTTAGGGTAAGGATAACAGTTAGGGTTAGGGTTAGGGTTAGGGTTAGGGTTATGGTAGTGGTTAGGGTAAGAGTAAGTTAGGGTTAGGTTTAGTGTTAGGATAAGTGTAATGGTTAGGGTTAGGGTTAGGGTGAGGGTCAGGGGTTAGGGTTAGGGTTAGAGTTAATTTTAGGGTTATGGTTAGGGTAAGGGTAAGGATTAGGGTTAGGTTTAGGGTTTGGGTTAGTGTTAGGATTATGTTAAGTGTAAGGTTTAGGGTTAGTGTTAGGGTTAGGTTTAGTGTTAGGGTTAGAGTTAGCGAAAGGGTAAGGTTTAGGGTTAGGTT
>JANJXV010000263.1:1397500-1417500 GCA_024803745.1 Megascapheus bottae
TTTAGGGTTGGGTTAGGTTTAGTTTTAGGTTTAGGGTTGAAGTTAGAGTTAGGTTTAGGGTTAGAGTTAGGGTAAGCGTAAGGTTTAGGGTTAGGTTTAGGGTTAGGGTAAGGGTAAGGGTAAGGGTTAGGGTTAGGGTTAGTGTTAGAGTTAAGGTGAGGGTTAGGGTAAGGGTAAGATTTTGGGTTAGATTTTGGGTTTGGGTAAGGGTTTTCGTTAGGGTTATGGCCAGGGTTAGTGTTAGGGTAAGGGTTAGGTTTAGTTTTAGGGTTAGGTTTAGGGTTAGGGCTAGGGTTAGGGTAAGGGTAAGGTTTAGGGTTAAGGTTAGGTTTAGAGTTAGGATTATGGTTAGGGTTAGGGTCAGGGTAAGAGATATGGTTAGGTGTAGGTTTAGTGTTAGGGTAACGGTAATGGTTAGGTTTAGCGTTAGTGTTAGGTTTAGGGTTAGGGTTATGGTTAGGGTTAGGGTAAGGATAAGGGTTAGGGTTAAAGTTAGGGTTAGGTTTAGGGTTAGGGTTAAGGTTGGGGTTAGGATTAGGGTAAGTGTAAGGGTTAGGGTAAGGGTTAGAGTTAGGATAAGGGTAAGGGTTATGGTTAGGGTTAGAGTTAGGGTAAGGGGTTAGGGTTAGGGTTAAGGTTAGGGTTAGGGTTAGGGTAAGGTTTAGGGTTAGGGATAGGGGTAGGGTTAGGGTTAGGGTAAGGGTTTGGGTTAAGATTAGGTTTAGAGTTGGGGTTAAGGTTAGGGTTAGGGTTAGGGTAAGGGTAAGTGTTAGGGTTAGGTTTAAGGTAAGGGTTAGGGTTAGCGTTAGTGTTACGGTTAGGGTTAGGTTTGGGGTAAGGGTATGTGTTAGGGTTAGGGTTAGGTTTAGGGTTAGGTTTAGGGGAAGCGTAAGGGTTAGGGTTAGGGTTAAGGTAAGGGTAAGTCTTAGGTTTAGGGTTAGTATTAGGTTTGGTTAAGGGTTAGAGTTAGGTTTAGGATAAGGGTAAGGTTTAGGGTTAGGGTAAGGTTTAGGGTTAGAGTTAGGGCTAGGGTTAGGTTTAGGGTTAAGGTAAGGGTAAGGGTCAGGGTTAAGGTTAGGATAGGGGTTAGGGTAAGCTTAAGTGTTAGTGTTAGGGTTACGTTTAGGATGAAGGTAAGGATTAGGGTTAGGTTTGGGGTTAGGTTTAGAGGTTAGGCTTAGGGTTAGGGTTAGGGTGAGGGTTAGGTTTGGGGTTAGGGTTAGGGTTAGGGTTAGGATTAGTGTTAGGTTTACGGTTAGGGTTAGGGTAAGGGCAAGGGTTAGGGTTAGTGTTAGGGTTAAGGTTAGGGTTAGGGTTAGGTTTAGGGTTAGTGTTAAGTTTAGGGTTAGGGTTAGGGTTAGGGTTAGGGTAAGGGTTAGGGTTAGGGTTAGGGTAAGGGTTAGGGTTAGGGTTAGGGTTAGGTTTAGTGTGATGTTTAGGGATAGGGTTAGGGGTTAGCGTTAGGGTTAGGGTTATGTTTAGGGTTAGGATTAGGGTAAGGGTTATGGTTAGGCTGAGTGTTAGGATAAGGGTAAGGGTTAGGGTTAGGGTTAGGGTTAGAGTTATGGTAAGGGGTTAGGGTTAGGGTTAAGGTTAGTGTTAGGGTTAGGGTAAGGTTTAGAGTTAGGGATAGGGGTAGGTTTAGGGTTAGGGTAAGGTTAAGGGTTTGGGTTAGGAATAGGTTTAGAGTTGGGGTTAAGGTTAGGGTTAGGGTTAGGGTAAGGTAAGTGTTAGGGTTAGGTTTAGGGTAAGGGTTAGGGTTAGGTTTAGGATTACGGTTAGGGTTAGGTTTGGGGTAAAGGTATGTTTTAGGGTTAGGCTTAGGGGAAGCATAAGGGTTAGGGTTAGGGTTAGGGTTAAGGTAAGGGTAAGGGTTAGGTTTAGGTTTAGTGTTAGGTTTAGGTTAAGGGTTAGAGTTAGGTTTAGGATAAGGGTAAGGTTTAGGGTTAGGGTTAGGGTAAGGGTAAGTTTTAGGGTTAGAGTTAGGGCTAGGGTTAGGTTTAGGGTTAAGGTAAGGGTAAGGGTTAGGGTTAGCGTTAAGGTTATTGTAAGGGTTAGGGTTAGGGTTAGGATAGGGGTTAGGGTAAGCGTAAGTGTTAGTGTTAGGGTTAGGTTTAGGATAAAGTTAAGGATTAGGGTTAAGTTTAGGGTTAGGGTTAGAGGTTAGGTTTAGGGTTAGGGTTAGGGTGA
This sequence comes from Megascapheus bottae, assembly GCA_024803745.1. NCBI lineage: Eukaryota > Metazoa > Chordata > Mammalia > Rodentia > Geomyidae > Megascapheus > Megascapheus bottae. Next base: position 1,399,691 of record JANJXV010000263.1, read on the forward strand.
GGGTTAGGTTTGGGGTTAGGCTTTGGGTAAGGGTAAGGGTTAGGTTTAGGGTTAGGGTTAGGGTTAGTGTTAGGTTTATGGTTAGCGTTAGGGTAAGGGCAAGGGTTAGGGTTAGGGTTAGGGTTAAGGTTAGGGTTAGGGTTAGGGTTAGGGTAAGAGTAAGGGTTAGGGTTAGCGTTAGTGTTAGGGTTTAGGGTTAGGGTTAGGGTAAGGGTAAGGGTAAGGGTTAGGGTTAAGGTTAGGGTAGGGGTTAGGGTAAGGGTAAGTGTTAGCGTTAGGGTTAGGATAAGTGTAGGTTTAGGGTTAGGGTTAGGGTTACCGTTAGGGGTTAGGATTAGGGTTAGGGTTAGGGTTAGGTTTAGGGTTACTGTTAGGGTAAGGTTAAGGGATTGGGTTAGGGTTAGTATTAGAGTTAAGCTTAGGGTTAGGGTACGGTTAAGAGTTTGGGTTAGATTTTGGGTTTGGGTAAGGGTTAGGGTTAGGGTTAGGGCCAGGGTTATTGTTAGGGTAAGGGTTAGTGTTAGTGTTAGGGTGAGGTTTAGGGTTAGGGTTAGAGTTAGGGTTAGGGCAAGGGTAAGGGATAGGTTTAAGGTTAGGGTTAGAGTTAGGATTATGGTTAGGGTTAGGGTCAGGGTAAGGGTTACGGTTAGGTTTAGGTATAGGGTTAGGGTAAGGGTAAGGGTTAGGTTTAGGGTTAGTGTTAGGTTTAGGGTTAGGGTTATAGTTAGGGTTAGGGTAAGGATAAGGGTTAGGGTTAAGGTTAGTGTTAGGGTTAGGGTTAGGGTCAAGGTTTGGGTTAGGATTAGGGTAAGGGTAAGGGCTAGGGTTAAGTTTAGGTTTAGGGTTAGTGTTAGTGTTAGGGTTAGGGTTAGGGTAAGTGTAAGGGTTAGGGTTACGATTAGGGTAAGGGTTAGAGTTAGAGTTAGGGTTAGGGTTATGTTTAGGGTTACGGTTAGGGTTAGGATTAGGGTAAGGGTAAGTGTAAGGGTTAATGTTAAGGTTAGGTTTAGGGTTAGGGTTAGTGTTAGGGTTAGGGTTATGGTAAGGGTTAGGGTTATGGTTAGGGTTAGGGTTAGGGTAAGGCTAAGTGTTAGGGTTAGGGTTAGGGTTAGGGTTAGGATAAGGATAAGGCTTAGGGTTTTGGTTAGGTTTAGGGTAAGGGTTAGGGTTAGGTTTAGGGTAAGGGTAAGTTTTAGGGTTAGTGTTAGGGTTAGGGTTAGGTTTAGGGTACGGGAAAGGGTTAGGATTATAGTAAGGGTTAGGTTTATGTTTACGGTAAGGGTAAGGGTTAGGGTTAGGGTTAGGGTAAGGGTTAGGGTTAGGTTTAGGGTAAGGATAAGTCTTAGGGTTAGGTTTAGGGTTAGGATAAGTGTGATGGTTAGGGTTAGGGTTAGGGTTAGGCTTAGGGTTAGGGGTTAGGGTTAGGGTTAGAGTTAATTTTATGGTTAGGGTTAGGGTAAGGGTAAGGGTTAGGGTTAGGTTTAGGTTTAGGGTTAGTGTTAGGTTTAGGGTTACGGTTAGGGTTAGGCTTAGGGTAAGGATTAGGGTTAGGGTTAGGGTTAGGGTAAGGGTAAGTTTTAGTTGTAGGGTTACGGTTAGGTTTAGGGTAAGGTTTAGTGTAAGGGTAAGGGTTAGGGTTAGGGTTAGTTTTAGGGAAAGGTTACGGGTTAGGGTTAGGGTTAGAGTTAGGGTATGGGTTAGGGTTAGGGTTAGGGTTACGGTTAGGGTTAGCATTAAGGTTAGAGTTAGGGTTAGGGTTAGGGTTAGGGTTAGGCTTAGATTTAGGGTTAGCGTTATGGTAAGGATAACAGTTAGGGATAGGGTTAGGGTTAGGGTTAGGGTTAGGGTTAGGTTAGGGGTTAGGGTAAGAGTAAGTGTTAGGGTTAGGTTTAGTGTTAGGATAAGTGTAATGGTTAGGGTTAGGGTTTGGGTTACGGATAGGGGTTAGGGTTAGGGTTAGAGTTAATTTTAGGGTTAGGGTTACGGTAAGGGTAAGCGTTAGGTTTAGGGTTAGGCATAGGGTTAGTGTTAGGTTTAGGGTTAGGGTTAGGTTTAGGGTAAGGATTAGGGTTACGGTTAGGGTTAGGGTTAGGGTTAGGTTAAGGGTAAGGTTTAGGGTTAGGGTTATTGTTAGGTTTAGGGTTAGGGTTAGGGTAAGGTTAAGTGTTAATGTTAGGGTTAGGGTTAGCGAAAGGGTAAGGGTTAGGGTTATGTTTATTGTTAGGGTAAGAATTAGGGTTAGGTTTACGGTAAGGTTGGGGTTAAGGTTAGCATTAAGGTTAGGGTTAGAGTTAGGATAAGGGTAAGTGTTTGGGTTAGAGTTCTGGTTTGGGTAAGGTTTAGGGTTAGGGTTAGGGATAAGGTTAGGGTTAGGCTTAGGGTGAGAGTAAGAGGTAGGCTTAGGGTTAGGGCCAGGGTTATTGTTAGGGTAAGGGTTAGGGTTAGTGTTAGGGTAAGGTTTAGGGTTAGGGTTAGGGTTAGCGTTAGGATTATGGTTAGGGCTAGGGTCAGGGTAAGGGTTACGGTTAGGTTTAGGGTTTGGGTTAGGTTTAGGGTTAGGGTTATGGTTAAGGTAAGGATAAGGGTTAGGGTTAAGGTTAGGGTTAGGGTTACGATAAGGGTAAGGGTTAGGGTTAGGGTTAGGGTTAGGTTTAGGGTAAGGGTTTGCGTTAGGTTTAGGGTAAGGGTTAGGGTTAGGGTTACGGTTTGGGGTTAGGATTAGGGTTAGGGTTCTGGTTAGGTTTAGGTTTTTGTTAGGGTTACGTAAGGGTAAGGGTTAGGTTTAGGGTTGGGGTTAGGTTTAGTGTTAGGTTAAGTGTTGAGGTTAGAGTTGGGTTTAGGGTTAGAGTTAGGGTAAGGGTAAGGATTAGGGTTAGCGTTAGTGTTAGGTAAGTGTAAGGGTAAGGGTTAGGGTTAGGGTTAGGGTTAGGGTTAGGGATAGGGTTAGGTTTAGGGTTAGGGTTAGTGTTAGTGTTAGGGTTAGGGTTAGGGTTAGATTTTGGGTTTGGGTAAGGGTTAGGGTTAGTGTTAGGACCAGGGATATTGTTAGGGTAAGGTTTAGGGTTAGTGTTAGGGTTAGGTTTAGGGTTAGGTTTAGGGTTAGGTTTAGCGTAAAGGTAAGGGTTAGGGTTAAGGTTAGGGTTAGAGTTAGGATAATGGTTAGGGATAGGGTCAGCGTAAGGTTTACGGTTAGTTTTAGGTTTAGGGTTAGGGTAAGGATTAGGTTTAGCGTTAGTGTTAGGTTTAGGGTTGGGGTTATGGTTAGGGTTAGGGTAAGGATAACGGTTAGGGTTAAGTTTTTGGTTAGGGTGAGGGTTAAGGTTAGGGTTAGGATTAGGGTAAGGTAAGGGTTAGGGTTAGCGTTAGTGTTAGGATAAGAGTAAGTGTTAGGGTTAGGGTTAGAGTTAGGGTTAGAGTTAGGGTAAGGGGTTAGGGTTAGGGTTAAGGTTAGGGTTAGGGTTAGGGTAAGGTTTAGGGTTAGGGTTAAGGTTAGGGTTAGGGTGAGTGTAAGGGAAAATGTTAGGTTTAGGTTTAGGGTTAGGGTTAGGGTAAGGTTTAGGGTTAGGGATAGGGGTAGGGTTAGGGTAAGGGTAAGGGTTTGGGTTAGGATTAGGTTTAGAGTTGGGGTTAAGGTTAGGGTTAGGGTTAGGGTAAGGGTAAGGGTTAGGGTTAGGGTTAGGGTTAGGGTATCAGTTAGGTTTAGGGTTAGGATTACGGTCAGGGTTAGGTTTAGGGTAGGGGTATGTGTTAGGGTTAGGGTTAGGGTTAGCGTTATCGGAAGCATAAGGGTTAGGGTTAGGGTTAAGGTAAGGGTAAGGGTTAGGTTTAGTGTTAGTGTTAGTTTTCGGGTAAGGGTTAGGGTTAGGTTTAGGATAAGGGTAAGGTTTAGGGTTAGGGTTAGGGTTAGGGTAAGTTTTAGGGTTAGAGTTAGGGTTAGGGTTAGGTGTAGGGTTAAGGTAAGGGTAAGTGTTAGGGTTAGGGTTAGGTTTAGGATAAGGGTAAGGGTTAGAGTTAGGGTTAGGGTTAGAGTTAGGGTAAGGGGTTAGGGTTAGGGTTAAGGTTAGGGTTAGGGTTAGGGTTAGGTTTTGGTTTAGGGTTAGGATTAGGATTAGGGTAAGGTAAGGGTTAGGGTTAGGATTAGGTTTACGGTTAGGGTAAGGGTTAGGGTTAGGGTTAGGGATAGGGTTAGGTTTAGGGTTAGGGTTAGGTTAAGGGTAAGGGTTAAGGTTAGGGTTAGGGTTAGGGTTAGGGTTAGGTTTAGGGTAAGGGTTAGGATTAGGTTTATGTTAAGGGTAAGTTTAGGGTTAGGGTTAGGTTTAGTGTTGGGGTTAGTTTTAGGGTTAGGGTTAGGGTTTGGGTTAGGGTTGGGGTTAAGTTTAGGGTTAGGGTTAGGGTTGGGGTTAGTGTTAGGGTAAGGCTTAGGGTTAGGGTATGAGTTAGGGTAAGGGTAAGTGTTAGGGTTAGGGTTAGAGTTAGGATAAGTGTAAGGGTTAGGGTTAGGGTTAGGGTTACGTTTAGGAGTTAGGATTAGGGTTAGGGTTATGGTTAAGTTTAGGTTTGTGTTAGGTTTAGGTAAGTGTAAGGGTTAGGTTTAGGGTTGGGGTTACGTTTAGTGTTAAGTTTAGGGTTGAGGTTAGAGTTAGGTTTAGGGTTAGAGTTAGGGTAAGGGTAAGGTGTAGGTTTAGGATTAGGGTTAGGGTTAGGTTTAGGGTTAGGCTTAGAGTAAGTGTAAGGGTAAGGGTTAGGGTTAGGGTTAGTGTTAGATTTAAATTTAGGGTTAGGTAAGGGTAAGAGTTTGGGTTAGATTTTGGGTTTGGGTAAGGGTTAGGGTTAGTGTTAGGGCCAGGGTTATTGTTGGGGTAAGGGTTAGAGTTAGTGTTAGTGTTAGGTTTAGGATTAGGGTTAGGGTTAGGGTTAGGGTAAGGGTAAGAGTTAGGGTTAAGGTTAGGGTTAGAGTTAGGATTATGGTTAGGGTTAGGGTCAGGATAAGGGTTACGGTTAGGTTTAGGTTTAGTGTTAGTGTAAGGGTAAGGCTTAGGTTTAGCGTTAGTGTTAGGTTTAGGGTTAGGGTTATGGTTAGGGTTAGGGTAAGGATAAGGGTTAGGGTTAAGGTTACGGTTAGGATTAGGATAAGGGTAAGGGTTACGGTTAGGGTTAGTGTTAGGATAAGGGTAAGGGTTAGGGTTAGGGTTAGGGTAGAGTTAGGGTAAGGCGTTAGGGTTAGGGTTAAGATTAGGGTTAGGATTAGGGTAAGGTTTAGGGTTAGGGTTAAGGTTAGGGTTAGGGTGAGTTTAAGGGAAAGGGTTAGGTTTAGGTTTAGGGTTAGGTTAGGGTAAGGTTTAGGGTTAGGGATAGTGGTAGGGTTAGGGTTAGGGTAAGGGTAAGGGTTTGGATTAGGATTAGGTTTAGAGTTGGGATTAAGGTTAGGGTTAGGGTTAGGGTAAGGGTAAGGGTTAGGGTTACGGTTAGCGTAAGGGTTAGGGGTAGGGTTAGGGTTACGGTCAGGGTTAGGTTTAGGGTAAGGGTATGAGTTAGGGTTAGGGTTAGGGATAGGGTTAGCGTTAGGGGAAGCGTATGGGGTAGGGTTTAGGTAAGGGCAAGGATTATGTTTAGTGTTAGGGTTAGGTTTAGGGTAAGGGTTAGGTTTAGGTTTAGGATAAGATTAAGGTTTAGGGTTAGGGTTAGGGTTAGTGTAAGGTTTAGGGTTAGAGTTAGGGTTAGGGTTAGGTTTAGGGTTAAGGTAAGGGTAAGGGTTAGGTTTAGGGTTAAGGTTAGTGTAAGGTTTAGGGTTAGGGTTAGGGTTAGGGTAGGGGTTAGTGTAAGCGTAAGTGTTAGTGTTAGGGTTAGGTTTAGGATAAAGGTAATTATTAGGGTTAGGTTTAGGGTTAGGGTTAGAGGTTAGGGTTAGGATTAGGGTTAGGGTTAGCTTTAGGGTTAGGGTAAGGGTAAGGGTAAGGGTAGGGTTAGGGTTAGGGTTAGGTTATGGTTTAGGGTTCGGATTAGGGTTAGGGTAGGGGATAGAGTAAGGGTAAGTGTTAGGGTTAGGGTTAGGGTTAGGATAAGGGTAAGGGTTAGGGTTAGGTTTAGGGTTATAGTTACGGTAAGCGGTTACGGTTAGGGTTAAGGTTAGGGTTAGGGTTAGGTTTTGGGTTAGTGTTAGGATTAGGGTAAGGTAAGGGTTAATGTTAGGATTAGGGTTAGGGTCAGGGTAAGGGTTAGGGTTAGGTTTAGGGTTAGGGTTAGGTTAAGGGTAAGGGTTAAGGTTAGTGTTAGGGTTAGGGTTAGGGTTAGGTTTAGGGTAAGGGTTAGGATTAGGTTTAGGTTAAGGGTAAGGTTTAGGGTTAGGGTTAGGGTTAGGGTTGGGGTTAGGGTTAGGGTTAGGGTTAGGGTTGGGGTTAAGTTTATGGTTAGGGTTAGGATTAGGGTTAGTGTTATTGTAAGGGTTAGGGTTAGGGTTAGGATTAGGGTTGGGGTTAGGGTTAGGGTTAGGGTTAGGGTTAGGGTTGGGATTAAGTTTATGGTTAGGGTTAGGATTAGGGTTAGTGTTAGGGTAAGGGTTAGGGTTAGGGAAGGTTTTAGGGTAAGGGTAAGTGTTAGGGTTAGGGTTAGGGTTAGTGTTAGGGTTAATGTTAGGGTTAGGGTATGGGTAAGAGTTTGGGTTAGATTTTGGGTTTCGGTAAGGGTTAGGGTTAGTGTTAGGGCCAGGGTTATTGTTGGGGTTTGGGTTAGGGTTAGGGTTAAGGTTAGGGTTAGAGTTAGGATTGTGGTTAGGGTTAGGGTCAGGGTAAGGGTTACGGTTAGGTTTAGGTTTAGTGTTAGGGTAAGGGTAAGGGTTAGGATTAGCGTTAGTGTTAGGTTTAGGGTTAGGGTTAGGGTAAGGATAAGGGTAAGGGTTAAGGTTAGGGTTAGGGTTCGGGTTAGGGTTAAAGTTAGGGGTAGGATTAGGATAAGGGTAAGGGTTATTGTTAGGGTTAGTGTTAGGATAAGGGTAAGGGTTAGGGTTAGGGTTAGGGTTAGGGTTAGGGTTAGAGTTAGGGTAAGGGGTTAGGGTTAGGGTTAAGGTTAGGGTTAGGGTTAGGGTAACGTTTAGGTTTAGGGTTAAGGTTAGGGTTACGGTTAGTGTAAGGGAAAGGGTTAAGTTTAGGGTTAGGGTAAGGGTTAGGGTAAGGTTTAGGGTTAGGGATATGGGTAGGGTTAGGGTTAGGGTAAGGGTAAGGTTTTGGGTTAGGATTAGGTTTAGAGTTGGGGTTAAGATTAGGGTTAGGGTTAGGGTAAGGGTAAGGGTTAGGGTTAGGGTAAGAGTTAGGGTTAGGGTTAGGTTTCCGGTCAGGGTTAGGTTTAGGGTAAGGGTATGTGTTAGGGTTAGGATTAGGGTTAGGGTTAGGGTTAGGGTTAGGGTTAGTGTAAGGTTTAGGTTTAGAGTTAGGGTTAGTGTTAGGTTTAGGGATAAGGTAAGGGTAAGGGTTAGGGTTATGGTTAAGGTTAGGGTAAGGGTTAGGGTTAGGGTTAGGGTATGGGTTAGGGTAAGCGTAAGTGTTAGTGTTAAGGTTAGGTTTAGGATAAAGGTAAGGATTAGTGTTAGGTTTAGGGTTAGGGTTAGAGGTTAGGGTTAGGGTTAGGGTTAGCTTTAGGGTTATGGTAAGGGTAAGGGTAAGGGTAGGGTTAGGTTTAGTGTTAGGTTATGGTTTAGGGTTCGGCTAAGGGTTAGGGTAGGGGATAGGGTAAGGGTAAGTGTTAGGGTTAGGGTTAGGGTTAGGATAAGGGTAAGGGGTAGGGTTAGGGTTAGGGTTAGAGTTAGGGTAAGAGGTTAGGTTTAGGGTTAAGGTTAGGGTTAGGGTTAGGGTTAGGTTTTGGGTTAGGGTTAGGATTAGGGTAAGGTAGGGGTTAGGGTTAGGTTTAGGGTTAGGGTTAGAGTTAGGGTAAGAGGTTAGGGTTAGGGTTAAGGTTAGGGTTAGGGTTAGGTTTTGGGTTAGGGTTAGGATTAGGGTAAGGTAAGTGTTAGGGTTACGATTAGGGTTAGGGTTAGGTAAGGGTTAGGGTTAGGGTTAGCGTTAGGGATAGGGTTAGGTTTAGGGTTAGGGTTAGGTTAAGGGTAAGGGTTAAGGTTAGGGTTAGGGTTAGGGTTAGGGTTAGGGTTAGGTTTAGGGTAAGGGTTAGGATTAGGTTTAGGTTAAGGCTAAGGTTTAGGGTTAGGGTTAGGGTTAGGGTTGGGGTTACGGTTAGGGTTAGGGTTGGGGTTAAGTTTAGGATTAGGGTTCTGGTTAGGTTTAGCGTTAGGTTTAGGGTAAGGGTAAGGGTTAGGGTTAGGGTTAGGGTTAGGGTTAAGATTAGGGTTAGGGTTAAGGTAAGGGTAAAGGTTAGGGTTAGGGTTAGGGTTAGTGTAAGCGTTAGGGTTAGGGTTAGGGTTACGATTAGGGTAAGGTTAAGGGTTGGGTAAAGGTTAGGTTCAGGGTTAGGGTTAGGGTTAGGGTTTGGTTAAGGGTTAGGGTTAGGTTTAGCGTTAGGGTTAGGGTAAGGATAAGGGTTAGGTTTAGGGTTAGGGTTCGGTTTAGGGTTAGGGTTAGGGTTTGGGTAAGGATAACGCTTAGGGTAAGGTTAGGGTTAGGGTTAGGGTTAGGGTTAAGATTAGGTTTAGGGTGAAGGTAAGGGTAAGGATTAGGGTTAGGTTTAGGGTTAGGGTTAGGTTAAGGTTAAGGATTAGGGTTACGGTTAGGTTTAGATTTAGGTTTAGTGTTAGGGTAAGGGTAAGGGTTTGGGTTAAGTTTAGGTTTAGGGTTAGGTTAGGGTTAGGGTTAGGATTAGGGTTAGGGTAAGGGTAAGGTTTAGGTTTAGGGTTAGGGTTAGGGTTAAGGGTTAGGGTTAGGTTTAGGGTTAGGTTTAGGGTTAGGGTAAGGGTAAGATTTAGGTTTAGTGCTAGGGTAAGGGTAAGGGTTAGGGTTAGTGTGAGGGTTAGGGTTAGGTTAAGGTTTAGGGTTAGGTGTTAGGGTTAGAGTTAGGGTTAGGGTTAGAGTAAGGTTAGGGTTAAGGTTAAGGCTAGGGCAAGTGTTAGGGTTAAGGTTAGGGTTAGATTTAGGGTTAGGGTTAGTGTAAGGGTTAGGGTTAGGTTTAGGGTTAGGGTTAGGGTAAGGGTAAGTGTTAGGGTTAGGGTTAGTGTAAGTATTAGGGTAATGGTTAGGGTTAGGGTTAGGTTTAGGGTTGGGGTTAAGTTTAGGGTTAGGGTTAGTGTAAGGTTAAGGGTTAGGGTTAGGGTTAGGGTTAGGGTAAGGGTTAGGGTTAGGATTAGGGTTAGGGTTAGGATTAGGGGTTAGGTTTAGTGTTAGGGTAAGGGTAAGGGTTAGGTTTAGGATTAGGGTTAGGATTAGGGTTAGGGTAAGGGTAAGGGTTCGGGTTAAGGTTTGGGTTAGAGTTAGGGTTAGGGTTAGGGTAAGGGTAACGTTACGGGTTAGGGTTAGGTTAGGGTTAGGTTTAGGGAAAGGGTAATAGTTAGGGTTAGGTTAGGGTTAGGGTTAGGTTAAGGTTAAGGATTAGGGTTACGGTTAGGTTTAGATTTAGGTTTAGTGTTAGGGTAAGGGTAAGGGTTTGGGTTAAGTTTAGGTTTAGGGTTAGGTTAGGGTTAGGGTTAGGATTAGGGTTAGGGTAAGGGTAAGGTTTAGGTTTAGGGTTAGGGTTAGGGTTAAGGGTTAGGGTTAGGGTTAGGTTTAGGGTTAGGTTTAGGGTTAGGGTAAGGGTAAGATTAAGGGTTAGTGCTAGCGTAAGGGTAAGGGTTAGGGTTAGTGTGAGGGTTAGGGTTAGGTTAAGGTTTAGGGTTAGGTGTTAGGGTTAGAGGTAGGGTTAGGGTTAGGGTAAGGTTAGGGTTAAGGTTAAGACTAGGGCAAGTGTTAGGGTTAAGGTTAGGGTTAGATTTAGGGTTAGGGTTAGTATAAGGGTTAGGGTTAGGTTTAGGGTTAGGGTTAGGGTAAGGATAAGTGTTAGGGTTAGGGTTAGTGTAAGTATTAGGGTAATGGTTAGGGTTAGGGTTAGGTTTAGGGTTGGGGTTAAATTTAGGGTTAGGGTTAGTGTAAGGTTAAGGGTTAGGGTTAGGGTTAGGGTTAGGGTAAGGGTTAGGGTTAGGATTAGGGTTAGGGTTAGGATTAGGGGTTAGGTTTAGTGTTAGGGTTAGTGTAAGGGTTAGGTTTAGGATTAGGGTTAGGTTTAGGGTTAGGGTAAGGGTAAGGGTTAGGTTTAGGATTAGGGTTAGGTTTAGGGTTAGGGTAAGGGTAAGGGTTCGGGTTAATGTTTGGGTTAGGGCTAGGGTTAGGGTTAGGGTAAGGGTAATGTTACGGATTAGGGTTAGGTTAGGGTTAGGTTTAGGGAAAGGGTAATAGTTAGGGTTAGGGTTAGGGTTAGGGTTAGGTTAAGGTTAAGGATTAGGGTTACGGTTAGGTTTAGATTTAGGTTTAGTGTTAGGGTAAGGGGAAGGGTTTGGGTTAAGTTTAGGTTTAGGGTTAGGTTACTGTTAGGGTTAGGATTAGGGTTAGGGTAAGGGTAAGGTTTAGGTTTAGGGTTAGGGTTAGGGTTAAGGGTTAGGGTTAGGTTTAGGGTTAGGTTTAGGGTTAGGGTAAGGGTAAGATTTAGGGTTAGTGCTAGGGTAAGGGTAAGGGTTAGGGTTAGTGTGAGGGTTAGGGTTAGGTTAAGGTTTAGGGTTAGGTGTTAGGGTTAGAGTTAGGGTTATGGTTAGGATAAGGTTAGGGTTAAGGTTAAGGCTAGGGCAAGTGTTAGGGTTAAGGTTAGGGTTAGATTTAGGGTTAGGGTTAGTGTAAGGGTTACGGTTAGGTTTAGGGTTAGGGTTAGGGTAAGGGTAAATGTTAGGGTTAGGGTTAGTTTAAGTATTCGGGTAATGGTTAGGGTTAGGGTTAGGTTTAGGGTTGGGGTTAAGTTTAGGGTTAGGGTTAGTGTAAGGTTAAGTGTTAGGGTTAGGGTTAGGGTTAGGGTAAGGGTTAGGGTTAGGATTAGGGTTAGGGTTAGGATTAGGGGTTAGGTTTAGTGTTAGGGTAAGGGTAAGGGTTAGGTTTAGGATTAGGGTTAGGTTTAGAGTTAGGGTAAGTGTAAGGGTTCGGGTTAAGGTTTGGGTTAGGGTTAGGGTTAGGGTTAGGGTAAGGGTAACGTTACGGGTTAGGGTTAGGTTAGGGGTAGGTTTAGGGAAAGGGTAATAGTTAGGGTTAGGGTTAGGGTTAGTGTAAGGGTAAGGGTTAGGGTTAGGGTTAGGGTTAGGTTTAGGGTTAGTGTTAGGTTTAGGGTAAGGTTTAGGGTTAGAGTTAGGATAAGGGTAAGGGTTAAGTTTAGGGTTATGTTTAGGTTTACCGTTAGGGTTATGGTTAGGGTTTGGGTAAGGATAAGGGTTAGGGTTAAGGGTAGGGTTAGGGTTAGGATTAGGATTAGGGTAAGGGTTAAGATTAGGATTAGGGTTAGGGTAAGTGTAAGGGTAAGGGTAGGGTTAGGGTTAGGGTTAGGTTATGGTTTAGGGTTAGGCTTAGTGTTAGGGTAGGGGATAGGGTAAGGGTAAGTGTTAGGATTAGGGTTAAGGTTAGGATAAGGGCAAGGGTTAGGGTTAGGGTTAGGGTTAGGGTAAGGGGTTAGGGTTAGGGTTAAGGTTAGCGTTAGGGTTAGGATTAGGTTTTGGGTTAGGGTTAGGATTAGGGTCAGGTAAGTGTTAGGGTTAGGATTAGGGTTCGGTTAGGTAAGGGTTAGGGTTAGGGTTAAGGATAGGGTTAAGTTTAGGGTTAGGGTTAGGTTAAGTGTAAGGGTTAAGGTTAGGGTTAGGGTTAGGGTTAGGGTTATGGTTAGGTTTAGGGTAAGGTTTAGGATTAGGTTTAGGTTAAGGGTAAGGTTTAGGGTTAGGGTTAGGGTTAGGGTTGCGGTTAGGGTTAGGGTTAAGGTTAGGGTTAGGGTTCAGGTTAGGTTTAGCGTTAGGGTTAGGGTAAGTGTAAAGTTAGGGTTAGCGTTAGGGTTAAGATTAGGGTTAGGGTTAGGGTAAAGGTAAGGGTTAGGGTTAGGGTTAGGGTTACGATTAGGGTACGGTTAAGGGTTGGGGTTAAGGTTAGGGTCAGGGATAGGGTTAGCGTTAGGGTTTGGGTAAGGGTTAGGGTTATGTTTAGGGTTAGGATTAGGGTAAGGGTAAGGGTTAGGTTTAGGTTTAGGGTTCAGTTTAGGGTTTGGGTAAGGATAAGGGTTAGGGTAAGTTTAGGGTTAGGGTTAGGGTTAGGGTTAAGATTAGGTTTAGGGTGAGGGTAAGGGTAAGGGTTAGGGTTAGGTTTAGTGTTAGGGTTAGGTTAAGGGTAAGGGTTAGGGTTACGGTAAGGTTTAGGTTTAGGTTTAGTGTTAGGGTAAGGGTAAGGGTTTGGGTTAAGTTTAGGGTTAGGGTTAGGTTAGGGTTAATGTTAGGGTTAGGGTAAGGGTAAGGGTTAGGGTTAGGGTTTGGGTTAAGAGTTAGGGTTAGGTTTAGGGTTAGGGTTAGGGTAAGGGTAAGGGTAAGGGTTAGGGTTAGTGCTAGGGTAAGGGTAAGGGTTAGGGTTAGTGTGAGGGTTAGGGTTAGGTTAAGGTTTAGGGTTCGGTGTTAGGGTTAGGGTTAGGGTAAGGTTAAGGCTTAGGTTTAGGGCTAGGGCAAGTGTTAGGGTTAAGGTTAGGGTTAGATATAGGGTTAGGGTTAGTGTAAGTGTTAGGGTTAGGTTTAGAGTTAGGGTTAGGGTAAGTGTAAGTGTTAGGGTTAGAGTTAGGGTAAGTATTAGGGTAATGGTTAGGGTTAGGGTTAGGGTTAGGGTTGGGGTTAGGGTAAGGTTAAGGGTTAGGGTTAGGGTTAGGGTTAGGGTTAGGGTAAGGGTTAGGGTTAGGATTAGGGTTAGGGTTAGGGTTAGGGGTTAGGTTTAGTGTTAGGGTAAGGGTAAGGGTTAGGTTTAGGATTAGGGTTAGGTTTAGGGTTAGGGGTAGGTTTAGGGTTAGGTTTAGGGTTAGGGTAAGCGTAAGGGTTCACTTTAAGGTTTGGGTTAGGGTTAGGGTTAGGGTTAGGTTTAGGGTTAGGTTTAGGTAAAGGGTAATAGTTAGGGTTAGGGTTATGGTTAGTGTAAGGGTAAGGGTTAGGGTTAGGGTTAGGGTAAAGTATAGGGTTAGGTTTAGGGTTAGGGTAAGGGTAAGGGTTAGGGTTAGGTTTAGGGTTAGTGTTAGGTTTAGGGTAAGGGTTAGTGTTAGTGTTAGGGTAAGGGTAAGGGTTACGATTAGGGTTATGTTTAGGTTTACCATTAGGGTTATGGTTAGGGTTAGGGTAAGGATAAGGGTTAGGGTTAAGGGTAGGGTTAGGGTTAGGATTAGGATTAGGGTAAGGGTTAAGGTTAGGATTAGGGTTAGGGTATGGGTAAGGTTTAGGTTTAGGTTTAGGGTTAGGGTTAGGGTAAGGGTAAGGGTAACGGTTAGAGTTAGGTTTAGGTTTAGGGTTAGGGTTAGTGTAAGGGTAAGGGTTAGGTTTAGGATTAGGTTTAGGGTTACGGTAAGGGTTAGGGTTAGGGTTAAGGTTAGTTTTAGGGGTAGTTTTAGGTTTCAGGTTAGGGTAAGGGTAAAGGTTAGTGTTAGGGTTAGGTTTAGGGTAAGGATAAGGGTTAGGGTTAGGGTTAAGGTTAGTTTTAGGGGTAGCTTTTGGGTCAGGGTAAATGTTAGGGTTAGGGTTAAGGTAAGGGTAAAGGTTAGGGTTAGTGTTAGGGTTATGTTTAGGGTAAGGGTTAGGGTTAGGTTTAGTGTAAGGGTAAGGTTCAGGGTTAGGGTTGGGGTTAGGATTCGGTTTAGGGTTAGGGTAAGGGTAAGGTTTAGGGTTAGGGTTAGGGTTATGTTTAGTATTAGGGTAAGTGTAAGGTTTAGGGTTAGAGTTAGGGTTAGGGTAAGGGTTAGGGTTATGGTTAGGGTTAGGGTTAGGGTAAGTGAAAGTGTTAGGGTTAGGGTTAGGTTTAGGGTTAGGATAAGGGTAAGGGTTAGGGTTAGGGTTAAGTTTAGTGTAAGGTTTAGGGTTAGGTTTATTGTAAGGGTAAGTTTTAGGTTTAGGGTTAGGTTTAGGTTTAGGGTAAGGGAAAGGGTTAGGGTTAGGGTTAGGGTTAGGATTAGGTTTAGGGTAAGTGTAAGGGTTAGAGTTAGGGTTAGGGTTAGGGTAAGGGTTAGGGTTAGGGTTAGGGTAAGAGTAAGTGTTAGGGTTAGGGTTAGGGTTAGTATTAGTGTAATGGTTAGGGTTAGGGTTAGGGTTAGGTTTAGGTTTAGGGTAAGGGTAAGGGTTAGGGTTAGGGTTAGGGTTAGAGTTAGGGTTAGGGTAAGGGTAAGGTTTAGGGTTAGGGTTAGGGTTAGGGTTTGGTTTAGGTTTAGGGTTAGGGTAAGGGTAAGGGTTAGGGTTAGGGTTAGTGTTAGGTTTAAGGTTAGGGTTAGGGTTTGTGTTAGGGTTAGGTTAGGGTTAGGTTTAGGGTTAGGGTAAGGGTAAGTGTTAGGGTTAGGGTTAGGGTTAGCGAAAGGGTAAGGGTTAGGGTTAGGATTAGGGTTAGGGTAAGGATTAGAGTTAGGGTTAGTGTAAGGTTAGGTTTAGGGTTAGCATTAAAGTTAGGGATAGGTTAGGGTAAGGGTAAGAGTTTGGGTTAGAGTTTGGGTTTTGTAAGGGTTAGGGTTAGGGTTAGGGGTAAGGTTAAGTTTAGGTTAGTGTAAGAGTTAGGGTTAGGGTTATGGTTAGGGTAATGGTAAGTGTTAGGGTTAGGGTTAGGGTTAGGGTTAGGTTTGGGTAACGGTAAGTGTTAGGGTTAGGGTTAGGGTTAGGGTTAGTGTTATGGTTAGGGTAAGGGTAAGGGTTAGTGTTAGTGTTAGGGATAGGTTTAGGGTTGGGGTTAAGGTTAGTGTGAGGGTTAGGGTAAGGGTAAGGGTCAGGGTTAGGGTTAGGGTTAGGGTAAGGGTAAGGGTCAGGGTTAGGGTTAGGGTTAGGGTTAGGGTTATTTTTGGGGTTACGGTTAGGGTTAGGGTTTGGGTTAGGGTAAGGGTATGTGTTAGGGTTAGGGTTAGTTTTAGGGATAGGTTTAGGGTTAGGTTTAGGGTAAGGGTATGGTTTAGGGTTAGGGTTAGGGTAATGGTAAGGGTTAGGGTAAGGGTTAGTGTTAGGGTTAGGTTTAGGGTTAGGGTAAGGGTAAGTGTTAGGGTTAGGGTTAGAGTTAGGTTTAGTTTTAGAATAAGGGTAAGGGTTAGGGTTAGGGTTAGGGTTAGGGTTAGTGATCGGCGTTAGGGTTAGGGTTAGGGTTAGTGTTAGGTTTAGGGTTAGGTTTATTGTAAGGGTAAGTGGTAGTAAGTGGTAGTTATAGGTTTAGATTTAGGGTTAATGTTAGGGTTAGGGATAGGGTTAGGGTAAGTGTAAGGGTTAGACTTAGGGTGAGGGTAGGGTTTTTGGTAAGGGTAAGTGGTAGGGTTAGGGTTAGGGTTAGGATAAGTGTAAGGGTTAGGGTTAGGGTTAGGGTTATTGTTAGGTGTTACTGTTAGGGTTAGGGTTAGGGTTAGGTTTGGGGTTAAGGTTACGTAAGGATAAGGGTTAGGGTTAGGGTTAGGGTGAGTGTTATGTTTAGGGTTGGGGTTAGGGTTAGGTTTAGTGTTAGGGTTAGGGTAATGGTAAGGTTTAGGGATAGGGTTAGGGTTAGGTTTAGTTTTAATGTTAGGGTAAGGGTAAGGGTTGCGGTTAGGGTTAGTGTTAGGGTTAAGGTTAGGGTTAGCGTAAGGGTAAAAGTTTGGGATAGAGTTTGGGTTTTGGTAAGGGTTAGGGTTAGGGTTAGGGGTAACGTCAGGGTTAGGGTAAGGGTAAGGTTTAGGGTTAGGTTTAGGGCCAGGGTTATTGTTAGGGTAAGGGTTGGGGTTAGTGTTAGGGTTAGGTTTAGGGTTAGGGTTAGAGTTACGGTTAGGGTAAGAGTAAGGGTTAGGGTTAAGGTTAGGGTTAGAGTTAGGATTATGGTTAGGTATAGGGTCAGGGTAAGGGTTACGATTAGGTTTAGGTTTAGGTTTAGGGTAAGGTTAAGGGTTCGGTTTAGGGTTAGGGTTAGGCTTAGGGTTAGGGTTATGGTTAGGGTGAGGGTAAGGATAAGGTTTAGGGTTAAGGTTAGAGTTAGGATTAGGTTTAGGGTTAGGGTTAAGGTTAGCTTAGGGTTAGGGTAAGGGTAAGCGTAAGGGTAAGGGTTAGGGTTAAGATTAGGTTTAGGGTTAGGGTTAGGGTTAAGGTTAGAGTAAGGTTTAGGTTTAGGATTAGGGTAAGGGTACGGTTAGGGTTAGGGTTAGGTTTAGGGTTATGTTTAGAGTTACGGTTAGGGATAGGGTTAGGGTTAGGGTAAGTGTATGTGTTAGGGTTAGGGTTTGGGTTAAGGTTAGGGCTCGGGGTTAGGGTTAGGATTAGGGTTAGAGTTAGGTTTAGGGTTAGGTTTATGGTAAGGTAAGGGTTAGGGTTAGGGTTAGGGTTAATGTTAGGTTTAGGGTTAGGGTTAGGGTACACGTAAGGGCTAGGGATAGGCTTAGGGTAAGGGTTAAATTTAGGGTTATGGTTAGGGTTAGGGTAAGGGTAAGGGTTAGGTTTAGGTTTAGGCTTAGGGTTAAGTTTAGGGTTAGGGTTAGGGTAAGGGTTAGGGTTAGGGTTAGGGTAAGGTTTAGGGTCAGGGTTAGGCTTAGGGTTAGAGTTAGGGTTAGGTTTAGGGTAAGGGTAAGGGGTGGGTTTAGTGTTACGGTTAAGGTTAGGGTTAGGGTTAGCGATAAGGTAAGGGTAAGGGTTAGGGTTAGGGTTAAGGTAAGGGTAAGGTTTAGGGTTAGGTTTGGGGTTAGAGTTAGGGTTAGGGTTAGGTTTAGGGTAAGGTTAAGGGTTAGGGTTAGGGTTAGGGTTATGTTTAGGCTTAAGGTAAGGGTAAGGGTTAGGGTTAGAGATAGGGTTAGGGTAAGGTTTAGAGTTATGGTTAGGGTTAGGGTTAGGGTAAGGGTACGTATTAGGGTTAGGGTTACTGTTAGGGTTAGGGTTAGGATAAGGTGATGGTTTAGGGTTAGGCTTAGGGTTATGGTTACGGGTTAGGGTTAGGGTTAGGGTTAGGTTTAGGTTTAGGGTTAGGGTAATGGTAAGAGTTAGGGATAGGGTTAGGGTTACGGTTAAGGTTAGGATTAAAGTTAGGGTTAGGGTTAGGTTTACGGTTATGGTTAGGGTAAGGGTAAGGATTAGGGTTAGGGTTAGGGTTAGCGTTAGGGTTAAGGTTAGGGTTAGGGTTAGGGTTAGGGTTAGGGTAAGGGTTAGGTTAGGGTTAGGGTTGGGGTTAGGGTTAGTGTTAGGGTTAGGGTAAGGGTAAGGGTTAAGGTTAGGTTTAGGGTTATGTTTAGGATTAAGGTAAGGGTAAGGGTTAGGGTTAGAGTTAGGGTTAGGGTAAGGTTTAGGGTTATGGTTAGGGTTAGGATTAGGGTAAGTGTAAGTATTAGGGTTAGGGATACAGTTAGGGTTAGGGTTAGGATAAGGGGAAGGTTTAGGGTTAGGCTTAGGTTTAGGGTTACTGGTTAGGGTTAGGGTTAGGGTTAGGGTTAGGTTTAGGGTTAGGGTTAGGGTAATGGTAAGAGTTAGGGATAGGGTTAGGGTTAGGCTTAAGGTTATGGTTAAAGTTAGGGTTAGGGTTAGGTTTACGTTTAGGGTTAGGGTAAGGGTACGGGTTAGGGTTAGGGTTAGGGTTACTGGTTAGGGTTAGGGTTAGGGTTAGGTTTAGTTTTACGGTTAGGGTAAAGGTAATGGTTAGGGTTAGGGTTATGGTTAGTGTTAGTTTAGG
>JANJXV010000263.1:1422500-1427500 GCA_024803745.1 Megascapheus bottae
GTTTAGTGTAAGGGGAAGGTTTAGGGTTAGGGTTAGTGTTAGGGTTAAGGTTAGGTTAAGGGTAAGGGTTAGGGTTAGGTTTAGGGTTAGGGTTAGGTTTAGGATTAGGGTAAGGGTAAGGGTTAGGGTTAGGGTTAGGGTAGG
Organism: Megascapheus bottae; assembly: GCA_024803745.1. Lineage (NCBI taxonomy): Eukaryota > Metazoa > Chordata > Mammalia > Rodentia > Geomyidae > Megascapheus > Megascapheus bottae. The sequence continues at coordinate 1,422,645 of JANJXV010000263.1, forward strand.
GGTTGGGTTTAGGTTTTGGGTTAGGGTAAGGGTAAGTGTTAGGGTTAGGGTTAGGGTTAGGGTTAGTGTTAGGATAAGGGTAAGGGTTAGGGTTAGGGTTAGGCTTCGGTGTTAGTGTTAGGGTTAGGAATAGATTTCGGATTAGGGTTAGGGTTAGGGTAAGTTGTAAGGGTTAGGGTTAGGGTTAGTGTTATTTTTAGAGTTAGGGTTAGGGTTAAGGGTAAGGGTTAGGATAGGGTTGGGATTAGGGTTAAGGTTAGGGATAGCGTTAGGTTTAGGGTTAGGATTAGGTTTAGGGTTAGGTTTAGGGTAAGGTTAAGGGTTAGGGTTAGGGTTAGGGGTAAGTTTAGGGTTAGGGTTAGGCTTAGGCTTAGGCTTAGATTTAGATTTAGGGTTAGGTTTAGGGTAAGGGTAAGGGGTAGTTTTAGTGTTAGGATTAAGGTTAGGGTTAGGGTTAGTGTTAGGGTAAGGGTAAGGGTTAGGGTTAGAGTTAGGGTTAGGTTTAAGGTTAGGGTTAGGGTAAGGGTAAGGGTTAGGGTTAGGTTAAGGGTAAGGGTTAGGGTTATGGTTAGTGTAAAGGAATGTTTAGGGTTAGGGTTAGGGTTAGTGTTAGGTTTAGGGTTAGGGTTATGGTAAGGTTAAGTGCTAGGGATAGGGTTAGGGTTAGGGTTAAGGTTAGGGTTAGGGTTAGGGTTAGCATTAGGCTTAAGGTTAGGGTTAGGGTTAGGGTTAGGGTTAGGGTTAGGGTAAGGGTTAGGTTAGGGTTAGGGTAAGGGTTAGGGTTAGGGTTCGGGTCAGGTTTAGAGTTAGGTTAGGGTAAGGGTAAGGTTTAGGGGTAGGGTTAGGTTTAAGGTTCGTTTTAGTGTTAGGGTTAGTGGTAGGGTTAGGGTTAGGGTTAGGGTAATGGTTAGGGTTAGGCTAAGGGTAAGTGTTAGGGTTAGGGTGAGGTTTAGGGTTAGGGTAAGGGTAAAGGTTAGTGTTAGGGTTAGGGCTAGGTTTACGTTTGGGTTTAAGGTTAGGGTAAGAGTAAGGTTTAGAGTAAGGGTAAAGATTAGGGTTAGGTTTAGGGTTAGGCTTAGGGTAAGTGTAAGGGTTAGGTTTAGGGTTTCGTTTAGGGTTAGGGTAACAGTTAGGTTTAGGGTAAGGATAAGGGTTAGGGTTAGGGTTAGGGTAAAGGTTAGGGTTAAGGTTAGGGTTATGGTTAGGGTTAGGGTAAGGTAAGGGTTAGAGTTAGGATTAGGTTTAGGGTTTTGGTTAAGGTTAGGGTTAGGGATAGGTTTAGGGTAAGGGTTAGGGTTAGGGTTAGGGTTACGGTTAGGGTTAGGGTTAAGGTAAGGGTTAGGGTTAAAGTTAGGGTTAGGGTTAGGTTTAGGGTTAAGATAAGTATAAGGGTTAGGGTTAGGGTAAGTGTTAGGGTTAGGGTTAGAGTTAGGGTAGGGATTAGGATAAGCATAAGTGTTAGTGTTACGATTAGGTTTAGGATAAATATAAGGATTAGAGTTAGGTTTTGGGTTAGGGTTAGAGTTTAGGGTTAGTTTTAGGGTTCGGGTGAGGGTTAGGTTTAGGGTTAGTGTTAGGGTAAGGGAAAGAGTTAGGGTTAGGGTTAGGGGTAAGTTTAGGGTTAGGGTTAGGTTTAGGGTTAGGGTTAGAGTTAGGTTTAGGGTTAGGGTTAGGGGTTAGGGTTAGGAATAGGGTTAGGGTAAGGGTTGGGGTTAGGGTTTGGTTTAGGTTAAGGGTTAGGGTTAGGGTAAGGGTAAGTGTTAGGGTTAGGGCTAGGGTTAGGTTTAGGGTAGGGTTAGGGTTAGGGTTAGGGTAAGGGTAATGGTTAGGGTTAAGATTAGGGGTAGGGTTAGGTTTAGGTTAGGGTTAGGCTTAGGGTTAGGGTAAGGGTAAGGGTTAGGGTTAGGATTAGGGTTAGGGTTAGGGTTATGTTTAGGATTAGGGTAAGGGTAAGGGTTAGGGTTAGAATTAGGGTTAGGGTAAGGTTTAGGGTTAGGGTTAGGGTTAGGGTTAGGGTAAGGGTAAGTATTAGGGTTAGGGTTAGGGTTAGGGTTAGGATAAGGGTAAGGGTTAGGGTTAGGGTTAGTATAAGGAAATGATTAGGGTTAGGGTTAGGGTTAGTGTTAGGTTTAGGGTTAGGGTTAGGGTAAGGTTAAGTGCTAGGGATAGGGTTAGGGTTAGGGTTAAGTTTAGGGTTAGGGTTAGGGTTAGCATTAGGCTTAAGGTTAGTGTTAGTGTTAGGGTTAGGGTTAGGATTAGGGTTAGGGTAAGGTTAGGTTAGGGTTAGGGTTAGGGTAAGGGTTAGGGTTAGGGTTCTTGTTAGGTTTAGAGTTAGGTTAGGGTAAGGGTAAGGTTTAGGGGTAGGGTTAGGGTTAGGGTTCGTTTAAGTGTTAGGGTTAGCGGTAGGGTTAGAGTTAGGGTTAGGGTAATGGTTAGGGTTAGGCTAAGGGTAAGTGTTAGGGTTAGGGTGAGGTTTAGGGTTAGGGTAAGGGTAAAGGTTAGTGTTAGGGTTAGTGTTAGGTTTACGTTTGGGTTTAAGGTTAGGGTAAGAGTAAGGGTTAGAGTAAGGGTAAAGATTAGGGTTAGGTTTAGGGTTAGGGTTAGGGTAAGTGTAAGGGTTAGGTTTAGGGTTTCGTTTAGGGTTAGGGTAACGGTTAGGTTTAGGGTAAGCATAAGGGTTAGGGTTAGGGTTAGGTTTCGGGTAAAGGTTAGGGTTAAGGTTAGGATTAGGTTAAGGGTTGGGGTTAAGGTTAGGGTTAGGTTTAGGGTAAGGATTAGGGTTAGGGTTAGGGTTACGGTTAGGGTTAGGGTTAGGGTAAATGTTAGGGTTAAAGTTAGGGTTAGGGTTAGGTTTAGTGTTAAGATAAGGGTAAGGGTTAGGGTTAGGGTAAGTGTTAGGGTTATGGTTAGGGTAAGGGTAAGGGTTAGGGTTAGGATTAGGGTTAGGGTTAGGTTTAGGTTTAGGGTTAAGATAAGGGTTAGGGTTAGGGTAAGGGTATGTGTTTGGGTTAGGGTTAGGGTTGGGGTTAGGGTAAGGGTTAGGGTTAGCGTTAGGGTAAGGGTAAGGGTTAGGGTTAGGGTTAGGTTTATGGTAAGGTTAAGGGTTAGGGTTAGGGTTAGCAAAAGTTTTAGGGTAAGGGTTAGGGTTATGTTTAGGGTAAGGGTAAGTTTATGTTAGGGTTAGGGTTAGGGTTAGGTTTAGGGTTAGGGTAAGGGTAAGGGTAGGTCTAGGGTTAGGGTTAGGTTATGGTTTAGGGTTAGGCTTAGCGTTAGGGTAGGGGTTAGGGTAAGGGTAAGTGTTAGGGTTAGGGTTAGGATAAGGGTAAGAGTTAGTGTTAGGGTTAGGGTTAGGGTTAGAGTTAGGGTAAGGGGTTAGGGATAGGGTTAAGGTTAGGGTTAGGGTTAGGTTTAGGGTTAGGGTTAGGGTTAGGGTTAGGGTAAGGAAAAGGGTTAGGGTTAGGATTAGGGATATGGTTAGGGTAAGGGTTTGGATTAGGGTTAGGGTTAGGGATAGGATTAGGTTTAGGGTTAGGGTTAGGGTAAGTATAAGGGTTAAGGTTAGGGTTATGGTTAGGGTTAGGGTTAGGGTAAGGGTAAGGTTAGAGTTAGGGTTAGGGTTAGGGTTAGATTTAGGCTTAGGGTTTGGGTTAGGTTTAGGGTAAAGTGTTATTGTAAGGGTACGGGTTAGGGTTAGTGTTAGGGTAAGGGTAAGGGTTAGGGTTAGGGTTAGAGTTAAGGTAAGGTTAAAGGTTAGGGTTAGGGTTAGGGTTAGGTTTAGGATAAGGGTTAGGGTTAGGTTTAGGGTAAGTGTAAGGTTTAGGGTTAGGAATAGGGTAAGGGTAAGTTTAGGGTTAGGGTTAGGATTAGGGTTAAATTTTAGGTTAGGGTTAGGGTTAGGTTTAGCATTAGGTTTAGGGTAAGGGTAAGGGTTAGGGTTAGGGTTATGGAAAAGGTAAGGGTTAGGGTGAGCTTTAGGGTTAGGGTTAGGTTTTGGGTTATGGTTAGGTTTAGGGTTAGGTTTAGGGTAAGGGTTAGGATTAGGGTTAGGGTTAGGGTTAGGGTAAGGGTTAGGGTTAGGGTTAGGGTTAGTTTTAGGTTTAGGGTTAGTTTTAGGGAAAGGGTTATAGGGTTAGGGTTAGGGTTAGTGTAAGGGTGAGGGTTAGGGTTAGGGTTAGAGTAAGGGTAAGGGTTAGGGTTAGTGTGAGGGTTAGGGTTAGGTTAAGGTTTAGGGTTAGGGGTTAGGTTTAGGGTTAGGGTTAGAGTTCGGGTAAGGGTTAGGTTTAGGGTTAGGGTTAGTGTGAGGTTTATTGTTACGGTTAGGGCTAGGGTAAGTGTTAGTGTTAGGGTTAGGGTTAGGTTTAGGGTTAGGGTTAGGGTAAGGGTTAGGGTTAGGGTTAGGGTTAGGGTTAGGGTAAGGGTAAGTGTTAAAGTTAGGGTTAGGTTTAGGGTTAGGATAAGTGTTAGGGTAAGGGTTAGGGTTAGGGTTAGGTTTAGGGTTGGGTTAAGTTTAGGGTTAGGGTTAGGTTTAGGGTAAGTTTTAGGGTTAGGGTCAGGATTAGGGTTAGGGTTAGGGTAAGGGTAAAGTTTAGAGTTAGGGTTAGGGTTAGGGTTAGTGTTAGTGTTAGGGTTAGGTTGAGGGTTAGTTTTAGGGAAAGGGTTAATGTTAGGGTTAGGGTTAGGGTAAGTGTAAGGGTAAGGCTTAGGGTTAGGGTTAGGGTTAGTGTTAGGGTTAGGTTGAGGGTTAGTTTTAGGGAAAGGGTTAGGGTTAGGGTTAGGGTCAGGGTAGGGGTTAGGGTTAGGTTTAGGGTTAGGGTAAGGGTAAGGGTTAGGGTTAGGGTTAATGGAAGGGTAAGGGT
>JANJXV010000264.1:0-10000 GCA_024803745.1 Megascapheus bottae
AACCTTAACCATAACCCTAACCCTAAACCTAACCCTTACCCTTACCCTAACCCTAACCCTAACCCTAAACCTTACCCATACCCTAACCCTAACCCAAACCCTTACTCTTACATTAACCCTAACCCTAACCCTAACCCTTACCCTTACCCTATCGCTAACCCTAATCCTAACCCTAACCCTAACAATAACCCTTACCCTTACCCTAACCGTAACCCTAACATTAACCCCAACCCTAAACCTAACCCTAACCCCAACACTTAACCTTACCCTAACCCCAACACTTATCCTAACCCTAAACCTAATCCTAACCCTAAACCCTAACCCTAAACCTTAACCTAACCCTAACCCTAACCCTACCCCTTACCCTTACCCTAAGCCTAACTCTAACCCTAACCCGAACCCTAACCCTAACACTTACAATAACCCTAACCCTAACCCTTACCCTAACCGTAACCCTAACCCTAACCTTAACCCTAACGCTAAACCTAACCCTAACCCTAATCCTTACCCTTACCCTAACCCTAACCATAAACCTAACCCTAACATTAACCCTAACCCTAAACTTAAACCTAAACGTACCCATATCCCTAACCCTTACCCTTACCCTAACCCTAAACCTAAACCTAACACTAACCCTGACCCTTACCTTTACCCTAAACCTAAACCTAACCCTAACCCTAACCCTAACCCCTAACCCTAACCCTAACCCTAACCATTACCCTTACCCTAAGCCTAATCCTAACAATAACCCTAACTCTTACCCTTACCCTAATCCTAACCCTAACCCTAAAACTGACCCTAACCATACACTTTACCCTAACCCTAACCCTAACCCTTACCCTAACCATAACCCTTACCCTACCCTAATCCTAACCCTAACCCTAACCTTAACCCTAAACCTAACCCTAACCTTACCCTTACCCTAACCCTAACCCTAAACCTAACCCTAACCCTAACCCTAATCCTAAACTTAACCCTAACCCTAACCCTAACAATTGCCCTTACCCTAACCCTAACCCTAAACCTAACACTAACCCTAACCCTAACCCTATCCCTTACCCTTACCCTAACCCTAACCCTAAACCTAACCCTAACACTAACCCTAACCCTAAACCTTACCCTTATTCTAACCCTAACATTAACACTTACCCTTACCCTAACCCTAACCCTAACCTTCACCCCTACCCTAACCCTATTCCTAATCCTAACCCTAACCCTAATCCTAACCCTAACCGTAACACTTACCCTTACCCTAACCCTAACCCTAACCGTAACCCTAACCCTAATCCTAACCCTAACCCTAACCCTAACCCTTAACCTTATCCTAAACCTAACCCTAACCCTAACACTTACCCTTACCCTAACCCCTACCCTAACCCTAACCCTAACCCTAACTCTTACCCTAAACCTCACCCTTACCATTACCATAACCCTAAACCTAACCCTAAACCTAACCATAACCCTTACAATTACCCTTACCCCAAAACTAATCCTAACCCTAATCCTACCCCTAAACCTTACCCTTATCCTAAACCTAACACTAACCCTTACCCTAACCCTAACCTTAACCACTACACTAAACCTAACCATAACCCTAACCCTTACCCTTACCCTAACCGTAACCCAAAACCTAACCGTAACCCTAACCCAAAACCTAACCCTTAACCTAACTGTAACTCCAATCCTAATCCTAACCCTTACCATTACTCTAACCCTAACACAAACCCTAAACCAAAAACTAAACCTAACCTTAACCCTAACCCTTACCCTAACCCTAACCTTAACCACAACACTAAACCTAACCCTAACCCTAACTCGTACCCTAACCCTAACCCTTACACTAACCCAAACCCTAACCCTTATCCTAACACTAACCCTAACCCTAACCCTAACCCTAAACTTAACCCCAACTCCAAACCTAACCCTAACCATAACGCTAACCCTAACCCTAAACTAACCCTGACCCTTACCTAACCCCTAACCCTAACCCTAACCCTAACCCTAACCCTAACCAAAACCCTAACCCTTACTCTAACCCTAACCCTAACCCTAAACCTAACCCTAATCCTAACCCTAACCCTAACGTTAAGGTTTACCCTAACCCTAACCCTATCCCTAACCCTTACCCTAACACTAAACCTAACCCTTACACAAAAACTAACCCTAATCATATCCATAACCCTAACCCTAACCCTAACCCTTACCATAACCCTAACCCTAACATTAACCATAACCCTTACCCTAACCATGACTCTAAACCTAAACCGTAACCTGAACCTTTAACCTAACCCTAACCCTAAACTTAATCCTAACCCTTACCCTTACCCTAACCCTGAACCTAACTCTAACCGTAAACTTAACTGTAACCCTCACCCTTACCCTAAACTATCCCCTAACCTTTTCCATAACCCTAACACTAACCCTAATCCTAACCCTAACCCTTACCCTTACACTAACCCTAACCCTAAACGTAACCCTAAACTAACCCTAACCCTAACACCTAACCCTAACCCTAACCCTAACCCTTAAACTTACCTTAATACTAACCCTAACCCTAACCCTAAACCTAACACATACCCTAACCCTAACCTTAACCCTAACCCTTACTCTTACTCTAACCCTAACCCTAACCTTAACCCCAACCTAAACCTAACCTTAACCATAACCGTAACACTTACCCTAACCCTAACCCTAACCCTAACCCAAAACTTACCCTTACCCTAACTCTAACCCTAACCCTAACCCTTATTCTAACCCTAACCCTAACCCTTAACCTAATCCTAACACTAACCCTAACTCCTAACCCTAACCCTTACCCTAACCCCAACACTAACCCTAACTGCTAACCCTAACCCTAACCCTAACCCCTTATCCTAACCCTAACCCTAACCATTACCCTTATCCTAACCGTAACTCTCACCCTAACACTTACTCTAATCCCTACCCTAGCCCTAAACCTAACCCTAAAACTTACCCTAAGCCTAACCCTAACCCTAACCCTTGCCCGTACCCTAACGCTAAACCTAACCCTAACCTTTACCATAACCCTAACCCTAACCCTAACTCTTACACTTACCCTAACCCTAACCTTAACCCTAACCCTAACCTAAACCTTACCCATATCCTAACCCTAACCCTAACCCTTACCCTAAACCTAACCCTAAACCTAACCCTTACTCTTACCTTAACCCTAACCCTAACCCTAATCCTTACCCTTACCCTATCGCAAACACTAACACTAACCCTAACCCTAACAATAACCCTTACCCTTACCCTAACCGTAACCCTAACCTTAACGCCAACCGTAAACGTAACCCTAACCCTAACCCTAACACTTACCCTTACCCTAACCCTAACCATAACACTAACGCTAACCCTAACCCTAACACTTACCCTTACCCTTACCCTAACACTTATCCTAACCCTAACCCTAAGCCTAACCCTAAACCCTAACCCTAAACCTTAACCTAACCCTAACCATAACCCTAAACCTAAACCTTACCCTTACCCTAAGCCTAACTCTAACCCTATCCCGAAACATACCCCTAACCCTTACCCTAACCGTAACCCTAACCCTAACCTTAACCCTAACGCTAACTCTAACCCTAACCCTAATCCTTACCCTTACCCTAACCCTAACCCTAAATCTAACCCTAACATTAACCCTAACCCTAAACTTAAACCTAAATCTAACCCTATCCCTAACCCTTACCCTTACCCTAACCCTAACCCTAAACCTAACACTAACCCTAACCCTTAACTTTACCCTAACCCTGAACCTAACCCTAGCCCTAACCCTAACCCTAACCTTAACCCTAACCCTTACCCTAACCCTCACACTAATCCTAACCCTAACTCTTACCCTTACCCTAACCCTAACCCCAACCCTTACCCTAACCCTACCACTAATCCTAATCCTAACACTAACCCTTACCCTAACCCTAACCCTTACCCTACCCTAACCCTAACCCTAACCCTAAGCCTAACCTTAAACCTAACCCTAACCCTAAACCTAAATCTAATCCCTACCCTTACCCTAACCTTAACCCTAATCCTAATCCTAAACCTAACCCTAACCCTAACCTTAACCTTAACCCTAACCCTAACAATTGCACTTACCCTAACCCTAACCCTAACCCTTACCCTTACCCAAAAACTAACCCTAAACATAACCATAACCCTAACCATTAACATAACCTTAACCCTAATATTAACCCTAACCCTTACCCTAACTATAACTCTAACCGTAAATCCTAACCCGAAGCCTTAACCTAACCCTAACCCTAATGCTAATCCTAACCCTTACCCTTATACTAAACCTAAACCTAACTCTAACTCTAACCCTAACCCTAACCCTTATCCTAACCCCAAAGCTAACCCTAACCCCTAACCCTTACCATAATCCTAACCCTAACACTAACCCTAACCCTTACCCTTACCCTTACCCTAACCCTAACTCGAACCCTAACCCTAAACCTAACCCTAACCCTTACCCTAATCCTAATCCTAACCCAAACCCTAGCCCTACTGCTTACCCTTACCCTAAACCTAACTCTAAACCTAATCCTAACCATAAACCTTACCCTTACCTTAATCCTAACCGTAAAACTAACCATAAACCTAACCTTAACCCTAACCCTAAACCTAACCCTTACCTTTACCCTAAACCTAAACTTAAACCTAACCCTAACCCTAACCCTAACATTTACCCTTACCCTAACCCTCAACCTAACCCTAACCCTAACCCTAACCCCTAACCCTAAACCTAACCCTAACCCTTACCCTTACCCTAACCCTAACCCTAACCCTAACACTTACCCTTAACCTAAACCTAACCCTAAACATTACCCTAACACAAACCCTAACCCTACCCCTTTCCCTAATCGTAACCCTAACACTAACCCTAACCCTTACCCTAAACCTAATCCTAACCCCTAACCCTAACCCTAACCCTTATCCTTACAATTAACCTAACCCTAACCGTAACTCTAACCCTAACCCTAACCCTAACCTAGTCCTTACCCTAACCCTAACACTAACAGTAACCCTTATCCTTACCCTAACCCTAACCCTAACCCTAACCCTTATCCTAACCCTAACCCTAACCCCTAACCTAACCCTAACACTAACCCTGACCTCTAACCCTAACCCTAACCATAACCCTCAACATAACCCTAACCCTAAACCTAACCTAAACCTAATCCTAACCCTAACCCTTACATTTACCTTATCCCTAACGCTAACCCTAAACCAAACCCTAACCCTAACCTTAACCCTAACCCTTACCCTAACCCTAACCCTAACCCGAAACCTAACCCTTACCCCTTCCCAAAACCTTACTCTAACCCTAATACTTAATATTAACCTAACCCTAAACCTAAACCCAACCCTAACCCTAGCCCTTACCCTAACTCTAACCTTAACCCTAACCCTCAACCTAAACCTAAACCTTACCCTAACCCTAACCATAAACCTAACCCTAACCCTAACACTAATCATAACCATAAACTTAACCCTAACCCTAACCTTAACCCTTACCGTTACCCTAACCCTAACCCTAAACCTAACCCTAATCCTTACCCTTACCCTAACCCTAACCCTAATCTTAACCCCAAACCTAAACCTAACCCTAATCCTAAACCTACCCCTTACCCTAACCCTAACCCTAACCCCAACCCTAACACTAACACTTACCCTTACCCTAACCCTGACCCTAACCCTAAACCTTTCCTAACACTAACCCTAACCATAACCCTTAACCTAAACCTAACACTAACCCTAACCCCTAAACCTAACCCTAACCATAACCGTAACCCCTAACCCTAACCCTAACCCTAACCCTTACCCTTATCCTAACCCTAACCCTAACCCTAACACTTATCCTTACCTTAACCCCTACCCTAACCCTAACCCTAAGCCTAACCCTTACCCTACCCCTAACCCCAAACCTTACTCTTACCCTAAACCTAATCCTAACTCTTACCCTAACCCTAAACATAACCCCAACACTAAACCGAACCCTAACCCTAATCCTTAACCTTACCCTAACCTTAACCCATAACCTAACACTAACCCTAACCCTAAACCTTACCCTAACCCTAACCCTAACCTAACACTAACCCTAACCCTTACCCTAACAATTACTCTTACCCTAACCCCTACCCTAACCCTAAACCTAACCCTTACCGTAACCCTAACCCTAACCCTAAACCCTACCCTTACCCTAACCCTGAGCCTAACCCTAACCCTAAACCTAACCCTAACCCTTACTCTAAACCTAACCCTAACCCTATCCATAAACCTTACCTTACCCTAAACCTAACCCTTACCCTTACCCTAATCCTAACACTAACCCTAACCCTAACCCTAACCCTAACCCTAATCCTTACCCTTACCCTAACCCTAACCCAAATTTTAACCCCAACCCTAAACCTAACCCTAACCCTAACCCTTACCCTAACCCTAACCCCAACCCTAACACTAACACTTACCTTTACCCTTACCCTAACCCTAACACTAACCCTAAACCTTATCCTAACCCTAACCCTAACCCAAACCCTTAACCTAACCCTAACACTAAACCTAACCCCTAACCCTAAACCTAACCATAACCCTAAAACCTAACCCTAACCCTAACCCTAACCCTTCCCCTTATCCTAATCCTAACCGTAACCCTAACACTTACCCTTACCTTAACCTCTACCCTATCCCTAACCCAAAGCCTAACCCTTACCCTAACCAACCCTTACCCTACCCCTAACCCCAAACCTTGCTCTTACTCTAAACCTAATCCTAACACTTACCCTAACCCTAAACATAACCCCAACACTAAACCTAACCCTAACCCTAACGCTAACTCTAACCCTAACACTTACCCTTAACCTAACCCTAACCCTAATCCTAACCCTAACCCTAACCCTAACCTTAACCATAACCCTAAACGAAACCCTTACCCTAACCCTAACCCTAACCCTAATATTAACCCCAAAGCTAAACCTAACCCTAACCCTAACCCTAACCCTTAACCTAACCCTAACACTAACCCTAACCCATAACCCTCACCCTAACCCTAACCCTAACCCTAACCCTAAACCCTATCCTAAACCTAACCCTAACCCTAACACTTACCCTTATTCTAACCCCTACCCTAACCCTAACCCTAACCCTAACCCTAACCCTTTCCCTTATCCTAACCCTAACCCTAACACTTAACCTTACCCTAACCCCTACCCTAACCCTAACACTAACCCTTACCCTAACCCTAACACTAACCCTAACCCCTAACCATAACCCACACCCTAACCCAAACCCTAAACCCTAACCCTAACCCTAACGCTAACCCCTAAACCTAACCCTAACCCTAACTCTAACACTTACCCTTATCCTAACCGTAACCCTAACCCTAACAATTACCCTTACCCTAACCCCTACCCTAACCCTAACCCTAACCCTAGCCCTTACACTAACCCTAACCCTAACTCTAACCCTTAACATAACCCTAACAGTAACCCTAACCCCTAACCCTAAACATAACCATAAAACTAACCCCCAATCCTAACCCTAACCCTAACCCTAACCCTTACCCTTATCCTAACCCTCACCCTAACCCTAAACCTACCCCTTACCCTAACCCTAACCCTAAACCTAACCCTTACCATTACCCTAACCCGAAACCTAAACCTAAACCTAACCATAACCCTTAGCCTTACCCTAACCATAACCCTAACCCCCAAACCTAACCCTAACCCTAACCCTAACCCTTACCCTTATCCTAACCCTAACCCTAACCCTAAACCTAACCCTTACCCTAACCCTAAACCTAACCCTAACCCTAACCCTAAACCTAACACTTACCCTGACCCTAAACCTAACACTTACCCTAACCCTAACCCTAACCCTAACCCTTACCATAACCCTAAACCTACCCCTAAACCTAATTCTAACCCTTACCCTAATCCTAACCCTAACCCTAACACTTACCCTAACCCTAACCGTAACCCTAACCCTAACCCTAAGGCTTACCATTACCCTAAACCTAACTCTAACCCTTACCCTAACCCTAACAAGAACCCTAACTCTTATCCTTACCAGAACCCTAACCCTAAATCTAACCCTAACACTAACCCTAACCCTAAATCTAACCCTTACCCTTACCCTAAACCTAACCCTAACCCTAAACCTAACCCTAACCTTAACCCTAACACCTAAACCTAACCTTAACTGTAACCCTTACCCTTCCTCTAAACCTAAAGCTAACCCTAGCCCTAACCCTAACCCTAACACTTACCCTAACAATAAACGGAACCCTAACCCTTACCCTTACCCTAAACCTAACCCTAATCTTAACCCCAACCCTAAACCTAACCCTAACCCAACCCTAACCCTTACCCTAACCCTAACCCTAACCCTAACCATAACACTTAACCTTACCCTAACCGTAACCCTAACCCTTATCCTAACCCTAACCCTAACCCTAAACTTTAATTTAACCCTAACACTAACCCTAACCCCTAACCCTAACCCTTACCCTAAACCTAAACCTAATCGTAACCCTAACCTTTATCCTTACCCTAACCCTAACCCTAACACTAACCCTAACCCTAACCCTAACCCTAAACCTAACACTTACCCTAACCCTAACCCTAACCCTAACCCTAACCCTTACTCTAACCTTACCCCTAACCCTAACTCTAACACTAACGCTAACCCTAACCCTAACCCTAACACGTACACTTACACTAAACCTAAACCTAACCCTAACCCTTACCCTAACCCTAAACTTAACCCAAAACCTGACCATTACCCTAACACTATCCCTACACCTAACATCTAACCATAACCATTAACCTAACCCTAACCCTAATCCTAACCTTTACCCTTACCCTAACCGTAAACCTAACTCTAACCCTAAACCTAACCCTAACCCTAACCCTTACCCTAACCCTAATCCTAAACTTACCCTAACCCTAAACTCAAACCTAAACCTAAACTTAACCCTAACCATAACCCTAACCCCAAACTTTACCCTTACCCTAACCCTAACCCTAAACCTAACCCTAACCCAAACCCTAAACCTAACGTTAACCCTAACCCTAACCCTAACCCTTACTCTTACACTAACCCTATATCTAACACTAACCCTACCCCTAACCCTAACCCTAACCCTGACCCTTACCCTAACCCTAACTCTAACCCTAACCCTAAACCTAATCCTAACCTCAACCCTATCCCTAACCCCTAACCCTTACCCTAATCCTAATACTAAGACTAACCCTAACCCTTACCCTTACACTAAACCTAACCATAAACCTAATCCTAACCCTAACCCCAACCCTAACCCTAACACTTACCCTTAACCTAACCCTAACCCTCAACCTAACACTAACCCAAAACTTAAACCCTAACCCTAAACATAACCCTAAACCTTACCCTAACCCTAAAACTAACCCTAACACTTACCCTAAACCTAAACATAACGCTAACTCTAATCCTTACCCTAAACCAAACCCTAACCCTAACCCTTACCCTAACCCTAACCCTAACACTAACCCTAACCCTTACACTAAACCTAACCCTAACACCTAACCTTAACCCTTACCCTAACCCTAAGCCTAACCGTAACCCTAACTCTAACCCTAACCCTAACCCTAACCTAGTCCTTACCCTAAACCTAACACGAACACTAACCCTTATCCTTACACTAACCCTAACCCTAAACCTAAACCTAACTATTACCCTTACCCTAACCCTAAATCTAACCCTAACCCTAACCCTAACCCTTACCCTAACCCTAACCCTAACCCTTACACTTACCCTAACCCTAACCCTAACCCTAAACCTAACCCTAACCCTAACCCTAACCTTAACCCTAACCTTTACCCTAACCCTAACCCTAACCCTAAAGCTAACCCTTACCCTTTCCCAAAACCTAACCCTAAATATAACCCTAACACTTAACCTTAACCTAACCCTAACCCTAAACCTAACCCTAAACCTTACC
>JANJXV010000264.1:17500-42500 GCA_024803745.1 Megascapheus bottae
ACCCTAACCCTAAACCTTACCCTTACACTAACCCTAAGCCTAACCCTAACCCTAACCCTAAACCTAACCCTTACCCTTACCCTAAACCTAACCCTAACCCTAACCATAAACCTTACATTTCCCTAAACCTAATCCTTACCCTTACCCTCATACTAACCCTAACCCTAAACCTAACCCTAACCCTAACCCTTACCCTTACCCTAACCCTAACCCTAACCCTAAACCTAACCCTAACCCTAACCATAAACCTTACCCTTACCCTAACCTTAACCCTTACCTTTACCCTAACCCTAACACTAAATCTAAACCTAAACCTAACTCTAACCCTTACCATTACCCTAACCCTAACCCTAAACCTAAACTTAACCCTAACCCTTCCCTTAACCCTAACCCTTACCCTTACCCTAATCCTAAGCCTAACCCTAACCCTTACCCTTACCCTAACCCTAACCTTAAATCTAACACTAACCCTTATCCTTGCCCTCACCCTAACCCTAACCTTAAACCGAAACCTAACCCTAACCCTAACCCTAACCTTAACCCTAACACTTGTCGTTACCCTAACCCTAACCCTAACCCTAACCCTTACCCTAACCCTAACCATAACCCTTATCTTAACCTTAACCCTAACCCTTAACCTAACCCTAACCCTAACCCTAACCCTTACCCTTAACCAAACCCTAAACCTAACCCTACTCTAAGCCTAACCCTAACAAGAACCCTTAACCTAACCCTAACCTTAACGCTTACCCTAACCCTAACCCTAACCCTAACCCTAATCATAACGCTAACCCAAACACTCATTGTTACCCTTAACCTAACCCTAACCCTAAACATAAGCCTAACCCTAACCCTAACTCTAACTCAAACCTTAACCCTAAACCTAACCCTAACCCTTGCACTTACCCTAACCCTAACCTAAACCTAACACTAACCCTAACCCTAACCCTAACCCTAACCCTTATCCTTACCCTAACCCTAACCCTAACCCTAACCTCTAACACTAACCCTAACCCTAACCCTTACCCTTATCCTAACCCTAACCCAACCCTAACACTTACCCTTACCCTAACACCTACACTAACCCTAACCCTAACCCTTACCCTAACTCTAACCCTAACCCTAACCCTTACACTTACCCTAACCCTAAACCTAACCCTAACCCTATCCCTTACCCTTACCCTAACCCTAACCTTAACCCTAACCCTAAACCTTATCCTTTCCCTAAACCTAACCCTTTTCCTTACCCTAACGCTAACCCTAACACTAAATCTAACCCTAAACCTAAACCTTACCCTTACCCCAACCCTAAACCTAACCCTAACCCCAAATCTAACCCTTACCCTTACCCTTACTCTAAACCTAACCCTAAACCTAAAGCTAACACTAACCCTAACTCTAACCATTACCATAACCCTAACCCTAATCCTAACCCTAGCCCTTACCCTTATCCTAACCCTAACCCTAATCCTAAACCTAACCCTAAGACTACCTCAAACCCTTACCCTTACCTTAACACTAACCCTATCCCTAAACCTAAACCTAACCCTAACCCGAACTCTAACCCTTATCCTTACCATAACCCTAACCTTAAACCTAACCCTTACCCTAATCCTAAACCTTACCCTTACCATAACCCTAAACCTAGCCCTAACCCTTACCCTTACCCTAAATCTTATCATTACCCTAACCCTAAGCCTAAACATAACACTAACCCTAACCTCTACCCTAACCCTAACCTTTACCCTTACCCTAACCCTAACCCTAACGCTAATGCTAACCCTAACCCTAACCCTACCCCTTACCGAAACCTAACGCTAACCCTAATCCTTACCCTAACTCTAAACCTAACACTAACCCTTACCCTTTAACTAACCCTAACCCTAACAATAACCCTTACCCTTACCCTAACCCTAATCCTAAACCTAACCTTAACCCTAACCATAACCCTAACAATTACCCTTACCCTAACCCTAACCCTAACCCTTACACTTACCATAACCCTAACCCTAACTCTAACCCTAACGATAACCCTAACTGTAACCCTAAACCTTACCCTAAACCTGATGCTAAAACTAAACTCAACCTTAACCCTAACCCTAACCCTTAACCTTACCCTAACCCTAACACTAAACCTAACCCTAACCCTAATCCTAACCCTTAAGCTTACCCTAACCCTAAACATAAACCTAAACCTAATCCTATCCCTAACCCTAACTGGTAAACCTAACCCTAACCCTAACCCTAACATTTACCCTTACCCAAAACCTAACCCTAACCCTAACCCTAACACTTACCCTAACCCTAACCCTAACCCTAACCCCCACCCTTACCCTATCCCTAAACCTAACACTAACCCTAACACTTACCCTAACAATTACCCTTACCCTAACACCTACCCTAACCCTAACCCTAACCCTAAAACTTACCCTTACACTAACCCTAAGCCTAACCCTAACCCTAACCCTAAACCTAACCCTTACCCTTACCCTAAACCTAACCCTAACCCTAACCATAAACCTTACCTTACCATAAACCTAACCCTTACACTTACCCTAATCCTAACCCTAACCCTAAACCTAACCCTAACCCTAACCCTAACCCTTACCCTTACCCTAACCCTAACCCTAACCCTAACCATAAACCTTACCCTTAACCTAACCTTAACCCTTACCTTTACCCTAACCCTAACCCTAAACCTAAACCTAACCCTAACCCTAACCCTTACCATTACCCTAACACTAAACCTAACCCTAAACCTAACCTTAACCCTTCCCTTAACCCTAACCCTTACCCTTACATTAACCCTAACCCTAACCCTAAACCTTACCCTTACCCTAACCCTATCCTTAAACCTAACCCTAACCCTTACCTTTGCCCTCATCCTAACCCTAACCTTAAACCTAACCCTAACCCTAACCGTAACCTTAACCCTAACACTTATCCTAACCCTTAACCTAACCCTAACCCTAACCCTAACCCTTACCCTTAACCAAACCCTAACCCTAAACCTACCCTAAGCCTAACCCTAACTAGAACCCTTACCCTAACCCTAACCTTAACGCTTACCCTAACCCTAACCCTAACCCTAATCATAACCCTAACCCAAACACTCACCCTTACCCTTAACCTAACCCTAACCCTAAACCTAAGCCTAACCCTAACCCTAACACTTACTGAAACCTTAACCCTAAACCTTACCCTAACCCTTGCCCTTACCCTAACCCTAACCTAAACCTAACACTAACCCTAACCCTAACCCTAACCCTAACCCTAACAGTAAACCTAACCCTTATCCTTACCCTAACCCTAACCCTAACCCTAACCCTAACCCTAACCTCTAACCCTAAACCTCACCCTAACCCTTACCCTTATCCTAACCCTAACCCAACCCTAACACTTACCCTTACCCTAAACCCTACACTAACCATAACCCTAACCCTAAACCTTACCCTAACTCTAACCCTAACCCTAACCCTTACACTTACCCTAACCCTAAACCTAACCCTAACCCTATCCCATACCCTTACCCTATCCCTAACCTTGACCCTAACCCTAAACCTTATCCTTACCCTAAACCTAAACCTTTCCCTTACCCTAACGCTAACCCTAACACTAAATCTGACCCTAACCCTAAACCTTACCCTTACCCCAACCCTAAACTTAACCTTAAAACCCAACCCTAAACCTAATCCTAAACCCAAATCTAACCCTTACCCTAACCCTTACTCTAACCCTAACCCTAAACCTAACGCTAACACTAACCCTAACCCTAACCATTACCCTAACCCTAACCCTAACCCTAACCCTAACCCTTACCCTAAACCTAACCCTAACTCTAACCCTTAACCTAACACTAAACCTAACCGTAACCCTTACCCTTATTCTAACCCTAACCCTAACCCTAACACTTAACCTTACCCTAACCCCTACTCTAACCATAACCCTAACCCTTACCCTAACCCTAACCTTAACCCTAACATCTAACCATAACCCACACCCTAACCCTAACCCTAACCCTAACCCTAAACCTGACCCTAAACCTAACCCTTACCCTAACCCTAACCCTAACCCTAACCCTTACCATAACCCTAACCCTACCCCCAAACCTATTTCTAACCCTTACCCTAACCCTAACCCTAACACTAACCCTAACCTTAACACTTACCATTACCTTAAACCTAACCCTTACCCTAACACCTAACCCTAACCCTAATCCTAACCCTACCCCTTACCCTAAACCTAACCCTAACCCTAATCCTTACCCTAACACTTACCTCAACACTAACCCTTACCCTTTAACTAACCCTAACCCTAACAATAACCCCTACCCTTACCCTAACCCTAACCCTAAACCTAACCCTAACCCTAACAATTACCCTTACCCTAACCCTAAACCTTACACTTACCATAATCCTAACCCTAACACTAACCCTAACGATAACCCTAACTCTAACCCTAAACCTTACCCTAAACCTAACCCTAACCCTAAACTCAACCTTAACCCTAACCCTAACCCTTAACCTTACCCTAACCCTAACACTAAACCTAACCTAACCCTAATACTAACCCTTATGCTTACCCTAACCCTAAACATAAACCTAAACCTAATCCTATCCCTAACCCTAACCCTAACCCTAATCCTAACCCTAACATTTACCCTTACCCAAATCCTAAACCTAACCCTAACCCTAACAATTATCCTAACATTAACCCTAACCCTAACCCTTACCCTCATCCTAACCCTCACCCTAACCTTAACCGACCCTAAACTTAACCCTAAACCTAACCCTTACCCTAAAACTTACCCTAAGCATTACCCTAACCCTAACACTTACCCTTACCCTAACCCTTACCCTAACCCTAAACCTAACCCTAACCCTAACCCTAACCCTAACCCTAACTCTAACCCTTAACCTAACAATAACACTAACCCTAAACCCTAACCCTAACTCTAACACTAACTCTAAAACTAACCCTAACCCTAACCGTAAACCTTACCCTTATCCTAACCCTAATCCTAAACCTAACACTTAACCTTACCCAAAACCCTTCCCTAACCCCTAACCCTAACCCATACCCTAACCCTAACCCTAACCCTAACCCCTAACCCTAACCCTAACCCCTAACCCTAACCCTAACTCTAACACTTACCCTTATCCTGACCTTAACCCTAACCCTAAGACTTACCCTTACCCTAACCCCTACCCTAACGCTAACCCTAACCCTAACCCTTACCCTAACCCTAACCCTAACTCTAACACTTAATATAACCCTAACAGTAAGCCTAACAACTAACCCTAATCCTAATCATTTCCCTAACCCCGAAACCTAACCCTAACCCTAACCCTAACCCTTAACCTTATCCTAACCCTAACCCTAACCCTAAACCTTACCCTAAACCTAACCCTAACCCTTACCATTACCCTAACTCAAAACCTAAACCTAAACCTAACCATAAACTTTACCCTAAACCTAACCCTAACCCTAACCCTAAGGCTACTCCTAAACCTTACACTTACCCTAAACCTAAGCCTAAACCTTACCCTAACCCTAACCTTAACCACAAAACTAAACCTAACCCTAGCCTAATCCTAACCCTTAACCTTACCCTAAACGTAACCCGAAACCTAACCGTAACCCTAACCCTAACCCTTACCCTAAACCTAACCCCAATCCTAACCCTAACCCTCACCCTTGCCCTAACTCTAAACCTAACCCTAAAACTAACACTAAACCTAACCCTTACCCTAACCCTAACCCTAACCCTAACCCTTACCATAACCCTATCCCTACACCCAAACCTAACTCTAACCCTTACCTTAACCCTACCCCTAACCCTAACCGTAACCCTAACCCTAACTCTTATCCTTACCCTAACCCTAACCCTAAACCTAACCCTAACACTAACCCTAACCCTTACCCTTACCCCTAACCTAACCCTAACCCTAACCCTATCCCTAACCCTAATCCTTACCCTTACCCTAACCCTAAACCTAAACCTAACCCGAACTCTAACTCTTATCCTTACCCTAACCCTAACCCTAAACCTAACCCTAACCCTAATCCTAACCCTTACCCTTACCATAACCCTAAACCTAACCCTAACCCTTACCCTTACCCTAACTCTTACTCTTACCCTAACCCTAAGACTAAACATAACACTAACCCTAACCCCTTCCCTAAACATAACCCTAACCCTAACGCTAAACCTTACCCTTACCCTAACAATAACCCTAACCCTAATGCTAACCCAAACCCTAATCCTACCCCTTACCCTAAACCTAACCGTAAACCTACTCCTTAACCCAACCCTAACCCTAACACTAACCCTTACCATTTCCCGAACCCTAACCCTAACATTAACCTTTACACTTACCCTAACCCTAACCCTAACCCTAATGCTAAACCTAACCCTAACCCTAACCCTAACAATTACCCTTACCCTAACCCTAACGCTAAACCTTACCCTTACCCTAACAATAACCCTAACCCTAATGCTAACCCAAACCCTAATCCTTACCCTTACCCTAACCCTAAACCTAAACCTAACCCGAACTCTAACTCTTATCCTTACCCTAACCCTAACCCTAAACCTAACCCTAACCCTAATCCTAACCCTTACCCTTACCATAACCCTAAACCTAACCCTAACCCTTACCCTTACCCTAACTCTTACCCTTACCCTAACCCTAAGACTAAACATAACACTAACCCTAACCCCTTCCCTAAACATAACCCTAACCCTAACGCTAAACCTTACCCTTACCCTAACAATAACCCTAACCCTAATGCTAACCCAAACCCTAATCCTACCCCTTACCCTAAACCTAACCGTAACCCTACTCCTTAACCCAACCCTAACCCTAACACTAACCCTTACCATTTCCCTAACCCTAACCCTAACATTAACCTTTACACTTACCCTAACCCTAACCCTAACCCTAATGCTAAACCTAACCCTAACCCTAACCCTAACAATTACCCTTACCCTAACCCTAACCCTAACCCTTATCCTAACCGTAACCCTAACCCTTAACCTAACCCTAACACTAACCCTAACCCTTACCTTAACCCTAACCCTAACCCTAACCCTAACCCTTACACTTACCATAACCCTAACCCTAACTCTAACCGTAACGATAACCCTAACTATAACCCTAAGCGTTACCCTAAACCTAACCCTAACCCTAACCTCAAACTTAACCCTAACCCTAACCCTTAACCTTACCCTAACCCTAACACTAAAACTAAACCTAATCCTAACCCTACCCCTTACGCTTCCCTAACCCTAAACCTAAACCTAAACCTAATCCTAACCCTAACCCTAACCCCTAACCCTAACCCTAACCCTAACCCTAACATTTACCCTTACCCAAACTCTAACCCTAACCCCAACCCTAACACTTACCCTAACCTTAACCTTAACCCTAACCCTTACCCTTTTCCTAACCCTAACCCTAACCTTAACCCCAACCCTAAACCTAACCCTAAACCTAACCCTTACCCTAACACTTACCCTAACCCTAACCCTAACACTTACCTTTACCTTAACCCCTACCCTAACCCTAACCCTAACCCTAACCCTTACCCTAAACCTAACCCTAACTCTAACCCTTAATCTAACCCTAACCCTAACCCTAACCCTAACCTTACCCTTATTCTAACACTAACCCTAACCCTAACACTTAACCTTACCATAACCCCTACTCTAACCCTAACCCTAACCCTTACGCTAACCCTAACTCTAACCCTAACATCTAACCATAACCCACACCCTAACCCTAAACCTAACCCTAACCCCTAACCCTAACCCTAACCCTAACGCCTAACCCTAACCCTAACCCTAACTCTAACACTTACCCTTATCGTAACCGTAACCCTAACCCTAACACTTACCCTTACCCTAACCCCTACACAAACCCTAACCCTAACCCTTAACCCTAACCCTAACCCTAACCCTAACCCTAACCCTTACCCTAATCCTAAGCCCAATCCTAACCCTAACCCTTACCCTTGCCCTAACTCTAACCCTAACCCTAAACCTAAAAGTAACCCTAACCTGAATCCTAACCCTAACCCTTACCCTAACCCTAACCCTAAACCTAACCCTAAACCTAACCCTTACCCTAACCCTAACCCTAACCCTTACCATAACCCTATCCCTCCACGGAAATCTAATTCTAACCCTTGCCCTAACCCTAACCCTAACCCTAACACTTACCATTACCCTAAACCTAACTCTAAACCTTACCTTAAACCCTAACCCTAACCCTAACCATAACCCTAACCCTAAGTCTTATCCTTACCCTAACCCTAATCCTAAACCTATCCCTAACACTAACCCTAACCCTAACCCTTACACTTACCCTTACCTAAGCCTAACCCTAACCCTAAACGTAACCCTAACATTAACAGTAACACCTAACCCTAACCCTAACCCTAATCCTTACCCTTACCCTAACCGTAAACCTAAACTTAACCCGAACTCTACCTCTTTTCCTCACCCTAACCCTAACACTAAAACTAATCCTAACACTAATCCTAACCATTACCCTTACCATAACCCTAAACCTAAACCTAAACATTACCCTTACCCTAACTCTTACCCTTACCCTAATCCTAAGCCTAAACATAACCCTAACCCTAACCCCTACCCTAAACCTAATCCTAACCCTAACCCTAAACCTTACAATTTCCCTAACCCTAACCCTAACTCTAATGCTAACCCAAACCCTAATCCTACCAATTACCCTAAACATAACCCTAACCCTACTCCTTAACCTAACCCTAACCCTAATATTAACCCTTACGCATACCCGAACCCTAACCCTAAACCTAAACCTAACCCTAACCCTAATTCTAACAATTACCCTTACCCTAACCCTAACCCTAACCCTTATCCTAACCATAACCCTAACCCTTAACCTAACCCTAACACTAACCCTAACCCTTACATTAACCCTAACCCTAACCCTACCCCTAACCCTTATACTTACCATAACCCTAAACCTAACTCTAACCCTAACCCTAACCCTTACACTTACCCTAACCCTAAACCTAACCCTAACCCTATCCGTTCCCCTTACCCTAACCCTAACCTTAACCCTAACCCTAAACCTTACCCTTACCCTAAACCTAATCCTTACCCTTACCCTAACGCTAACCTAACACTAAATCTAACCCTAACCCTAACCCTTACCCTTACCCTAACACTAACCATAACCTTAAAACAGAACCCTAAACCTAACCCTAACCCCAAATCTAACCCTTACCCTTACCCTTACTCTAACCCTAACCCTAAACCTAACGCTAACCCTAACCCTAACCCTAACCATTACCCTAACCCTAACCCTAATCCTAACCCTAGCCCTTACCCTTACCCTAACCCTAACCCTAACCCTAACCCTAAACCTAACCCTAATCCTAACCCAAACCCTTACCCTTACCATAATCCTAACCCTAACCCTAAACCTAAACCTAACCCTAACCCGAACTCTAACCCTTATCCTTACCCTAACCCTAACCCTAAACCTAACCCTAACCCTAATCCTAACCCTTACCCTTACCATAACCCTAAACCTAACCCTAACGCTTACCCTTACCCTAACTTTTATCCTTACCCTAACCCTAAGCCTAAACATAACACTAAACCTAACCCCTACCCTAACCCTAACCCTAACCTTAACCCTTACCCTTACCCTAACCCTAACCCTAACCCTAATGCTAACCCTAACCTTAACCCTACCCCTTACCCTAAACCTAACTCTAACCCTAATCCTTACCCTAATCCTAACCCTAACACTAATCCTTACCCTTTCCCTAACCCTAACCCTAACAATAACCCTTACCCTTACGCTAACCCTAACCCTAAACCTAACCCTAACCCTAACCCTTACCCTAACCCTAACTCTAACACTTATGCTTATCCTAACCGTAACCCTAACCCTAACACTTACCCTTACCCTAACCCCTACCCTAACGCTAACCCTAACCCTAACACTTACCCTAACCCTAACGCTAACTGTAATCCTTAACATAACCCTAACAGTAAGCCTAACCCCTAACCCTAACCCTAACCTTAACCCTTACCCTTATCCTAACCCTAACCCTAACCCTAACACTAACCCTAATCCTAACCCTTACCCTAACCCTAACCCTAACCCTTACGATTACCATAACTCTAAACCTAAACCTAAACATAACCATAACCCTTACCCTTACCCTAACCCTAACCGTAACCCTAAACCTAATCGTAACCCTAAAACTAACCCTTACCCTAACCCTAACCCCAATCCTAACCCTAACCCTTACCTTTACCATAACTATAACCCTAACCCTAAACCTAAAACTAACCCTAACCTGAATCATAACCCTAACCCTTACACTAACCCTAACCCTAAACCTAACCCTGACCCTAACCCTAACCCTAACTCTTATCCTTACCCTATCCCTAACCCTAAACCTAACCCTAACACTAACCCTAATCCTAACCCTTACCCTTAACCTAACCCTAAACTTAAACCTAACCCTAACCTTCACCCTAACACCTAACCCTAACCCGTATTCTTACCCTAACCCTAACCCTAAACGTAACCCTAACCCTAATCCTAACACTTAAACTTACCATAACCCTAAACCTAACCCTAATCCTTACCCTTACCCTAACTCTTACCCTTACCCTAACCCTAAGCCTAAACATAACTCTAACCCTAACCCCTACCCTAAACCTAACCCTAACCCTAACCCTAACCCTTACCCTTACCCTAACCCTAACCCTAACCCTAATGCTAACCCAAACCATAACCCTACCCCTTACCCTAAACCTAACCCTAACACTAATCCTTACCCTAACCCTAACCCTAACACTAACCCTTACACTTTCCCTAACCCTAACCCTAACAATAAGCTTTACGCTTACCCTAACCCTAACCCTAAACCTAACCCCAACCCTAACCCTAACTCTAACAATTACACTTACCCTAACCCTGACACTAAACCTTATCCTAACCGTAAACCTAACCCTTTAACCTAACCCTAACACTAACCCTCACCCCTAACCCTAACCCTTACCTTAACCCTAACCCTAACGCTAACGCTAACCCTTACACTTACCATAACCCTAACCCTAACTCTAAACCTAAAAATATCCCTAACTCTAACCCTAAACCTTACCCTAAACCTAAACCTAACCCTAACCTCAACCTTAACCCTAACCCTAACACTTAACCTTACCCTAACCCTAAACCTAAACATAAACCTAATCCAAAACCTAACCCTAACCCCTAACCCTAACCCTAACCCTAACCCTAACATTTACCCTTACCCAAACCCTAACCCTAACCTTAACCCTAACACTTACCCTAACCTTAACCCTAACCCTAACCCTTACCCTTACCCTAACCCTAAACCTAACCTTAACCACAACCCAAACCCTAAACCTAACCCTTACCCTAAACCTTACCCTAAAACTATTCCTAACCCTAACCATAACCCTAAACCTTACCCTAACCCTAAACTTAGCCCTAACCTCAAACTTAACCCTAAGCCTAACCCTAACCCTAATCCTTACCCTAACCCTAACCCTAACCCTTCCTCTAACTCTAACACTAACCTCAACCCTAACCCTAACCCTAACACTAAACCTAACCCTAACCCTTACCATTACCCTAACTCTAACCCTAACCCTAACCCTGACCCGAACCCTAACGCTTACCCTAACCCTAACCCTAACCCTTAACCTTACCCTCACCCTAACCCTTAACCTAACCCCGACCCTAAGCCTTACCCTAACACTTACCCTAACCCTAAACCTAACCCTAAACCTAACACTTACCCTTACCCTAACACTAACCTTAAACCTAACCCTAACCCTTACCCTAACCCTACCCCTAAACCTAACCCTACCCCTAACACTTACGCTAGCCCTAACCCTAACCCTAACCTTACCCTAACAGTAACCCTAACCCTAACCCTTACCCTAACTCTTACCCTAACCCCAACCCTAACCCCTAACCCTAAACCTTAACCTAACCCTAACCCTCACACTAACCCTAACCCTTACCCTTACCCTAACCCTAAACCTAACACTTACCCTTACCCTAACCCCTACCCTAACCCTAACCCTAACCTTAACCCTAACCCTAACCTAACACTGGACCTTTCCCTAAACCTAACCCTAAACCTATCACTAACCCTAACCCTAAAGCTAACCCTAACCCTAACCCTAACCCTAACCCTAAACTTACCCCTAACCCTTATGCTTACCCTAACCCTAAACCTAACCATAAACCTAACCATAAACCTAAACCTATCCCTTACCCTTACACTAACCCTAACCAGAAACCTAACCCTAACCCTTAACCAAACAATAACTCTAACCCTAACCCTGACCCTAACCTTAACCCTAACCCTTACCCTACCCTAACCCTAACACTAAATTAACCTTAATCCTAACCCTAAACCTTACCCAAACCCTAACCCTAACCCTAACCCTTACCCTACCCTAACCCTAACCATAAAATTAACCCTAACACTAACCTTAACCCTAACCCATACCCTCACCCTAACCCTAACGCTAAACCTAACCTGAACCCTAACCCTATCCCTAACCCTAACTCTTATACTTACCCTAACCCTAACCCTAAATCTAACCCTAACCCTAACCCCTAAATCTAACCGTAACCCTAACCCTAACACTAACACTTACCCTTACCCTAACCCTAACCTTAATTCTAACCCTAACACTAACCCTAACACTTACCCTAACCCTAACCCTAAACCTTACCCTAATTCTAACGCTAACCTTAACCCTTACCCTTTCCCTAACCCTAACCCTAACCCTTACCCTTACCCTAACCCTAAACCTAAACCTAACCCTAACCCTAACCCTAACCCTAAATTTAACCCTAACCCTAACGCTAAACCTTACCCTTACCCTAAACCTAACCCTAACCCTTACCATTACCCTAACTCAAAACCTAAACCTAAACCTAACCATAAACTTTACCCTTAACCTAACCCTAACCCTAACCCTAAGGCTACTCCTAAACCTTACACTTACCCTAAACCTAAGCCTAAACCTTACCCTAATCCTAACCTTAACCACAACACTAAACCTAACCCTAGCCTAATCCTAACCCTTACCCTTACCCTAAACGTAACCCGAAACCTAACCGTAACCCTAACCCTAACCCTTACACTAAACCTAACCCCAATCCTAACCCTAACCCTCACCCTTGCCATAACTCTAACCCTAACCCTAAAACTAACACTAAACCTAACCCTTACCCTAACCCTAACCCTAACCCTAACCCTTACCATAACCCTATCCCTACACCTAAACCTAATTCTAACCCTTACCCTAACCCTAACCCAAACCCTAACCCTAACACTTACCATTACCCCAAACCTAACTCTAACCCTTATCTTAACCCTACCCCTAACCCTAACCGTAACCCTAACCCTAACTCTTATCCTTACCCTAACCCTAACCCTAAACCTAACCCTAACACTAACCCTAACCCTTACCCTTACCCCTAACCTAACCCTAACCCTAACCCTATCCCTAACCCTAATCCTTACCCTTACCCTAACCCTAAACCTAAACCTAACCCGAACTCTAACTCTTATCCTTACCCTAAACCTAACCCTAAACCTAACCCTAACCCTAATCCTAACCCTTACCCTTACCATAACCCTAAACCTAACCCTAACCCTTACCCTTACCCTAACTCTTACCCTTACCCTAACCCTAAGACTAAACATAACACTAACCCTAACCCCTTCCCTAAACATAACCCTAACCCTAACGCTAAACCTTACCCTTATCCTAACAATAACCCTAACCCTAATGCTAACCCAATCCCTAATCCTACCCCTTACCCTAAACCTAATCGTAACCCTAATCCTTAACCCAACCCTAACCCTAACACTAACCCTTACCATTTCCCTAACCCTAACCCTAACATTAACCTTTACGCTTACCCTAACCCTAACCCTAACCCTAATGCTAAACCTAACCCTAACCCTAACCCTAACAATTACCCTTACCCTAACCCTAACCCTAACCCTTATCCTAACCGTAACCCTAACCCTTAACCTAACCCTAACACTAACCCTAACCCTTACCTTAACCCTAACCCTAACCCTAACCCTAACCCTTACACTTACCATAACCCTAACCCTAACTCTAACCGTAACGATAACCCTAACTATAACCCTAAGCGTTACCCTAAACCTAACCCTAACCCTAACCTCAAACTTAACCCTAACCCTAACCCTTAACCTTACCCTAACCCTAACACTAAAACTAAACCTAATCCTAACCCTACCCCTTACGCTTCCCTAACCCTAAACCTAAACCTAAACCTAATCCTAACCCTAACCCCTAACCCTAACCCTAACCCTAACCCTAACATTTACCCTTACCCAAACCCTAACCCTAACCCCAACCCTAACACTTACCCTAACCTTAACCCTAAACCTAACCCTTACCCTTTTCCTAACCCTAACCCTAACCTTAACCCCAACCCTAAACCTAACCCTAAACCTAACCCTTACCCTAACACTTACCCTAAGCCTAACCCTAACACTTACCCTTACCCTAACCCCTACCCTAACCCTAACCCTAACCCTAACCCTTACCCTAAACCTAACCCTAACTCTAACCCTTAATCTAACCCTAACCCTAACCCTAAACCTAACCTTACCCTTATTCTAACACTAACCCTAACCCTAACACTTAACTTTACCATAACCCCTATTCTAACCCTAACCCTAACCCTTACGCTAACCCTAACTCTAACCCTAACATCTAACCATAACACACACCCTAACCCTAAACCTAACCCTAACCCCTAACCCTAACCCTAACCCTAACGCCTAACCCTAACCCTAACCCTAACTCTAACACTTACCCTTATCGTAACCGTAACCCTAACCCTAACACTTACCCTTACCCTAACCCCTACACAAACCCTAACCCTAACCCTTAACCATAACCCTAACCCTAACCCTAACCCTAACCCTTACCCTAATCCTAAGCCCAATCCTAACCCTAAACCTTACCCTTGCCCTAACTCTAACCCTAACCCTAAACCTAAAAGTAACCCTAACCTGAATCCTAACCCTAACCCTTACCCTAACCCTAACCCTAAACCTAACCCTAAACCTAACCCTTACCCTAACCCTAACCCTAACCCTTACCATAATCCTATCCCTCCACGGAAATCTAATTCTAACCCTTGCCCTAACCCTAACCCTAACCCTAACACTTACCATTACCCTAAACCTAACTCTAAACCTTACCTTAAACCCTAACCCTAACCCTAACCATAACCCTAACCCTAAGTCTTATCCTTACCCTAACCCTAATCCTAAACCTATCCCTAACACTAACCCTAACCCTAACCCTTACACTTACCCTTACCTAAGCCTAACCCTAACCCTAAACGTAACCCTAACATTAACAGTAACACCTAACCCTAACCCTAACCCTAATCCTTACCCTTACCCTAACCGTAAACCTAAACTTAACCCGAACTCTACCTCTTTTCCTCACCCTAACCCTAACACTAAAACTAATCCTAACCCTAATCCTAACCATTACCCTTACCATAACCCTAAACCTAAACCTAACCCTTACCCTTACCCTAACTCTTAACCTTACCCTAATCCTAAGCCTAAACATAACCCTAACCCTAACCCCTACCCTAAACCTAATCCTAACCCTAACCCTAAACCTTACAATTTCCCTAACCCTGACCCTAACTCTAATGCTAACCCAAACCCTAATCCTACCAATTACCCTAAACATAACCCTAACCCTACTCCTTAACCTAACCCTAACCCTAATATTAACCCTTACGCTTACCCGAACCCTAACCCTAACCCTAACCCTAAACCTAAACCTAACCCTTACCCTAATTCTAACAATTACCCTTACCCTAACCCTAACCCTAACCCTTATCCAAACCATAACCCTAACCCTTAACCTAACCCTAACACTAACCCTAACCCTTACATTAACCCTAACCCTAACCCTACCCCTAACCCTTATACTTACCATAACCCGAAACCTAACTCTAACCCTAACACTAACCCTTACACTTACCCTAACCCTAAACCTAACCCTAACCCTATCCGTTCCCCTTACCCTAACCCTAACCTTAACCCTAACCCTAAACCTTACCCTTACCCTAAACCTAATCCTTACCCTTACCCTAACGCTAACCTAACACTAAATCTAACCCTAACCCTAACCCTTACCCTTACCCTAACACTAAACATAACCTTAAAACAGAACCCTAAACCTAACCCTAACCCCAAATCTAACCCTTATCCTTACCCTTACTCTAACCCTAACCCTAAACCTAACGCTAACCCTAACCCTAACCCTAACCATTACCCTAACCCTAACCCTAATCCTAACCCTAGCCCTTACCCTTACCCTAACCCTAACCCTAACCCTAAACCTAACCCTAATCCTAACCCAAACCCTTACCCTTACCCTAATCCTAACCCTAACCCTAAACCTAAACCTAACCCTAACCCGAACTCTAACCCTTATCCTTACCCTAACCCTAACCCTAAACCTAACCCTAACCCTAATCCTAACCCTTACCCTTACCATAACCCTAAACCTAACCCTAACCCTTACCCTTACCCTAACTCTTATCCTTACCCTAACCCTAAGCCTAAACATAACACTAAACCTAACCCCTACCCTAACCCTAACCCTAACCTTAACCCTTACCCTTACCCTAACCCTAACCCTAACCGTAATGCTAACCCTAACCTTAACCCTACCCCTTACCCTAAACCTAACCCTAACCCTAATCCTTACCCTAATCCTAACCCTAACACTAATCCTTACCCTTTCCCTAACCCTAACCCTAACAATAACCCTTACCCTTAAGCTAACCCTAACCCTAAACCTAACCCTAACCCTAACCCTAACCCTAACCGTAACTCTAACACTAACCCTAACCCTAACCCTAAAATTAACCCTAACACTAACCTTAACCCTAACCCATACCCTCACCCTAACCCTAACGCTAAACCTAACCTGAACCCTAACCCTATCCCTAACCCTAACTCTTATACTTACCCTAACCCTAACCCTAAACCTAACCCTAACCCTAACCCCTAAATCTAACCGTAACCCTAACCCTAACACTAACACTTACCCTTACCCTAACCCTGACCTTAATTCTAACCCTAACACTAACCCTAACCCTTACCCTAACCCTAACCCTAAACCTTACCCTAATTCTAACGCTAACCTTAACCCTTACCCTTTCCCTAACCCTAACCCTAACCCTTACCCTTACCCTAACCCTAAACCTAA
The DNA here is from genome assembly GCA_024803745.1 of Megascapheus bottae. Lineage (NCBI taxonomy): Eukaryota > Metazoa > Chordata > Mammalia > Rodentia > Geomyidae > Megascapheus > Megascapheus bottae. The sequence goes on from JANJXV010000264.1 coordinate 34,851, forward strand.
ACCTAACCCTAACCCTAACCCTAACCCTAAATTTAACCCTAACCCTAACCCTAAACCTTACCCTTACCCTAAACCTAACCCTAACCCTAAAACTAACCCTAACCCTAAACCTAACCCTAACCCTAACCTTAATGTTAACCCTAACCCTAACCCTAACCCTAATCTTAACCTTAATGCTAACCTTAACCCTAACCCTAACCCTAACCTTAACCTTAATGCTAACCTTAACCCTAACCCTAACCCTTACCCCAACCCTAACTCTAATCCTTACCCTAACTCTAACCCTGACCCTAACCCTTACTCTTTCTCTAACCCTAACACTAACCCTAACCCTTACCCTTACCCTTACCCTAACTCTAACCCTAAACCTAAACCTAACCCTAACCCTAACCCTAAATTTAACCCTAACCCTAACCCTAAACCTTACCCTTACCCTAAACCTAACCCTAACCCTAATCCTTACCCTTACTCTAACCCTAACCCTAACTCTAACCCTAAACCTCATCCTAACCCTTACCCTTACCCTAACAATTACCCTACCCTAACCCTAACCCTAACCCTAACACTTTCCCTTACCTTAACCCTAACCATAACCCTTAACCTTAACCTAACCCTAAACCCAACCCTAACCCTAACCCTAACATTTACCCTAGCCCTAACCATAATCCTAACCCTTACCCTAAGCCGAACCCTAACCCTAACCCTTACCCTAACTCTAACCCTAACCCTTAACCCTAAACCTTAACCTAACCGTAAGCCTCACATTAACCTTGAACCTTACCTTTACCCTAACACTAAACCTAACACATAACCTTACGCTAACCCATACACTAACTCTCACCCTAACCCTAACCCTTACCCTAACTCTAACCCTAACCGTAACCCTAAACCCAAACCTATTCCTAACCCTAACTCTAACAAAACCCTAAACCTAATCTTAACCCTAACCCTAACCTTAAACCTAACCCATCCCTTACCCTAACCCTAACCCTAAACCTAACCCTAACCATAACCCTAACCCTAAACTTAACCCTAACCCTAACCTAACACTTGACCTTACCCTAACCATAACCCTAAACCTATCACTAACCCTAACGCTAACCCTAACCCTAAACTTTACCCTTACCCTAACCCTAACCATAACCATAAACCTAACCCTAACCCTAAACCTAACCCTAACACTTACCCTAACCCTAACCCTAAACCTATCACTAACCCTAACCCTAAACCTAACACTAACCCTTACCCTTACCCTAAAACTAACCATAAACCTAACCCTAACCCTAACCCTATCCCTTAACCCTAACCCTAAACCTAACCCTAACCCTTACCCTAACCCTAACAATAACCCTAACCCTAACCTAACCCTAACCCTAACCTTATCCCAAACCCTTATCCTTAACCTAACCCAAACCCTAAACCTAACCCTAATCCTAACCCTAACACTTACCATTACCCTAACCCTAACCCTAAACCTAACCCTAACCCTTACCTTTATCCTCACCCTTAACCTAATCTTAACCCTAACCCTAACCCTACCCCTAACCTTACCCCTAAACCTTATCCTTACCCTAACCCTAACCCTAACACTAAACCTAACCCTAACCCTAAACCTTACCCTTACGCTTACCCTTACCCTAACCCTAACCCTAAACCTAAACCTAACCATTAACCAAAACCTAACCCTAACCCTAACCCTAACCCTAACCCTTACCCTTACAATAACCCTAACGCTAAACCTAACGCGAAACCTAACTTTATCCCTGACCCTAACTCTTATCCTTACACTACCCCTAACCCTAAACCTAACCCTAAATCTAACCGTTACCCTAACCCTAACCCTAAAACTTACCCTTACCCTAATCCTAAACTTAACGCTAAACTTAACCCTAACCCTAACCCTTACCCCAACCCTAACCCTAATCCTTACCCTAACTCTAACCCTAACCCTAATCCTTACCCTTTACCTAACCCTAACCCTAACCCTAACACTTACCCTTACCCTAACCCTAACCCTAAACCTAACCCTAACCCTAACCCTAAACCTAACCCTAAATTTAACCCTAACCTAACCCTAACCCTAACCTTAACCTTACCCTAACCCTAACCCTAAACCTGACCATTACCCTAAACCTAACCCTAACCCTTAAGCTAACCCTAACCCAAACCCTAACCTTTACCCTTACCTTAACCCTAACCCTAACACTAACCCTAACAATAAACCTTACCCTTACCCTAACCCTGACCCTAAACCTAACCCTAACCCTAACCCTAAATCTAACCCTAACCCTAACCCTAACCCTAAACCTTACCCTTACCCTAACCCTAACCCTAACGCTAACCGTAAAACTTCTCCTTACCCTAAACTTAAACCTAACCCTTACCCTAAACCTAACCCTAACCCTAACCCTAACCCAAAACTTAACCTTAACCCTAACCCTTACCCTTACCCTAACCCTATCTCTAAACCTAACCCTAACCCTAACCCTAACCCCTACCCTAACTCTAACCCTAACCCTAACCCTAACCCTAACCCTTACCCTTACCTTAACCCTAAACTAACCCTAACCCTAACTCTAACCCTAACCCTTACCCTAACCCTAACCCTGACCCTAAACCTTACCCTTACCCTAAACCTAAACCTAACCCTTACCGTAAACCTAACCCTAACCATAATAATAACCCTTACCCTTACCTTAACCCTAACCCTAACCCTAACCCTTACGCTTACCCTAACGCTACCCTAACCCTAACCCTATCCCTTACCTTTATCCAAACCTAAACCTAACTCTAACCCTAACCCTAACCAAAACCCTTAACCTAACCCTAACCCTAACCCTAACACTCACCCTAACTCTTAACCTTAACCTAACTCTAAACCTAACTCTAAAGTTAACACTATCCATAACCCCAACCCTTACCCCAACCTAACCCTAACCCTTACCCTGTCCCTAACTATAACCCTAACCCTAACCTTAACCGTAACCCTAACCGTAACACTAACCCTTACCCTTACCCTAACCCTAAACCTAAACCTAACCCTAACCCTAACCCTAACCCTTACCCTAACTCTAACCCTAACACCAACCCTAACCCCTAACCCTAAACCTTAACATACCCCTAACCCTCACACTAACCCTAACCCTTACCCTTACCCTAACCCTAAACCTAACACTTACCCTTACCCTAACCCCTACCTTAACCCTAACCCTAACCCTAACCCTAACCCTTACTCTAAACCTAACCCTAACCGTAACCCTACCCAACCTATCCCTAACCCTATCCCTAACACTTACCCTAACCCTAACCCTAACCCTAAACTTAACCCTAACCCAAACCATAACACTAACCCTTACCCTTACCCTAACCCTAACCCTAAAACTAACCCTAACCGTAACCCTGACCCTAACCATAACCCTAACTCTTAACCCTAACTGTAACCCTAACCCTAACCATAAACCTAACCCTTACCCTTACCCTAACCCTAACCCTAAACCTAACCCTAGCACTTACCCTTACCCTCACCCTAAACCTAATCTTAACCCTAACCCTAACCCTAACCCTAACCCTTAACCCTAACCCTAACCCTAACCCAAACCTAACCCTTACCCTTACCCTCACCCTAACCCTAAACCTAACCCTAGCCCTTACCCTTACCCTCACCCTAAACCTAATCTTAACCCTAACCCTAACTCTAACCCTAAACTTACGCCTAACCCTTATGCTTACCCTAAACCTAAACCTAAACCTAAACCTAAACCTAACCCTTACCCTTACCCTAACCCTAACCCTAAACCTAACCCTAACCCTTAACCGAACACTAACTCTAACCCTAACCCTGACTCTAACCTTAACCCTAACCCTTACCCTACCCTACCCCTAACCCTAAATTAACCCCAACTCTAACCCTAACCCTTACCCAAACCCTAACCTTAACCCTAACCCTTACCCTACCCTAACCCTAACCCTAAACTTAACCCTAACCCTAACCTTAACCCTAACCCATACCCTTACCCTAACAATGACGCTAAACCTAACCTGAACCCTAACCCTATCACTAACCCTAACTCTTATACTTACCCTAACCCTAACCCTAAACATAACCCTAACCCCTAAATCTAACCGTAACCCTAACCCTAACCCTAACACTTAACCTTACCCTAACCCTAACCTTAATGCTAACCCTAACACTAACCCTAACCCTTACCCTAACCCTAACCCTAAACCTTACCCTAATTCTAACGCTAACCCTAACCCTTACCCTTTCCCTAACCATAACTCTAACCCTAACCCTTACCCTTACCCTAACCCTAAACCTAAACCTAACCCTAACCCAACCCTAACCCTAAATTTAACCCTAACCCTAACCCTAAACCTTACCCTTACCCTAACACTAACCCTAACCTTAATGCTAACCCTAACCCTAACCAAAACCTAACCCTAAACTTAATGCTAACCGTAACCGTAACCCTAACCCTTACCCTAACCCTAATCCTTACCTAATTCTAACTCTGACCCTAACCCTTACCCTTACCCTAACTCTAACCCTAAACCTAACCCTAATCCTAACCCTAACCCTAAATTTAACCATAACCCTAACCCTAAACCTTACCCTTACCCTAAACCTAACCCTAACCCTAATCCTTACCCTTACTCTAGCCCTAACCCTAACTGTAACCCTAAAATTCACCCTAACCCTAACACTTACCCTAACAATGACCCTACCCTAACCCTAACCCTAATCCTAACACTTACCCTTACCCTAACCCTAACCCTAACCCTTAAACTTATCCTAACCATAAACCCAACACTAACCTTAACCCTAACACTTACCCTAGCCCTAACCCTAATCATAACCCTTACCCTAAGCCTAACCCTAACCCTAACCCTTACCCTAACTCTAACCCTAACCCTAACCCTTAACCCTAAACCTTAAACTAACCCTAAGCCTCACATTAACCCTGAACCTTACCCTTACCCTAACCCAAACCTAACACATACCCTTACCCTAACCCCTACCCTAACTCTAACCCTAACCCTAACCCTTACCTTAAATCTAACCCTAACCCTAACCGTAACACTAAACCTAAACCTATTCCGAACCCTAACCCTAACCCTTACCCTAACCCTAATCTTAACCCTAACCCTAACCTTAACCCTAACCTTAACCCTAACCCTTACCTGACCCTAACCCTAACCCTAAACCTAACCCTAACCATAACCCTAAACCTAAACTTAACCCTAACCCTAACCTAACACTTGACCTTACCCTAACCGTAACCCTAAACCTATCACTAACCCTAACCCTAACCCTAACCCTAAACTTTACCTTACTCTAACCCATACCATAACCCTAACCCTAATCCTAACCCTAACACTTACCGTAACCCTAACCCTAACCCTTACCCTAACCCTAAATCTAACCCTACCCCTAACACTAACACTTACCCTAACCCTAAGCCTTATCCTAACCCTAACCCTAACCCTAACCCTAACCATTAACCTAACCCTAACATTAACCCTAACCCCTAACCCTAACCCTAACCCTAAGTCTAAACCTAATCCTAACCCTTACCCTTACTCTAACCCTAACCCTAACTCTAACCGTAACCCTAACCCTAATCCTTACTCTAACCCTAACCCTAACCCTTCCTCTAACTCTAACGCTAACGTCAACCCTAACCCTAACCCTAACCCTAAACCTAACCCTGACCCTAACCCTCAAGCTTACCCTAACCCTAACCCTTAACTTTACCCTAACCCTAAACCTAAACCTAACCCTGACCCTAACCCTTACCCTAACACTTACCCTAACCCTAACCTAACCCTAACCCTAACACTCTTACCCTAACCCTAACCCTAAAACTATCCCTAAACCTTACCTTAACCCTACCCCTAAACCTAACCCTAACCATAATCCTAACATTTATGCTAGCCCTAACCCTAACCCTAATCTTTACCCTAACCGTAACCCTAACCCTAACCCTTACCCTAACTCTAACCCTAACAACAACCCTAACCCTTAACCCTAAACCTTAACCTACCACTAACCCTCACACTAACCCTAACCCTTAGCCTTACCCTAACCCTAAACCTAACAATTACCCTTACCCTAACCCCTACCCTAACCCTAACCCTAACCCTTACCCTAAACCTAACCCTAACCCGAACCGTAAACCTAAACCCAAACCTATCCCTAACCCTAACCCTAACCCTTACCCTAACCCTAACCCTAACCCTAACCTTAACCCTAACCCAAACCCTAAACCTAACCCTTACCCTTACCCTAACCCTAACCCTAAAACTAACCCTAACCCTAACCCTAACCCTAACCATAACCCTAACTCTATCCTAACACTTGAACTTACTCTAAACCTAACCCTAAACCTATCACTAACCTTAACCCTAAACCTAACCCTAACCCTAACCCTAACCCTAAACCTAACACTTAACCTTACCCTAACCCTAACCCTAAACCTATCACTAACACTAACCCTAACCCTAACACTAACCCTTACCATTACCCTAACCCTAACCATAAACCTAACGTTAACCCTAACCCTAACCCTAACCCTAACTCTTAACCCTAACCCTAACCCTTACACTTAACCTAACCCTAACTCTAACCTAACCCTAACCCTAAACTTAACCCAAAGCCTTACCCTTACCCTAACCCAAACCATAAACCTATCACTAACCCTAACCCTACCCCTAACCCTAACCCTAACCCTAACCCTTGCCCTTACCCTAACCCTAACCATAAACCTAACCCTAACCCTAAACCTAACCCCAACACTTACCCTTACCCTAACCCTAACCCTAAACCTATCACTAACCCTAACCCTAACCCTAACACTAACCCTTACCCTTACACAAAACCTAACAATAAACCTAATCCTAACCCTAACCCTAACCCTTAATCCTAACCCTAACCCTAACCCTAACCATTACCCTTACCCTCACCCTAACCCTAAACCTAACCCTAGCCCTTACACTTACCCTCACCCTAAACCTAATCTTAACCCTAACCCTAACCATAACCCTGAACTTACCCCTCACCCTTATGCTTACCCTAACCCTAAACCTAACCCTAAACCTAAAGCTAACCCTTACCCTTACCCTAACCCTAACCCTAAACCTAAACCTAACCCTTACCCTTACCCTAACCCTAACCCTAAACCTAACCCTAACCCTTAACCAAAAACTAACCCTAACCCTAACCCTTACCCAAACCCTAACCGTAACCCTAACCCTTACCCTACCCTACCCCTAACCCTAAACTTAACCCTAACCCTAACCTTAACCCTAACCCATACCATTACCCTAACAATGACGCTAAACCTAACCTGAACACTAACCCTATCACTAACCCTAACTCTTATACTTACCCTAACCCTAACCCTAAACCTAACCCTAACCCTAACCCCTAAATCTAACCGTAACCGTAACGCTAACCCTAACACTTACCCTTACCCTATCTCTAACCTTAATGCTAACCCTAACACTAACCCTCGCCCTTATCCTAACCCTAACCCTAAACCTTACCTTAACTCTAACGCTAACCCTAACCCTTACCCTTTCCCTAACCATAACCCTAACCCTAACCCTTACCCTTACCCTAACCCTAAACCTAACCCTAACCCTAACCCT
>JANJXV010000264.1:47500-72500 GCA_024803745.1 Megascapheus bottae
CCCTTACCCTTAGCCTAACCCTAAACCTAACCCTAACCCTTACCATAACCATAACCCTAACCCTTACGCTTACCCTAACGCTAACCCTAACACTTACCCTAACCCTAACCCTAAACCTAACCCATACCCTTAACCTACCACTAACCCTTACCCTAACCCTAAACTTAAACTTAAAACTAATTCTAATCCTAACCCTAACGCTTACCCTAACCCTAACTTTAACCCCAACACTAATCCTAACCCTAACCCTAACCCTAACCCTTACCCTTATCCTAACCCTAACCCTCACCTTAACCCTAACACTAACCCAACCATAACTCTTACCCTAACCCTAACCCTAATCCTATCCCTAACCCTTACCCTTACACTAACCCTAACCCTAAGCCTAAACCTAACCCTAACCCTAACCTTAACCCTAACCCTTACCCTTACCTAACCCTAACCCTAAACCTAACCCTAACCCTAAACCTAACCCTAACACTAACCCTAACCCTTACACTTACCCTAACTCTAAGCCTAACCTTTACCCTAAACCTAACCCAACCCCAACCCTTACCTTAAGCCTAACCCTAACCCTAACAATAACATTAACCCTAACCCTAACACTAACCCTAACCTTAACCCTAACCCTAACCCTAAACCTTACCCTTACCCTAACCCTAACGCTAACCCTAACCCCAAAACTTCCCCTAACCCTAAACCTAATCCTAATCCTTACCCTAACCCTAACGCTAACCCTAACCCCAAAACTTCCCCTAACCCTAAACCTAATCCTAATCCTTACCCTAAACCTAACCCTAACCCTAACCCTGACCCTTACCTTAACCCTAACCCTAATCCTAACCATTCCCATTCCCCTAACGGTAACCCTAACCGTAACCCTAACACTAAACCTAACCCTAACACATACCCTTACTTTAAGCCTAACCCTAACCCCAACCCTATCTCTAACCCTAAACCTTACCCTTAACCTAAACTTAACCCTAACTCTTACCCTAAACCTATCCCTAACCCTAAGGTAACCCTAATCTTAACCCTTACCCTTACCCTAATCCTAACCCTAAACCTAACCCTATCCTTAACCCTAACCCTAAACCTAACACGTACCCTAACCTTAACCCTAATCCTAACCCTAACCCTTACACTTACCCTAATCCTAACCCTAACACTAAACCTAACCCTAACCCTAACCTTAACCCTAAACCTTACCCTTAACCTAACCCTAACCCTAACACTTAACCTAACCCTAACACTAACCCTAACCCTATCCCTTACCCATATCCTAACCCTAACCCTAACCCTAACACTTACCCTTACCTAACTCCTATCCTAACCCTAAGTCTAACCCTAAACCATAACCTAACCCTGACCCTAACCCTACCCTTACACTTACCCTAACCCTAAACCTAAGCCTAACCCTAACCCTAACCCTACCCCTTACCTTTACCCTAACCCTAACCCAAACCTTAAATCTAAAACTTACCCTTACCCTAAACCTAACCCTAACCCTAATCCTAACCCTACCCTTATGCTTACCCTAACCCTAATCCTAACCATAACCCTTACCCTAACCCTAACCTTAACCCCAACACGAATCCTAACCCTAACCCTAACCCTAACCCTTACCCTAACCCTATCCTTAACCCCAACACTAATCCTAACACTAACCCTAACCCTAACCCTTACCCTAACCCTAAACTTAAACCCAACCCTAACCCTAACCCTAACCCTAACCCTAACCCTAACCTTAACCCTAACCCTAACCCAACCATAACCTTTACACTAACCCTAACCCTAATCCTATCCCTAACCCTTACCCTTAAACTAACCCTAACCCTAAACCTAAACCTAATCCTAACCGTAACCTTAACCCTAAACCTTACCCTTACCCTAACCCTAACCCTAACCCTAAACCTAAACCTAACCCTAACACTAACCCTAACCCTTACACTTACACTAACCCTAACCCTAACCCTAACCCTTACCCTAACCCTAACCCTTATACTAAACCTAACCCTAACCCTAACCCATAACCCTAACATTTAACCTAACCCTAACCCTTACCCTAAACCTAACCTTTAACTTTATCCAACCCTAAACCTAACTCTAACCCTAACCGTAACCAAAACCCTTAACCTAACCCTAAACCTAACACTAACCCTAACCCTTAACCTTAACCTTAACCTAACCCTAAACCTCACTCTAACCTTAACCCTCTCCCTAACCCCAACCCTTACCCTAAGCTAACCCTAACGCTTACCCTAAACGTAACCATAAGCCTAACCCTATCCTTAACCCTAACCCTAACCATAACACTAAACCTTACACTTACCCTTACCCTAACCCTAACTCTAAATATAACCCTAACTCTAACCCCAACCTTAACCCTAAACCTAACCGTTGCCCTTACCCCAACCCTAACCCTAAACCTAATGCTAACCCTAACCCTAACCCTAACACTAAATCTAACCCTAACGCTAACCCTAACCCTAAACCTAACCCTAAATCTAACCCTAACCCTAACCCTAACCTTAACCCTAACCCTAACCCTAACCCTTAACCTAAACATAACCCTAAACCTAACCCTAACCCTAACCCTAACACCTAAACCTAACCCTAACACTAACAGTAACACTTACCCTTACCCTAAACCTAACCCTTCTCCTAACCATAACCCTAACCCTATCCCTTAACCTAACCCTAACACTAACCCTAACCCCTACCCTAACTCTAACCCTTACCCTTACCCCAACCCGAACCCTAAATCTAACCCTAACCCTAACACTAACACTAACCCTTACCCTAACCCTAAACCTAACCCTTACTCTAACCCTAAAACTAACCTCAATCTTAATCCTAAACCTAACCCTAACCCTTACCATTACCCTAACCCTAACCCTCACCCTTACCCTAAACCTTACCCTAACCGTAACCCTACCCCTTACCCTAACCCTAACATTAACCCTAATCTCAACCTTAAACCAAAGATTAACCCTAACCCTAACCGTTATCCTTACCCTTACCCTAACCCTAACCCTAAACCTAACACTTACCCTTACCCTAACCCTAACCCTAACCTTAACCCCAACCCTAAACCTAACCCTAACCCTAACCCTAACCCTTACCCTAACCCTAACCCTTACCCTTACTCTAAACCTTACCCTAACTCTAACGCTAACCCTAACCCTAACCCTTATCCTGACCCTAACCCTAACCCTTCCTCTAACTCTAACCCTAATCTCAACCCTAAACCTAACCCTAACCTAACCCTAACCCTAACCCTTACCCTTACCCTAACCCTAACCCTAACACTAACCCTGACCCTAACCCTAACGCTTACCCTAACCCTAACCCTAACCCTTAACCTTACCCTAACCCTAACCCTAAACTTAAGCCAACCCTAAACCTAACCCTGACCCTAACCCTTACTCTAAACCTTACCCTAACTCTAACGCTAACCCTAACCCTAACCCTTACCCTGACCCTAACCCTAACCCTGACCCTAACCCTAAAGCTTACCCTAACCCTAACCCTAACCCTTAACCTTACCCTAACCCTAACCCTAAACTTAAGCCAACCCTAAACCTAACCCTGACCCTAACCCTTACTCTAAACCTTACCCTAACTCTAACGCTAACCCTAACCCTAACCCTTACCCTGACCCTAAACCTAACCCTTCCTCTAACTCTAACCCTAATCTCAAACCTAAACCTAACCCTAACCTAACCCTAACCCTAACCCTTACCCTTACCCTAACCCTAACCCTAACACTAACCCTGTCCCTAACCCTAACGCTTACCCTAACCCTAACCCTAACCCTTATACTTACCCTAACCCTAACCCTAAACTTAAGCCAACCCTAAAGCTAACCCTGACCCTAACCCTTACCCTAACACTTAACCTAACCCTAACCCTAACCCTAACAGTAACACTTACCCTTACCCTAACCGTAACCCTAAACCTAACCCTAACCCTTACCCTAACCCTAACCCTAACCCTAACACTTACGCTAGCCCTAACCCTAACCCTAACCCTTACACTAACCGTAACCCTAACCCTAACCCATACCCTAACCTTAACCCTAACCCCAACCCTAACCCATAACCCTAAACCTTAACCTAACCCTAACCCTCACACTAACCCTAACCCTTACCCTTACCCTAACCCTAAACCTAACACTTATCCTTACCCTAACCCCTACCCTAACCCTAACCCTTACCCTAACCCTAACCCTAACCCTAACCATAACCATAACCCTAAACCCAAACCTATCCCTAACCCTAACCCTAACCCTTACCCTAAACCTAACCCTAATCTGAACCCTAACCTTAACCCTAACCCAAACCCTAACCCTAACCCTTACCCTTACCCTAGCCCTAAAACTAAAACTAACCCTAACCCTAACCCTAACTCTAACTTTAACCCTAACCCTAACCTAACACTTGACCTTACCCTAAACCTAACCCTAAAGCTATCACTAACCCTAACCCTAACCCTAACCCTAACCGTTACACTTACCCTAACCCTAACGATAAACGTAACCCTAACCCTAACCCTAACCATAAAACTTACCCTTACCCTAACCCTAACCCTAAACCTATCACTAACACTAACCCTAACCCTAACACTAACCATTACCCTTACCTTAACCCTAACCATAAACCTAATGCTAACCCTCTTATCCTTACCCTTACCCTAACCCTAAACCTAACCCTAAACTTAACCCCTAAATCTAACCGTTATCCTAACCCTAACCCTAAAACTTACCCTTACCCTAACCTTAACCGTAATGCTAACCCTAACCCTAACCCTTACCATTACCCTAACCCTAATCCTTACCCTAACTCTAACACTAATCATTACCCTTTCCCTAACCCTAACCCTAACCCTAACCCTAACCCTTACCCTTAACCTAACCCTAACACTAAACCTAACCCTAAACATAACCCTAAATTTAACCCTAACCGTAACCCTAACCCTATCCTTACCCTTACCCAAACCCTAACCCTAAACCTGACCCTTACCCTAAACCTAACCATAACTCTTACACTAACCCTACCCCTAAACCTAACCTTTACCGTTACCTTAACCCTAACCGTAACCCTAAAAATGACCCTTACCCTTAACCTAACCCTAAACCTAAACCTCACCCTAACCCTAAATCTAACCCTAAACCTAACCCTAACCCTAAACCTTACCCTTACCCTAATGCTAACCCTAAACCTTCCCCTTACCCTAAACTTAACCCTAACTCTTACCCTAAACCTATCCGTACCCTAACCCTAAACCTAACCTTAACCTTAACCGTAACCCTAACCCTTACACTTCCCCTAATGCTAACCCTAACCCTAACCCTAAACATAACCCTAAAACGTACCCTTACCCTAAACCTAACCCTAACCCCAACCCTTACCCTTACCCTAACCCTAACCCTATACCTAACACTCACCCTCACCCTAACCATAACCCTAACCTCTAACCCTTACCCTAACGTCAACCCTAATCCTAACCCTAAAACTAAACCTAACCCTTACCCTAACCCTAACCCTAACCCTAGCGCTTACCCTAACCCTAACCCTAACCATTACCCTAACCGTAACCCTAACCCTAACTCTTAACCTAACTCTAACCCTAACCCCAACCCTAACCCCTAACCCTAAACCTTAACCAAACCCTAACCCTCACACTAACCCTAACCCTTACCATTACCATAACCCTAAACCTAACACTTACCCTTACCCTAACCCCTACCCTTACCCTAAACCTGAACCTAACCCTAACCCTACCCTAAAATTAACCCTTACCCTTACCTTAACCCTAACCCTAAACCTAACCCTAACCCTTACCCTTACCCTAACCCTAACCCTAACCCTATACCTTACGCTTACCCTAACCCTAACCCTAACCCTAACCATAACCTTACCCTTACCCTAACCCTAACCATAAACCTAACCCTAACCCTAAACCTAACCCTAACCCTAACCCTAAACCTTACCCTTACTCTAACCCTAACCCTAACAGTAAAACTTCCCCTAACCCTAAACCTAACCCTAACCCTTAACCTTACCGTAACCATAACCATAATCCTAACCCTTACCCTTAGCCTAACCCTAACCCTAACCCTAACCCTTACACTTACCCTAACCCTAAACCTAACCTTAACCCTAACCCTAACCCTAACCCTAACCCTTACCTTTACCCTAAACCTAACCCTAACCCTAACCATAACCCTTACCCTTACCCTAATCATAACCCTAAACCTAACCCTAATCCTAAACCTTTCCGTAACCCTAACACTAAACCTTGCCCTTACCCTAACCCTAACGCTAACCCTAACCCTAAAACTTCCCCTAACCCTAAACCTAATCCTAACCCTTACCCTAAACCTAACCCTAACCCTAACCCTGACCCTTACCTTAACCCTAAACCTAACCCTAACCATTCCCCTTCCCCTAACGGTAACCCTAACCGTAACCCTAACCCTAAACCTAACCCTAACACATACCCTTACTTTAAGCCTAACCCTAACCCCAACCCTATCCCTAACCCTAAACTTTACCCTTAACCTAAACCTAACCCTAACCCTTACCCTAAACGTAACCCTAACTCTAACCTTAACCCTTACCCTTAACCTAACCATAACCCTAAACCTAACCCTATCCTTAACCCTAACCCTAAACCTAACACTTACCCTAACCTTAACCCTAATCCTAACCCTAATCCTTACACTTACCCTAATCCTAACCCTAACCCTAAACCTAACCCTAACCCTAACCTTAACCCTAAACCTTACCCTTACCCTAACCCTAACACTTAACCTAAACCTAACCCTAACCCTAACCCTAACCCTTACCCATATCCTAACCCTAACCCTAACCCTAACACTTACCCTTATCTAAATATTATCCTAACCCTAAGCCTAACCCTAAACCATAACCTAACCGTGACCCTAACCCTACCCTTACCCTTACCCTAACCCTAAACCTAACCCTATCCCTAACCCTAACCCTACCGCTTGCCCTTACACTAACCCTAACCCTAACACAAACCCTAAATCTAAAACTTACCCTTACCCTAAACCTAAACCTAACCCTAAACCTAACCCTAACCCTTACCCTTACCATAACCCTAACCCTAACCCTTACGCTTACCCTAACGCTATCCCTAACCCTTACCCTAACCCAAACCCTAACCCTAACACATACCCTTACCCAAACACTATCCCTTACCATAACCCTAAACCTAAACTTAAACCTAACCCTAATCCTAAACCTAACCCTTACCCTAACCCTAACCTTAACCCTAACACTAATCCTAACCCTAAACCTAACCCTAACCCTTACCCTTACCATAACCCAAACCCTAACCTTAACCCTAACCCTAACCCAACCATAACCCTTACACTAACCCTAACCCTAATCCTATCCCTAACACTTACCCTTACACTAACCCTAGCCCTAACCTTAAACCTAACCCTAACCCTAACCTTAACCCTAACCCTTACCCTTCCATAACCCTAACCCTAAACCTAAACCTAACCCTAACACTAACCCTAACCCTTACACTTACCCTAACCCTAACCCTAACCCTTACCCTAAACCTAACCCTAACCCCAACCCTTACCTTAACCCTAACCCTAACCCTAAACCTAAACCTAACACTAACACTAACCCTAACCCTAATCCTTAGCCTAACCCTAACCCTAACCCTTACCGTAACCCTAAGCCTAACCCTGACATTAACCCTAACCTAACCCTAACCCTAACCTTAACCCTAACCCTAACCCTACACTTTCCCTTACCCTAACCCTAACCTTATACCGAACACTAACCCTTGTCCTAACCCTAACCATAACCCTTACCCTTACCCTAACCCTAACCCTAAACCTAACCCTCACCCTAACCCTAACCCTAACCTCTAACCCTAATCCTAAACCTAACCCTAATCCTTACCTTTATCCTAAACCTAACCCTAAAACTAACACTTATGCTTACCCTAAACCCTACCCTAACTCTAACCCTAACCCTAACCCTTACCCTTACCCTAACCCTAACCCTAACCCTTACCCTTACCTTACCCCTAAACTAACCCTAACACTAACTCTAACTCTAACCCTTAACCTAACCCTAACCCTAACCTTAAACCTTACCCTTACCCTAAACCTATCGCTAACCCTTACCTTAAACCTAACCCTAAACCTAACCCTAACCCTTACCCTTATGTTAACCCTAAACTTAACCCTAACGCTTACGCGTACCCTAACGATAACTCTAACCCTAACCCTAACCCTAACACATACCTAACCCTAACCCTAACCCTAAACATAACCCTAACCCTAACCCTAACCCTAAACATAACCATAACCCTAACCCTAACCCTAACACTTACCCTAAACCTAACCCTAACCCTAACCCTTACCCTAACCCTAACCCTTACACTAAACCTAACCCTAACCCTAACCCCTAACCCTAACCGTTAACCTAACCATAACCCTTACCCTAAACCTAAAACTTACCTTTATCCAAACCTAAACCTAACTCTAACCCTAACCCAAACCAAAACCCTTAACCTTAACCTAACGCTAAACCTAACTCTAACCTTAACACTATCCCTAACCCTAACCCTAAACTTAAGCCAACCCTAAACCTAACCCTGACCCTAACCCTTACCCTAAAACTTAACCTAACCCTAACCCTAACTCTAACACTTACCCTTACCCTAACCGTAACCCTAAACCTAACCCTAGCCCTTACCCTAACCCTACCCCTAAACCTAACCCTAACCCTAACCCTAACACTTACGCTACCCCTAACCCTAACCCTAACCCTTACACTAACCGTAACCCTAACCCTAACCCTTACCCTAACACTAACCCTAACCCCAACCCTAACCCCTAACCCTAAACCTTAACCTAACCCTAACCCTCACACTAACCCTAACCCTTACCCTTACCCTAACCCTGAACTTAACACTTACCCTTACCCTAACCCCTACCCTAAACCTAACCCTAACCCTAACCGTAACCCTAAACCCAAACCTAACCCTAACCCCAACTCTTACCCTTACCCTAACCCTAACCCTAAACCTAACCTCACCCTCACCCTATCCCTAACCCTAACCACTAACCCTTACCCTAACCTCAACCCTAATCCTAACCCTAAAACTAAACCTAACCCTAACCCTTACCCTTACCCTAACCCTAACCCTAACCCTAACACTTACCCTTACCCTAACCCCTAGCCTAAACCTAACCCTAAACCTAACGCTTACCCTAAACCTAACCCTAACCCTAACCGTAACCCTAAACCCAAACCTATCCCTAACCCTAACCCTAACCCTTACCCTAACCCTAACCCTAATCCGAACCCTAACCTTAACCCTAACCCAAACCCTAACCCTAACCCTTACCCTTACCCTAACCCTAAACCTAAAACTAACCCTAACCCTAACCCTAACCCTAACTTTAACCCTAAGCCTAACCATAACACTTACCTTTACCCTAACCCTAACCCTAAAACTATCACTAACACTAACCCTAACCCTAACACTAACCCTTACCCTTAGCCTAACCCTAACCATAAACCTAATGCTAACCCTCACTCTTATCCTTACCATAACCCTAACCCTAAACCTAACCCTAAACTTAACCCCTAAATCTAACCGTTATCCTAACCCTAACCCTAAAACTTACCCTTACCCTAACCCTAACCTTAATGCTAACCCTAACCCTAACCCTAACCCTTACCATTACCCTAACCCTAATCCTTACCCTAATTCTAACCCTAATCCTTACCCTTTCCCTAACCCTAACCCTAATCCTAACCCTTACCCTTAACCTAACCCTAACACTAAACCTAACCCTAACCCTAAACATAACCCTAAATTTAACCCTAACCGTAACCCTAACCCTAACCTTACCCTTACCCAAACCCTAACCCTAAACCTGACCCTTACCCTAAACCTAACCCTAACCCTTACACTAACCCTACCCCTAACCCTAACCTTTACCCTTACCTTAACCCTAACCCTAACACTAACAATAACCCTTACCCTTACCCTAACCCTAACCCTAAACCTAACCCTAACCCTAAATCTAACCCTAACCCTAACCCTAACCGTAAACTTTACCCTTACCCTAACCCTAACGCTAACCCTAAACCTTCCCCTTACCCTAAACTTAACCCTAACTCTTATCCTAAACCTTACCCTAACCATAACCCTAAACCAAACCTTAACCCTAACTCTAAACCTAACCCCTACCCTTCCCCTAACGCTAACCCTAACCCTAACCCTAAACCTAACCCTAACACATACCCTTACCCTAAACCTAACCCTAACCCCAACTCTTACCCTTACCCTAACCCTAACCCTAAAACTAACCTCAACCTCACGCTAACCCTAACCCCAACCACTAACCCTTACCCTAACCTCAACCCTAATCCTAACCCTAAAACTAAACCTAACCCTAACCCTAACCCTTACCTGAACCCTAACCCTAACCCTAACCCTAACCCTAACACTTACCCTTAACCTAACCCCTACCCTAAACCTAACCCTAACCCTAACCCTTACCCTAACCCTAACCCTAACCCTAACCGTAACCCTAAACCCAAACCTATCCCTAATCCTAACCCTAACCCTTACCCTAAACCTAACCCTAATCCAAACCCTAACCTTAAACATAACCCAAACCCTAACGCTAACCCTTACCCTTACCCTAACCCTAAACCTAAAACTAACCCTAACCCTAACCATAACTTTAACCCTAATCCTAACCTAACACTTGACCTTACCCTAAACCTAACTCTAAACCTATCACTAACCCTAACCCTAACCCTAAACATTACCCTTACCCTAACCCTAAAAATAAACCTAACATTAACCCTAACCCTAACCATAACACTTACCCTTACCCTAACCCTAACCCTAAAACTATCACTAAAACTAACCCTAACCCTAAAACTAACCCTTACCCTTACCCTAACCATAACGCTAAACCTAACACTTACCCTTACCCTAACCCCTACCCTAACCCTAACCCTAAAGCTAAACCTTAACCTAACCCTAACCCTAACCCTAACCCTAACCCTAACCTTAACCCTAACCCTAACCTAACCCTTGAACTTACCCTAACCCTAATCCTAAACCTATCACTAACCCTAACCCTAACCCTAACCCTAACCCTTACCCTTACCCTAACCCTAAACCTAAAACTAACCCTAACCCTAACCCTAACCCTAACTTTAACCCTAAGCCTAACCATAACACTTACCCTTACACTAACCCTAACCCTAAAACTATCACTAACACTAACCCTAACCCTAACACTAACCCTTACCCTTAGCCTAACCCTAACCATAAACCTAATGCTAACCCTCACTCTTATCCTTGCCCTAACCCTAACCCTAAACCTAACCCTAAACTTAACCCCTAAATCTAACCGTTATCCTAACCCTAACCCTAAAACTTACCCTTACCCTAACCCTAAACTTAATGCTAACCCTAACCCTAACCCTAACCCTTACCATTACCCTAACCCTAATCCTTACCCTAATTCTAACCCTAATCCTTACCCTTTCCCTAACCCTAACCCTAACCCTAATCCTAACCCTTACCCTTAACCTAACCCTAACACTAAACCTAACCCTAACCCTAAACATAACCCTAAATTTAACCCTAACCGTAACCCTAACCCTAACCTTACCCTTACCCAAACCCTAACCCTAAACCTGACCCTTACCCTAAACCTAACCCTAACCCTTACACTAACCCTACCCCTAACCCTAACCTTTACCCTTACCTTAACCCTAACCCTAACACTAACAATAACCCTTACCCTTACCCTAACCCTAACCCTAAACCTAACCCTAACCCTAAATCTAACCCTAACCCTAACCCTAACCGTAAACTTTACCCTTACCCTAACCCTAACGCTAACCCTAAACCTTCCCCTTACCCTAAACTTAACCCTAACTCTTATCCTAAACCTTACCCTAACCATAACCCTAAACCAAACCTTAACCCTAACTCTAAACCTAACCCCTACCCTTCCCTTAACGCTAACCCTAACCCTAACCCTAAACCTAACCCTAACACATACCCTTACCCTAAACCTAACCCTAACCCCAACTCTTACCCTTACCCTAACCCTAACCCTAAACCTAACCTCAACCTCACGCTAACCCTAACCCCAACCACTAAACCTTACCCTAACCTCAACCCTAATCCTAACCCTAAAACTAAACCTAACCCTAACCCTAACCCTTACCCGAACCCTAACCCTAACCCTAACCCTAACCCTAACACTTACCCTTAACCTAACCCCTACCCTAAACCTAACCCTAACCCTAACCCTTACCCTAACCCTAACCGTAACCCTAAACCCAAACCTATCCCTAATCCTAACCCTAACCCTTACCCTAAACCTAACCCTAATCCAAACCCTAACCTTAAACATAACCCAAACCCTAACGCTAACCCTTACCCTTACCCTAACCCTAAACCTAAAACTAACCCTAACCCTAACCATAACTTTAACCCTAATCCTAACCTAACACTTGACCTTACCCTAAACCTAACTCTAAACCTATCACTAACCCTAACCCTAACCCTAACCATTACCCTTACCCTAACCCTAAAAATAAACCTAACATTAACCCTAACCCTAACCATAACACTTACCCTTACCCTAACCCTAACCCTAAAACTATCACTAAAACTAACCCTAACCCTAAAACTAACCCTTACCCTTACCCTAACCATAACCCTAAACCTAACACTTACCCTTACCCTAACCCCTACCCTAACCCTAACCTAATGCTAACCCTTAACCTAACCCTAACCCTAACCCTAACCCTAACCCTAACCTTAACCCTAACCCTAACCTAACCCTTGAACTTACCCTAACCCTAATCCTAAACCTATCACTAACCCTAACCCTAACCCTAACCCTTACCCTTACCCTAACCCTAACCATAAACCTAACCCTAACCCTAACCCTAACCCTAACACTTATCCTTACCCTAACCCTAACCCTAAAGCTATCACTAACACTAAGCCTAACCCTAACACTAACCCTTACCCTTACCCTAACCCTAACCCTAAACCTATCACTAACACTAACCCTAACCCTAACCCTAACCCTTAACCTTACCCTAACCCTAACCATAAACCTAACCCTAACCCTAACCCTAACACTTACCCTTACCCTAACCCTAACCCTAAACCTATCACTAACACTTACCCTAACCCTAACACTAACCCTTACCCTTACTCTAACCCTAACCATAAACCTAACGCTAAACTTAACCCTAACCCTAACCGTAACCCTAAACCCGAACCCGAACCCTAACCCTAACCCTTCCTCTAACTCTAACCCTAATCTTAACCCTAAACCTAACCCTAACTTAACCCTAACCCTAACCCTTTCCCTTACCCTAACCCTAACCCTAACACTAACCCCGACCCTAACCCTAACGCTTACCCTAACCCTAACCCTGACCCTTAACATTACCCTAACCCTAACCCTAAACTTAAGCCAACCCTAAACCTAACCCTGACCCTAACCCTTACCCTAACACTTAACCTAACCCTAACCATAACCCTAACCCTAACACTTACCCTTACCCTAACCGTAACCCTAAACCTAACCCTAACCCTTACCCTAACCCTACCCCTAAACCTAACCCTAACCCTAACCCTAAACCTTACGCTAGCCCTAACCCTAACCCTAACCCTTACACTAACCGTAACCCAAACCCTAACCCTTATCCTAACTCTAACCCTAACCCTAACACTTACCCTTACCCTAACCCCTACACTAAACCTAACCCTAACCCTAACCCTTACCCTAACCCTAACCCTAACCCTAACCGTAACCCTAAACCCAAACTTTCCCCTAATCCTAACCCTAACCCTTACCCTAACCCTAACCCTAATCCAAACCCTAACCATAACCCTAACCCAAACCCTAACGCTAACTCTTACCCTTACCCTAACCCTAAACCTAAAACTAACCGTAACCCTAACCCTAACCCTAACTTTAACCCTAATCCTAACCTAACACTTGAACTTATCCTAAACCTAACCCTAAACCTATCACTAACCATAACCCTAACCCTAACCATTACCCTTACCCTAACCCTAAAAATAAACCTAACATTAACCCTAACACTAACACTAACCCTTACCCTTACCCTAACCCTAACCCTAAACCTAACACTTACCCTAACCCCTACCCTAAACCTAACCCTAACGCTAACCCTTACCCTAACCCTAACCCTAACCCTAAACTTAACCCTAACCCTAACCTAACCCTTGACCTTACCCTAACCCTAATCCTAAACCTATCACTAACCCTACCCCTAAACCTAACCCTAACCCTAACCCTTACCCTTACCCTAACCCTAACCATAAACCTAACCCTAACCCTAACCCTAACCCTAACACTTATCCTTACCCTAACCCTAACCCTAAACTTATCACTAACACTAACCCTAACCCTAACACTAACCCTTACCCTTACTCTAACCCTAACCATAAACCTAACGCTAACCCTAACCCTAACCCTAACCCTAACCCTTAACCCTAACCCTAAACCTAATCCTAACCCTTACCCTTACCCTAACCCTAACCCTAACCTAACCCTAACCCTAACCTTAACCCAAACCCTTACCCTTACCCTAACCCTAACACTAAACCTATCACTAACCCTAAACCTAACCCTAACCCTAACCCTTACCCTAATCCTAACCATAAACCTAACCCTAACCCTAACCCTAACCCTAACACTTACACTTACCCTAACCCTAACCCTAAACCTATCACTAACACTAACCCTAACCCGAACACTAACCCTTACTCTAACCCTAACCATAAACTAACGCTAAACTTAACCCTAACCCTAACCCTAAACCCGAACCCTAACCCTAACCCTAACCCTTACGATTACCCTAACCCTAACCCTATCCCTAACCTAATCCTAACCCTAACCTTAACCCAAAACCTTACCCTTACCCTAACCCTAACCCTAAACCTATCACTAACACTAACCATAACCCTAACACTAACCCTTACCCTTACTCTAACCCTAACCATAAACCTAATGCTAAACTTAACCGTAACCCTATCCCTAGCCCTAAACCTAACCCTAACCCTAATCCTAACCCTTCCGATTACCCTAACCCTAACCCTATCCCTAACGTAACCCTAACCCTAACCTTAACCCAAACCCGTACCCTTTCCCAAACACTAACTCTAACCCTAACACTTAACATTAACCTAACCCTAACCATAACCCTAACCCTTAACCCTAACCCTAACCCTAACCGTAACCATAACCCTAACCCTAACCCTAACCCTTACCCTTACCCTAACCTTAACCCTAAACCTAACCCTAACCCTTACCCTTACCCTCACCCTAAACCTAATCTTAACCCTAAAAATTACCCTTACCCTCACCTCAAACTTAACCCTAACCCTAACCCTAAACTAAACTCTAACCCTTAACCCTAAACTTAACCCTAACCCTTACCCTACCCTAAACCTAACTCTAACCTTAACCCTAACCCTAACCCTAGCCCATACCCTTACCCTAACCCTAGCCCTAAAACTAACCTGAACCCTAACCCTATACCTAACCCTAAGTCTTATACTTACCCAAACCCTAAACCTAAACCTAACCCTAACCCTAACCCCTAAATCTAACCCTAACCGTAACCCTAACCCTAACACTTACCCTTACCCTAACCCTAAACTTAATGCTAACCCTAACCCTTACCTTAACCCTAACCCTAACCCTAACCCTAACACTTACCCTTACGATAACCATAACCCTAAAACTATCACTAACACTAACCCTAAGCCTAACCATTACCCTTACCCTAACCCTAACCCTAACCCTAACCTAACCCTAACACTAACCCTAACACTAACCCTTACCCTTACCCTAACCATGACCATAAACCTAACCCTAACCCTAACCCTAACCCTTAACCCTAACCATAACCCTCACCCTAACCCTAACCCTTACCCTAACCTTAACCCTAAACCTAACCCTAACCCTTACCCTTACCCTAACCCTAAACCTAATCTTAACCCTAATCCTAACGCTAACCCTAAACTTACCCCTTACCCTTATCCTTACCCTAACCCTAAACCTAAACCTAACCCTAACCCCTAAATTTAACCGTAACCCTAACCCTAACAATAACACTTACCCTTACCCCAACCCTAACCTTAATGCTAACCCTAACCCTAAGCCTAAGCCTAACCCTAACCCTAACCCTAACCATTACCCTCACCCTAACCCTAACCCTAAACCTAACCCTAATCCTTACCCTTACCCTCACCCTAAACCTAATCTTAACCCTAATCCTAACCCTAAACTTACCCCTTATCCTTATCCTTACCCTAACCATAAACATAAACCTAACCTTAACCCCTAAATTTAACCGTAACCCTAACTCTAACCCTAACACTTACCCTTACCCTAACCCTTACCTTAATGCTAACCTTAACCCTAACCCTAACGCTTACACTTACCCTAACCCTAACCTTAAAGCTAACCCTAACTCTAACTCTAACCATAACCTTAATGCTAACCCTAACCCTTACCCTAACCCTAACACTAATCCTTACCCTAACTCTAACCCTAACCCTAACCCTTACCATTTCCCTAACCCTAACCCTAACCCTTACCCTTACCCTAACTCTAACCCTAAACCTAACCCTAACCCTAACCCTACATTTAATCCTAAACCTAACCCTAAACCTTACCCTTACCCTAAACCTAACCCTAACCCTAATCCTTACCCTTACTCTAACCCTAACCTTAACTCTAACCCTAAACCTAACCCTAACCTTTACCCTTACCTACCCCTAACCCTAACCCTTAACCTAACACTTACCCTAACCTTATCCCTAACCCTAACAGTTACTCTTACACTAATCCTAAACCTAACCCTTACCCTTACCCTAACCCTAACCCTAACCATAACACTAAACCTAAACATATTCCTAACCCTAAGCCTAACCCTTACCCTAACGCTAACCTCAACCCTAACCCTAACTTTAACCCTAACCCTAACCCTAACCCTTACCCTTACCGTAACCCTAACCCTAACCATAACCCTAAACCTAAACCTATTCCTAACCCTAAGCCTAACCCTTACCCTAACCCTAACCTTAACCCTAACTCTAACCTTAACCCTAACCCTAACCCTAACACTTACCCTTACCCTAACAATAACCCTAAACCTATCACTAAACCTAAACCTTAACCAAACCCTAACCCTAACCCTAACCCTGACCCTAACCTTAACCCTAAACCTTAATAATACCCTAATTGTAAACCTAAACCTAACCCTAACCCTTATCCTAACCCTACCCCTAACCCTTACCCTAACCTAACCCTAACCCTAACCTTAACCCTAACCCTAACCCTTACCCTTACCCTAACCCTAACGCTAAACCTAACCCCAAAACTAACCTTATCCCTAACCATAACTCTTATCCTTATCCTAATCCTAACCTTAACCCTAAACCTAACCTTAACCCCTAAATCCAACCGTTTCCCTAACCCTAATCCTAACACTTACACTTACCCTAACCCTAACCTTAATGCTAACACTAAACCTAACCCTAACCCTTACCCTAACCCTAACCCTAATCCTTACCCTAATTCTAACCCTAACCCTAACCCCTACCCTTTCCCTAACCCTAACCCTAACCCTTACCCTTACCCTAACCCTAAACCTAAACCTAACCCTAACCCTAACCCTAACACTACATTAAACCCTAACCCTAATCCTAACCCTCACCTTACCCTTACCCTAACCCTAACCCTAACACTAACCCTTACCCTTTCCCTAACACTAACCCTAACGCTAAACCTAACCCCAAACCTAACCCTATCCCTAACCCTAACTCTTATCCTTTCCCTAACCCTAACTCTAAACCTAACCCTAACCTTAACCCCTAAATCTAACCGTTACCCTAACCTAAACCTAACACTTACCCTTACCCTAACCCTAAATTTAATGCTAACCCTAACCCTAACCCTAATCCTTACCCTAACTCTAACCCTAACCCTACACCTTACCCTTTCCCTAACCCTAACCCTAACCCTAACCCTTACCCTTACCCTAACCCTAAACCTAACCCTAACCCTAACCCTAACCCTTACCCTTTCCCTAACCCTAACCCTAACCCTAACCCTTATCCAACACTAACCCTAACTCTAAACCGGACCCTAACCCTAACCCTAAACCTTACCCTTACCCTAACTCTAACCCTAAACCTAACCCTAACCCTAACCCTACATTTAATCCTAAACCTAACCCTAAACCTCACACTTACCCTACACCTAACCCTAACCCTAATCCTTACCCTTACTCTAACCCTAAACCTAACTCTAACCCTAACCCTAACCCTAACCCTTACCCTTACCCTAACAATAACCCTAAACCTATCACTAACCCTAAACCTTAACCAAACCCTAACCCTAACCCTAACCCTGACCCTAACCTTAACCCTAAGCCTTAATAATACCCTAATCGTAAACCTAACCCTAACCCTTACCCTTACCCTAACCCTAACCATAAACCTAACCCTAACCCTAACCCTAACCCTAACACTTATCCTTACCCTAACCCTAACCCTAAACCTATCACTAACACTAAACCTAACCCTAACACTAACCCTTACCCTTAGCCTAACCCTAACCCTAAACCTATCACTAACACTAACCCTAACCCTAACACTAACCCTTACCCTTACACTAACCCTAACCATAAACCTAATGCTAACCCTAAACCTAACCCTAACCCTAACCCTTAACCCTAACCCTAAACCTAATCCTAACCCTTACCCTTACCCTAACCCTAACCCTAACCCTAACCTTACCCTAACCCTAACCTTAACTCAAACCCTTACCCTTACCCTAACCCTAACCCTAAACCTATCACTAATCCTAAACCTAACCCTAACCCTTACCCTTACCCTAACCCTAACCATAAACCTAACCTTAACCCTAACCCTAACCCTAACACTAAACCTAACCCTAACCCTAACCCTTAACCCTAACCCTAACCCTAATCCTAACCCTTACGATTACCCTAACCCTAACCCTATCCCTAACTTAACCCTAACCCTAACCTTAACCCAAACCCTTACCCTTACCCTAACCCTAACCCTAAACCTATCACTAACACTAACCATAACCCTAACACTAACCCTTACCCTTACTCTAACCCTAACCATAAACCTAATGCTAAACTTAACCGTAACCCTAACCCTAACCCTAAACCCTAACCCTAACCCTAATCCTAACCCTTACGATTACCCTAACCCTAACCCTATCCCTAACCTAACCCTAACCCTAACCTTAACCCAAGCCCGTACCCTTTCCCAAACACTAACTCTAACCCTAACACTTAACATTAACCTAACCCTAACCATAACCCTAACCCTTAACCCTAACCCTAACCCTAACCGTAACCATAACCCTAACCCTAACCCTAACCCTTACCCTTACCCTAACCTTAAACCTAAACCTAACCCTAACCCTTACCCTTACCCTCACCCTAAACTTAATCTTAACCCTAACCATTACCCTTACCCTCACCTCAAACTTAACCCTAACCCTAACCCTAAACTTAACTCTAACCCTTAACCCTAACCCTAACCCTAACCCTTACCCTACCCTAAACCTAACTCTAACCTTAACCCTAACCCTAACCCTAGCCCATACCCTTACCCTAACCCTAGCCCTAAAACTAACCTGAACCCTAACCCTATACCTAACCCTAACTCTTATACTTACCGTAACCATAAACCTAAACCTAACCCTAACCCTAACCCCTAAATCTAACCGTAACCGTAACCCTAACCCTAACACTTACCCTTACCCTAACCCTAAACTTAATGCTAACCCTAACCCTTACCTTAACCCTAACCCTAACTCTAACCCTAACACTTACCCTTACGATAACTATAACCCTAAAACTATCACTAACACTAACCCTAACCCTAACCCTAACCATTACCCTTACCCTAACCCTAACACTAACCCTAACACTAACCCTAACACTAACCCTTACCCTTACCCTAACCATGACCATAAAACTAACCCTAACCCTAACCCTAACCCTTAACCCTAACCATAACCCTCACCCTAACCCTAACCCTTACCCTAAACTTAACCCTAAACCTAACCCTAACCCTTACCCTTACCCTCACCCTAAACCTAATCTTAACCCTAATCCTAACCCTAACCCTAAACTTACCCCTTACCCTTTTCCTTACCCTAACCCTAAACCTAAACCTAACCCTAACCCCTAAATTTGACCGTAACCCTAACCCTAACCCGTACACTTACCCTTACCATAACCTTAACCTTAATGCTAACCCTAAGCCTAAGCCTAACCCTAACCCTAACCCTAAACCTAACCCTTACCCTTACCCTAACCCTAACCCTAAACCTAACCCTAACCCTTACCCTTACTCTCACCCTAAACCTAATCTTAACCCTAATCCTAACCCTAACCCTAAACTTACCCCTTATACTTATCCTTACCCTAACCATAAACCTAAACCTAACACTAACCCCTAAATTTAACCGTAACCCTAACCCTAACCCTAACACTTACCCTTACCCTAACCCTAACCTTAATGCTAACCTTAACCCTAACCCTAACGCTTACACTTACCCTAACCCTAACCTTAAATCTAACCCTAACTCTAACTCTAACCGTAACCTTAATGCTAACCCTAACCCTTACCCTAACCCTAACACTAATCCTTACACTAACTCTAACCCTAACCCTAACCCTTACCGTTTCCCTAACCCTAACCCTAACCCTAACCCTTACCCTTACCCTAACTCTAGCCCTAAACCTAACCCTAACCCTAACCCTACATTTAATCCTAAACCTAACCCTAAACCTTGCCCTTACCTAAACCTAACCCTAACCCTAATCCTTACCCTTACTCTAACCCTAACCCTAACTCTAACCCTAAACCTAACCCTAACCTTTACCCTTACCCTAACCCTAACCCTAACCCTTAACCTAACACTTACCCTAACCTTATCCCTAACCCTAACAGTTACTCTTACACTAATCCTAAACATAACCCTTACCCTTACCCTAACCCTAAACCTAACCCTAACCCTAACCCTAACACTTACCCTAGCCCTAACCCTAACCCTAACACTTAACCTAAACCTAACCCTAACGGAAACCCTTACCCTAACTCTTACCCTAACCCTAACCCCTAACCCTAAACCTTTACCTAACCCTAAGCCTCACACTAACCCTAACCCTTACCCTTACCCTTACCCTAAACCTAACACTTACTCTTACCCTAACCCCTACCCTAACTGTAACCATAACCCTAACCCTTACCCTTACCCTAACCCTAACCCTAACCATAACACTAAACCTAAACCTATTCCTAACCCTAAGCCTAACCCTTACCCTAACCCTAACCTTAACCCTAACCCTAAACTTAACCCTAACACTAACCCTAACCCTTACCCTTACCCTAACCCTAACCCTAACCAAAACCCTAAACCTAAACATATTCCTAACCCTAAGCCTAACCCTTACCCTAACCCTAACCTTAAACCTAACTGTAACCTTAACCCTAACCCTAACCCTAACCCTTACCCTTACCCTAACAATAACCCTAAACCTATCACTAAACCTAACCCTTAACCGAACCCTAACCCTAACCCTAACCCTGACCCTAACCTTAACCCTAACCCTTAATAATACCCTAATCGTAAACCTAACCCTAACCCTAACCCTAACCCTTATCCTAACCCTAAACCTAACCCTTACCCTAACCTAACCCTAACCCTAACCTTAACCCTAACCCTAACCCTTACCCTTACCCTAACCCTAACGCTAAACCTAACCCCAAAACTAACCTTATCCCTAAACATAACACTTTTCCTTACCCTAACCCTAACCCTAATCCTAACCCTTACCCTAACTCTAACCCTAATCCTTACCCTAACTCTAACCCTAACCCTAACCCCTACCCTTTCCCTAACCCTAACCCTAACCCTTACCCTTACCCTAACCCTAAACCTCAACCTAACCCTAACCCTAACCCTAACCCTACATTTAACCCTAACCCTAATCCTAACCCTAACCTTACCCTTACCCTAACCCTAACCCTAACCCTAACCCTTACCCTTTCCCTAACACTAACCCTAACGCTAAACCTAACCCCAAACCTAACCCTATCCCTAACCCTAACTCTTATCCTTTCCCTAACCCTAACTCTAAACCTAACCCTAACCTTAACCCCTAAATCTAACCGTTACCCGAACCTAACCCTAACACTTACCCTTACCCTAACCCTAAATTTAATGCTAACCCTAACCCTAACCCAAATCCTTATCCTAACTCTGACCCTAACCCTAACCCTTACCATTTCCCTAACCCTAACCCTAACCCTAACCCTAACCCTTACCCTAACCCTAACCCTAACCCTAACCCTAACCCATACCCTTTCCCTAACCCTAACCCAAACCCTAAACCTTATCCAACACTAACCCTAACCCTAAACCGGACCCTAACCTTAACCCTAACACTTAACCTTACCCTAACCCTAAACCTAACCCTAACCCTAACCCTAACCCTTACCCTTTCCCTAACCCTAACCCTAAGCCCTACCCTAACCCTAAGCCTAACCCTAAACCATAACCTAACCCTAACCCCAACCCTAACCCTTACCCTTACCCTAACCCTAAACCTAACCCTAACCCTAACCCTAAACCTTACCCTTAACCTTACCTTAACCCTAACCCTAACCCTAACCCATACGCTTACCATAACGCTAACCCTAACCCTAACTCTAACCCAAACACTAACCCTAACACATACCCTTACCCTAACCCTAACCCTAACCGTAACCTTAACCCTAACCCTAACCCTAACCCTTACCCTAACCCTAACCCTAACCCGAACCCTTATATTTACCCTCACCCTAACCTAAACTTAACATTAACCCTAAACGTAACCCTAATCCTAATCCTTACCTTACATTAACCCTAACCCTAACAGTAACCCTAACCCTAACCCTCACCCTTGCACTTACCCTCAGCCTAACCTAACCTTAACCCTAACCCTAATCCTAACCCCAAACCTAACCCTTATTCTTACCCAAACCCTAACCCTAACCCTATCGATTACCCTAAACCTAACACTAAATCTAACCCTTACCCTTACCCTAACCCTAACCCTAAACCTGACCCTAACCCTTACCCTTATCCTAACCCCAACCTTAACCTTAACCCTAATCCTAACCTTAACCCTAACCCTTACCCTAACCCTAACATTAACCATAACTCTTATCCCTACCCTAACCCTAACCCTAATCCTAAACCAAACCCTAACCCTAAACCTAACCCTTACCCTTACCCTAAACATAACCCTAAAACTAACCCTAAACCTTACCCTTAAAATAAACCTAACCCAAACCCAAAACCTAAACCTAACCCTATCCCTAACCTTAACCCTAACCCTTACCCTTACCCTAAACATAACCCTAACTCTAACCCATACCCGTACCCTTAACCTAACCCTAACCCTAAACGTTACCCTTACCCTAACCCTAACCCTAACCTTAACCCTGACCCTTACCCTTACCCTAACCCTAACCCTAACTCTAACACTTACCCTAATCCTAACCCTAACCCTTACCCTTATCCTTATCCTAACCCTATCCCGAACCTTAAGCATAACCCTAACCCTAACCCTAACCCTAACCCTTATCCTTACCCTAAACCTAACCCTAACCCTTACCCTTACCCTAACCCTAACCCTAACCCTAACCCTTACCCTAACCCTAACCCTTATCCTAAACCTAACCCTCACCCTAACCTCAACCTTAACTCTAACCCTAACCCTAACCCTAACCCTTACCCTTACTCTAACACTAAGCCTAACCCTAACCATAACCCTAACCCTTACCCTAACCCTAAACCTAATCCTAACTTTAACCCTAATCCTTACCCTTACCCTAAACCGAACCGCAAACCTAACCCTAACCCTAACCCTAACCTTAACCATAACCTAAACCTTGGCCTTACCCTAACCCTAACCCTAAACCTATCATTTACCCTAACCCTAAACCTAACTCTATCCCTAAACCTAACACATAACCTTAGCCTAACCCTTACCCTAACCCTAACCCTAAACCTAAACCTAATCCTTATCCTAACCCTAACCATACCCCTAACCATAACTCTAACCCTAACCCTTAAATGTACCATAACCCTAAACCTAACCTTAACCCCAACCCTAAACCTAATCCTAACGCAAACCCTAACCCTAACCCTAACCCATACCCTTACCCTAACCCTAACGCTAAACCTATCCTGAACCCTAACCCTATCCCTAACCCTAACTCTTATACTTACCCTAACCCTAAACCTAACCCTAACCCTAACCCCTAAATCTAACTGTATCCCTACCCCGAACCCTAACACTTACCCTTCCCCTAACCCTAACCTTAATGGTAACCCTAAACATAACCCTAACTCTTACCCTAACCTTAACCCTAACCCTAACCCTAACACTTACCCTTACCCTAAGCCCTACCCTAACCCTAAGCCTAACCCTAAACCATAACCTAACCCTAACACCAACCCTAACCCTTACCCTTACCCTAACCCTAAACCTAACCCTAACCCTAACCCTAACCCTAACCCTTATCCTTAACCTTACCTTAACCCTAACCCTAACCCTTACGCTTACCCTAACGCTAACCCTTACCCTAACTCTAACCCTAACCCTAACCCTAACCCTAACCCTAACCCTAACACATACCCTTACCCTAACCCTAACCCTAACCGTAACCCTTATCCTTAACCTTACCTTAACCCTAACCCTAACCCTTACGCTTACCCTAACGCTAACCCTTACCCTAACTCTAACCCTAACCCTAACCCTAACCCTAACCCTAACCCTAACCCTAACACATACCC
>JANJXV010000264.1:80000-85000 GCA_024803745.1 Megascapheus bottae
TAACACTTACCCTTCCCCTAACCCTAACTTTAATGGTAACCCTCAACATAACCCTAACTGTTACCCTAACCCTAACCCTAACCCTAACACTTACCCTTACCTAAGACCTACCCTAACCCTAAGCCTAACCCTAAACCATAACCTAACCCTAACCCCAACCCTAACCCTTACCCTTACCCTAACCCTAAACCTAACCCTAACCCTAACCCTAACCCTTACCCTTAACCTTACTTAACCATAACCCTAACCCTAACCCTTACGCTTACCCTAACGCTAACCCTTACCCTAACTCTAACCCTAACCCTAACCCTAACACATACCCTTACCCTAACCCTAACCCTAACCGTAACCTTAAACCTAACCCTAACCCTAACCCTTACCCTAACCCTAAAACTAACCCGAACCCTTACGCTTACCCTAACCCTAACCCTAACCCTTACACTTACCCTCACCCTAACCCAACCTTAAACTTAACCCTAAACGTAACCCTAACCCTAATCCTTACCTTACATTAACCCTAACCTTGACCCTAACCCTAACCCTAACCCTAACTCTTATCATGAACGTAACCCTAACCCTAACCCTAACCCTTACACTTACCCTAAGCCTAACCTAACCTTAACCCTAAACCTAATCCTAACCCCAACCCTAACCCATATCCTTACCCAAACCCTAACCCTACCTATAGCTTACCCTAAACCTAACACTAAATCTAACCCTTACCCTTACCCTAACCCTAACCCTAAACCTGACCCTAACCCTTACCCTTACCCTAACCCCAACCCTAACCTTAACCCTAACCCTAACCTTAACCCTAATCCTTACCCTAACCCTAACATTAACCATAAATCATATCCCTACCCTAACCCTAACCCTAACCTTACCCCTAACACTTGCCCTAAACCTAACACTAACCCTAACCCTAACGCTTATTCTTACCCTAACCCTAACCCTAACCCTAACACTTACCCGAACCCTAACCCTAACCATAACCCTTACGTTAACCCTATCCCTAACCCTAACCCTTACCCTAACCCTAACCTTAACCCTAACCCTAACCCCTAACCCAAACCCTTAACCTAACTCTAACCCTAACCCTAAGCCTAACCCTTACCCTTAACCAACCCTAACACTAACTCTAACCCTAACCCTAACCCTGACTCTTAACCTAACCCTAACCCTAACCCTTACCCTTAACCAACCCTAAATCTAACCCTAACCCTAACCCTAAACCTAACCTTATCCCTAACCCTTGCCCTTACACAAACCCTAACCCTAAACCTAACACGAACCCTAAACCTAACCCTAACCCTAACCCTTACACTAACCCTAACCCTAACCCTTACCCTTACGCTAACCGTAACCCTAACCCTAACCTTAAACCTAACTCTAAACCTAACCCTTGCCCTTACCCTAACCCTAACCCTTACCCTAACCCTAAACTTAACACTAACCTTAAACCTTGCCCTTACCCTAAACCTAACCCTAAGTCTAACCCTAACCCTAACTCTTACTCTTACCCTAACCCTAACCCTAAACCTAAGCCTAATCCTAACCCTGAACCTAACCCTAATCCAAACCCCAGCCCTAACCCTAAGCATAACCCTAACCCTAACCCTAACCCTAATCCTTAAATGTACGCTAACAATAACCCTAACCTTAAACCCAACCCTAAAACTAACCATAACCCTAACACTAACCCTTACCCTTACCCTATCCCTAAACCTAACCCTAACGCTAACACTAACCATTACACTAACCTAACCCTAATCCTAACCCTAATGCTTACCCTTACCCTAACCCTAACCCTAACCCTTAAACTAACCCTAACCCTAACCCTTACCCTAACCCTAACCCTAAGCCTAACCCCTAACCCTATCCCTAAACCTAACTTTAAACCTAACCCTAAGCCTGACCCTTACACTTAACCAACCCTAACACTAACTCTAACCCTAACCCTACCCCTGACCCTTAACCTAACCCTAAACCTAACCCTAACCCTTACCCTTAACCAACCGTAAATCTAACCATAACCCTAACCCTAACCCTAACCCTAACCCTTACCCTTTCCCTAACCCTAATCCTAAACCTAAACCTCAACCTAACCCTAACCCTAACTCTAACCTCTAACCCTAATTCTAAACCAAACCCTAATCCTTACCCTTATCCTAACTTAACCCTAACACTAACACTTACCCTTACCCTAAACCCTACCCTAACCCTAACCCTAACCCTTACCCTAACCCTAACCCTAACCCTTACCCTATCCCTAACCCTAACCCTAACCTCAAATTTAACCCTAACCCTTACCCTAACCCTAACCCTAACCCTAACCCCAACGCTTACCATTACTCTAACCCTAACCCTAACACCAACCCTAACCCTAACCCTTACCCTAACCGTAACCATAACCCTTCCTTTAGCTCTAACCCTAAGGTCAACCCTAACCCTATCCCTAACCCTAACCCTTACCCTTACCCTAACCCTAACACTAACCCTAACCCTAACACTTATCCTAACCCTAACCCTTATCCTAACCCTAACCATAACCCTTACCCTAACCCTAACCCTAACCCTTGCCCTTACCCTAACCCTAACCCTAACTTTAACCCTAACCCTAATCCTTACACTAACCCTAACCCTAAACCTAAACCTTACCCTAACCCTAACCTCAAACTTAACCCTAACCCTAACCCTAACCCTAACCCTTACTCTAACACTAAGACTAACCCTTACCCTAACCCTAACCCTAACCCTAACCCTTACCTTAACCCTAACCCTAATCCTAAACTTAAACCTAACCCTAACCATAACCCTAACCTCAACCTGAACCCTAACCCTAACCCTAACCTTACCCCTTACCCTTAACTTACCCTAACACTAAGCGTAACCCTAACCCTCATCCTAACTCTAAACCTTACCCTATCCATAACCCTAATCCTAACCCTAAAGCTAACCCTAACCCTAACCTTAACCCTAACCCTAACCCTAACTCTTACCCTTACCCTAACCCTAACCCTAACACTAACCCTAACCCTAAATTTAACCCTAACCCGTACCCTTACCCTAATATTAACCGTAACCGTAACCCTAAACCTAACACTTACCCTAACCCTAACCCTAACCGTAACCCTACCCCTAACACATAACCTGAGCCTAACCCTAACCCTAACAGTAACCCGAACCCTAAACCTAAACCTAATCCTAACCCTAACCCTAACCCTAAGCATAAGCATAAACCTAACCCTAACCTTAACCCTAATCCTTAAACGTACCCTAACCCTAAACCTAACCTTAACCCCAACCCTAAACATAACCCTAACCCTAACCCTAACCCTTACCCTTACCCTATCCCTTAACCTAACC
The DNA here is from genome assembly GCA_024803745.1 of Megascapheus bottae. NCBI lineage: Eukaryota > Metazoa > Chordata > Mammalia > Rodentia > Geomyidae > Megascapheus > Megascapheus bottae. The sequence continues at coordinate 83,367 of JANJXV010000264.1, forward strand.
CTAACCATAACACTAACAATTACACTAACCATAACCCTAATCCTAACCCTAACCCTTACACTTACCCTTACCCTAACCCTAACCCTAACCCAAAACCTGAACCAAACTCTTACCCTAACCCTAACCCTTACCCTTACTCTAACCCTAACCCTAAACCTTAAACTAAACCTAACCCTAACCCTAACACTTACCCTAACCCTAAGCCTAACCCCTAACCATAAACCTAAACCTAACTCTAACCCTAACCCTAACCCTAACCCTTACCCTAACCCTAACCCTAACCCTAACCTTAAACCTAACCCTAACCCTAACCCAAACCTTAACCCTAACCCTAACCCTAACCCTAACCCTTGCCCTTACCCTAACCCTAACCGTAAACCTAACACGAACCCTAAACCTAACCCTAACCCTAACCCTCACCTTAAACCTAACCCTAACTCTAACCTCTAAATCTACCCCTAAACCAAACCCTAATCATTACCCTTATCCTAAACTTAACCCTAACACTAACACTTACCCTTACCCTAAACCCTACCCTAACCATAACCCTAACCATTACCCTTAACCTAACCCTAACCATAACCCTAACCTTAACACTAATCCTAACCCTTGCCCTTACCCTAAACTTAACCCTAACTCTAACCCTAACCCTAACACTTACCCTAACCATAAACCTAACCTTAACACTTACCCTAATCCTAACCCTAACCCGAACCTCAAACCTAACCCTAACCCTAACCCTAACCTCAACCTTAACCCTAACCCTTACCCTAACCCTACCCCTTACCCTTACCCTTACCCTAACACTAAGCCTAACCCTAACCCTAACCCTAACCTTTCTTCTACCATAACCCTAATCCTAAACCTAACCCTAACCCTAACCCTAACCTTAACCCGAACCCTAACCCTAACCTAACCCTTACCCTTACCCTAACCCTAACCCTATTCTTAACGCCAACCGTAAACCTAACCTTAACCCTAACCCTTACCCTAACCCTAAACCTAACCCTAATCCTTACCCTAACCCTAACCCTAATCTTAACCCTAACCCTTACACTTACTCTCACCCTAAACTTAACCCTAACCCTAACCCTAACCCTAAACCTAACCATACCCTAACCCTATCCCTAAGCCTAACCCCTAACCCTAAAACTAAATGTAACTCTAACCCTAACCCTAATCCTAACTCTATCCCTAACCCTTACCCTAGCTGTAACTCTAACCTTACCCTAACCCTAACCCTAACCCTAACCTTAACCCTAACCCGAAACCTAATCATAACCCTAACCCTTACCCTAAACCTACCCAAACTCTTACCCTAACCCTAACCCTTACACTTACCCTAACCCTAACCCTAACCCTTAAACTAAACCTAACCCTAAACCTAACCATACCCTAACCCTAATCCAAACTCTTACCCTTACCCTAACTCATAACCTCAACCTAACCCTAAACCTAACCGTAACCATAACCTTTCCCCTAACACTTACCCTAAACCTAACACTAACCCTAACCCTAACGCTTATCCTTACCTTAACCCTAACCCTAACCCTACCCTAACCCTAACCCTTACCCTAACCCTAATCCTAATCCTAACCCTAACCCTTACCCTAAACCTACCCAAACTCTTACCC